>CM019148.1:361581678-361749937 GCA_009733165.1 Naja naja
CATATATATATATATATATATAGCATGCAGGTGTGCACATGTATATAGCATGTAGGTATGTGTGTGTTTGTGTGTATAGTGTGTTCACAGAAAAAGTGACAATAATTATCTTATTTCTATTGTGAAAGTCCCTATTTTATGCATATATGTCAGCAATACTAGGTGAATTTATGTGATTGTGTCTTTTATATCCCCATCTTGATTACAACCTTCTTCCTTAAAATATCTGACTTTCTTGCCATCAACATTCAAAATGTTGCTCCTTACTTTACAATTGTATGTACATTGAGATCAGAGTACTGTGAAAGACCATGGTCATACATATGAGGCTGCCCTTCTAATGGTATCACCCTCGAAGTTATTTCTGAAGTTCCATTCCTTGCCTTCTAGGAAAAAAAGGCAGATTGCAACTTGGAAGCTATTTCTGTTTTGTCTGTCTTAGAAATGTTTAAGGACTGTCTTTAAATACATGAAGGATTGTAATGAAAAAGACAGAGCAATCTCCACTCCTTCAGAGGGTGGAATTAGGTGGGGGACCTTGCTGGGAAGAAAGTTAAAGAAGGATCTTAAGCCAGGGAAATATTTAAAAATCAGGGAAATGCTACTGAAGCTGGAGGGTTTTCCTGCTGCAGATATTTCAACTGAGGCTATTTTGAAGACATGGAAGATGAATCCTGGACTGCAGAATTTGCATGGAGTACTGGACTGAATTAGAAGTCCTCCATGATTATTCAACTTATGGTCAACATGTGGCCACTAGTATTTAAACAGAGAGCAAAGCCCATTCCCTTCTAGCACTGAAGATGTTACCTAGTTAAGTAATGAAACATCTGCAAGAAAACAACCAAACTCAGTGAGCACCAAGGACCCGCCGTGGTCAACCTGTCCTACCTCTGGAATGCTTTGGAATGTTTTCCCCAGATTATATATTAGGAAACGAATATTCAGAGAGAGATTAATTTCCTAGGCTTTTAAAATTATTTCATTCTGCCACTGTGGTTTTTAATTTGTTTTGTTGTTTTGACTATGTGAAGTATTTGTACTAATTGTTACCTGCCTTAGAGTAGAAATAGTGAGGAGAAAGATACCAATTTTCATGAATATGCAGATAAATTTAGAATAGTAGGTTGAACCATTTCAGATACACTTTAGGTGTCATTAGGAAGGACTGCCCACGTTCCAAACTCAGATTTAATTATGGTGGTTAGTCAACTGTGATAGTAAACCATTACTAATCCTAACCTGGGTTTTATTTAGCGCCATGCCTCATTTAAACTCTTGGTAAATTTAATCAAATAAGATACGGTCAGGATTCGCAGTCCACTAGCTTTTAAAATTTTTACTATAAGGAGCATACAGTTAAAGAAACAGACATATACTTGAATAGTTAAGCTAATGATTGTAATTGTTTTGTCAAATAAATATTTTATCCGAATTACATGTCTGCCCCTCTCAATGAGTGACTCTGGTTGGCTGCATAAATTGGATAGGTAAATAAATATTTCTTGGATGATATGATATATAATATATTCTTTACTGGGTGAAAAATAAGCTTTTAGAGATTGCTGTGTGAACTGAAAAGTTAAGACTTTTGTATTTCAAAATTATCATATACATACCTTCTCCAGCTCGTATCTGAAGGAGGAGACAGATAGACAGTACCATATGGACAGCTGTCCACGTAAATCAGTCAGTCAAGGGAGAAATGTTTTTTAGATGTTTCTTTCCCTCAAGAACTCTTTTAAAAAAACAACAACACACCTTTTGCCCTATTAGTTCTCTTCTTTTGGAAACAAATAATGACTTCTTGTTAGTGTGATGTCATTATTTTTCCAGGACTGTGTTCTCTTAGTGATCCCAACCAGTCGGGATCACATAAAACAATGATATATAACCAAACAGAAATAGTCAGGTGACAACACTGCAGATTCAGCTAGACTAGAGCAAAGCCACTTGTCTCTATATGCCCATTAAAAGCATAAAGACTGATTAAACAACAAGTGCCTTGAAATTCAGGCTTATTTAACCAAGGCATTGTTTTGAAATAACAGAAGTCTATACGTTGTCCTCCCCAGCTTAATTTAATCATTCTATTTTAAAGAGGAGAGGAAAAGCATTTTGTCATCGCCATTGTTCAACCTCGCTCATCTAATAAAAATCATCTACAGATCTAAGAACGTTCCTGCTTACCCCATCCTACTCATGCCATTTTATCAAATCAAAGGATATCTGTCTGCCATGTTTATCCACAGAGAGAGGCCGATGTGGTGAGCCAAGGCGATTCCTATCACGATATACCCTGTCTACCAGCCCATGGTGTCGAGTTGTCCTACTGGTGTCCAACCCAGATGGCTGAAAGGAGTCTAAAAAAGACAGAGAAAGAACTTAAAACACAACCTACTGGATGTCCCACCACAGGATCAGGCTGCTGGAGGGAGGTAACTCACGTGGACGGTCTCACCTCTGGGGAAATTGGCATTGTAAAAGAGCATGAAACCTCTATTTTCTCAAAAGATTTAATATTCAGACACACATACAGGTAGTCCATGATTTACAACAGTTCATTTACTGACTGTCTGAAGTTGCAAGGACACGAAAAAATGACTTACGACCATTTTTCATCACGTTGTAGCATCCCCATGGTCATGTGATCAAAAATCAGATGCTTGGTGCCTGATTCATGCCTATGATAGTTGCAGTGTCCCAGGGTCATGTGATCACTTTTTGCGACTTTCTGACGAGCAAAATCAATGGAAAGCCAGATTCACTTAAGGCTGTTACTAGGTTAACACTTGTAGTGATTCACTTAACATCTGTGGCAAGAAAGGTGGTAAAATGGGACAAAGCTCACTTAACAACGGTCTCATTTAGCAACAGAAATTTTGGGCTCATTGTGGTCGTAAGTCGAGGACTACCTGTAATTTATAGGGACGCATTTAACTTTTGGTACAGGACACAGACACTGGTTTCTAATGTTCCCGTCGTTCTTCTGAGCAGATCTGGTATAAAATTCACCTGGAAGGGCATGTCCATCGCACTGCTGCCAATCTGATTGACATTTGGCAAGGATCCTCCATAGTACTGGCCACGGGTCTGCCCCAACTGCAAATACTGGGTTTTCTGTAGCTGTAACTAGAAAACACAAAATGGAGAGATTAAGTGAGAGAAAAGGAGTGTTTTAATGCTAATTACGAAGAGATAACTGAAAGCTTCCTGTGAAATTTTCAGTAGATGGAAACTGAGTGCTGAGCATAATGAATGTGCAAGATTGAGCAACGTTCAATTCCAGGCTGTCAAAGATGCAGCTATCAAGACTGGCAAGTTAAGGTACTAACAAACAGACTTGGAATAAAGCAGCTTATTATTCTTTATTGCTATTTGCCATTTTTACCCTGGTTGTTTCTTGTAAGCTGCCCAAACTCACTGTCAGGATTCTGGCACTTAACCCCATTTAAATCATGAGTCTCAAGCCAAACTTCCAAAACTTCAAAAGGATTTATTGGGAGTTAAAAGGTCCAGCATTGCCTGGGTGTAGCCGACTGAGACACTTCATTCATTGTCACCCTTGACCCTGGTTTCCGCCCCACCCCCTGGGTTTATCATAATTCATATTCTCCAATGGGACACATCCATAGCCAAGAGTCATCAATCATGCTCTCCAGTTAGACTTTTGCACGGCAGAAACTTCGGTCACCTAGTTACTATCTGAAAACATTTATGGAATGCAGTTTCGGTTTTGCAAGCTGCTGCACTGTTCCCCTCTCCCTTTTGGTTGGCAACTCTAAAAAGGCCATAGAAATACTTTATGAGTTGACACTCACACTGTTCAAGTTGGGCAGTCCTGTAAATTCTTTAAAACAAACAAGCAAACCAAAAAAATGTTTAGAGTTGGAAAATGGAGAAATGGATTAAAAAAACTCCATCTTATCACTGGTTCAAAGCTGAAACACACACACCACCTTGAACTGGTTTTTTTGTAGTAATTTAAACATATAATGCAGCACATATGCTTTGCATTACGGATATGCAAGAAATATAAAATGCATTTTGTGTTAAACCCAGAATATACCCATGTTTCCTGTTGACTGGCTGTGGAGGTATCACAAAATTATTTGGGGAATGTGTGTGTGTGTGAAGGCAGTGGGTGAGTCTCAAAAGCAGGGGCAGGCAACTATGGCAACTGTGGACTTCAACTGCCAGAATTCCTGACCGAGCATGGTTAGTTCAAGAATTCTGAGAGTGAAGTCCACAGATCGTAGAGTTGCCATAGCTGTCCACCCCGCTCAAAAGGCATATTGTCAAGAAAATATCGTCACCCTACAGATCCTAGGAGAATTGTATTCACACCTCTAGAATCTCATGGGAGAATAACACATCTTTTTTTTAGGTTTCCTTTTCATTTTAATCCTAGAAAACATGCACATAGTGCATCATATCTCAGAAGCCTTGGGGGAGGGGACTCCCCTTCTTAACAGCACCCAGCTGGTAATAAGCAAAAACTGCCTCTTGATGCAGCTTCCTTGTGGTAGACACAGCTATGGTTGCTAAGCTTCTCCTGTCTTATACACAAAAACACTTATCTCACTCTTGCTATACAGCTCTTCCCACCCAAACAATGTGATGTTTTTTTTAAAAAAGTGTTCAGGATTATGGTATTGAAAACCATCTTTCAAAATTTAGATTTTCTCAAAATTCAATGAATGTAAAATCCCAAAGATCTACTGCAGTGCTCTCAAAAGCCAAAAGAAATCTGTTTTTAATGAGCCTTTAGACGGTAAGAGTAGGAGGAAGATGGAAAAACAATGTTCCTTTGATTTCAAATAATTCCACTACTTTCTTTTCTTCCTTTTATCTCTCTCTCTCTCTTTCTCTCTTATGATGCCTGAATTATTTCTTAAGCCATCAACAACCTATCATACCAAAATGGATTTTGGGCTAATTGCTATCCCCATTATCTCGAAACATTACAGATTTTCACTCACTTTTTCACTGTAATAGCTTACAGGTAATGCTCAACTTGCAACAGTTCATTTAGTGATCGTTCAAAGTTACATCGTCATTGAAAAAAGTGACTTATGCCTGTTTTTCACATTTACTTCCCGTGGTCACGTGATCAAAATTCAGACACTTGGCAACTGATTCATATTTATGATGGCTGCAATGTGCTCCAGTCATGTGATCATCTTTTACAACCTTTTGACAAGCAAGATTAATTGGGAAGCCAGATTTACTTAAAAATCATGTTACTAACTTTACAACTGCAGTGATTCACCTAATAATTGTGGCAAGAAAGATCATAAAATGGGAAAAATTCACTTAGAAATGCCTCACTTAACAACAGAAATTTTGGGCTCAATTATGGCTGTAAGTTGAGGACTACTGTATTTGTCAGCACCCAGGTAACTATTAAGAGTTTAGTATAAGGGTCTTCAAACTAGACAACTTTAAGACTTGTGGACTTTAACTCCCAGAATTCCTCCTCCAGTCATGTTAGCTCAGGAATTCTGGGAGTTGAAGTCCACAAGTCTTAAACTTGCCAAGGTTGAGGACCCTTGGTTTAGTATAAGGCATAAAGGATCCCCTTCCTCAAACCTTTTAACAACTATTTTATTATAACAAGTCTTGGTTATACAACTGACATTACTTTCTTTCACACACAGTCCCATCCGAGAACCAAGTACCTGAAAAATTTCACCGATAGACAGAACCTAGCCTGTGCCCTTATTTTAATAACATTACATTGCATAGGGTCAATAAAATAAACTAAAAATATTTCAATCTATGTGCCTCAACTTTTCATCTCCTAATTTAGTGTAAGGGATGCAGCAAAATCACCTGCATTTTAAAGCAGTCATTTTAATTACCACTTTAAGGTACATGAAAATACATAAAACCACCCTTTTAAAAAAGTAGAACACCTGCTTGAAAGACAGCGTTTTTCTTCCCATGAACCATCAGACCATCCATGGTGAACAAGGTGCAGGTGGTGGCTTAGAGGAGAATATAATGCACCCCTTATTCTGCATCTTCCCTGAGCAGAAAACCAAATCTTGCAGTTCTAGAGGAAAAAAACCCTAATGGTACCTCTATCTCTTTGGTCTTATACAGAAATTTGAGAATATAGAGTCAAGAGAAGGCCTTTTAACAATCCATTTAACTCCTTGAGAGAGAATGGAGCTCATTATGCTACTGTTATGGCTGCCTAATTAAAGCTTCAATTGGTTTTAGTTGAGATATTTTCTCCTATTGATGTAGGAAAAGAGAATTTCAAGGCCAGAGACTGGCTTGGAGCTATCCATGGTTCTGGTTTTAGCTTTTGGCTCGCTCTGGCCTGTTGTGATGCAAATATGTAACTTGACCCATCCTTGACTGCAGAGATTTGGGTGTTTTATTAGGTCTCTCCCTACCAAAATCCAACCTTGCCTGATGTTACTTCTATGCGCCTCAGATAACTGCAGTCTTGTGTTTTTTAAATAAAAACCTTTTAAAATTCACTCAAGAATGGGATTAGCTGAATCTTTACTCTGATCCAGCAAAGTAGATGAAGACTAAAGGAAGCTTGCTTGGTTGTTTATTTATTAGCAATCTCTATAATCCACTCAAATCTCAAAAGATTCTGGGTACAACAGCAAATAAACAAAAACAAAATAAAGAGTGATAACAAACATCACCAGCTGTAGATTCTATCAATCAGACCACCTAAGAACTGAAAGAGTTATTTATTTACTCAATTTATAAGCCACCTCAATCACCATAGCAACTTTTAGATAATGGGAAATCAAAAATAAATCTAAAACAACATAGTGAGAAAATAGTCACAATACAAGTATTAAGAACCTGCATCAATGAAACAACACAATGATCACACAGCCTACCAAGAGTCTCTGGTGGGGGGCGGGTTGGACTAGATGACCTTTAAGGTCCTTTCCAATTCTGATTATCTATTATCTGTTATCTTAACAGCCTTCCTGCACCAGAATAAGTCCATAATATCATCACCTGAGGATCAGAGGTTGAGATACACAACAGGATATTGCCTGCACACTGATGCTACCTGGCGCCACACAGCCGGAGGGGCTCAAATAATGGCCCCATCTAGCTTTTGATTAGGAGTGGGGAAATGTACTGAGTCCTGAAAGCCCAACAATGCAAAGAGAGTACCTCTGGTATATGTGGCCAACCCAGATTGGATCCTGCAACATTATCCTAGGACATGTATATTTGCCTTCATTTGTGAGTAAAATAACTACATGTTACCAATAAAGGAGAATATTTGTAGCTCAGGGCTGAAGTGAGGAGTCTTTGGTACTCTCTGAGCTTGGTTGTTTTCACATCCTTGTGTGACACAACTGAGCTTAGAGAGTGCCAAGTACCCCTAACTACCTGTTGTTCTTATTGGCACAATGTAGTCCCTACTATGGGCTTGTATATAAGTTTTTGCCAACAAGTCTGTTCTGCAGTCTTGCTGAAAGGATACAGATTTAATCTGTTTAATGTAACACAGTAGAAGTCATTTATACTTCTGGAGGGAGTTTTACAAAGTGGTAGAAACTATTATCCTGATCACATCACATATACTAGAAAGGAAAGAGACCCTTAAATAAGTCCTAGATCAGATGACTGGGCAGGAAGAGTCCGTTTTGCTTAAGTATAACCTGATGTACCCTGGTGCTTCCTTGCAGATTTTTAAGCATAACATAAACACTGAATTAATTGTAAAGCAGTGCCTTACTCCTCAATGGATGGAGCCCTCCTCCGCACTCATAATAGGCTTGCTTCCCAAAGATGTGTGAAAAATTTGATCCATGTACCTGGTTGCTGTCATTCTTGATAAAAATATAAAAAATAAAAAAGAATAAACCCTAATTCTTAGATTGTAGAGAAAGAGACATCTCTCTTGTGACCTAAAAGTCTGGAGATTCCCAGTTGTCCAGGCCATGGTTGTCTCAAAGGTGCTTTTTTTTTCTTTCAAAAGGCAGCTGGACTTTCTTTGTTTTTCCTTGAAGATGTTTTGTTTCTCATCCAAGAAGCTTCTTCTGAAGAACTGAAGTGAAACGCCTTCAAGGAAAAACAAAGAAAGTCCAGCTGCCTTTTGAAAAAAGCACCTCTGTGACCTAATGGAGACCCTTATTTCATTTGCAAATGGCTAAGTTCAAACATGATCTTAGATTTAGGTTACCATTCCAGCAAATAAGGAAAAATATCATGGATAATGAAGAAACTATAAAGAGTGGAAAGATAAGCTCATACATAAAATTTTCAGATTATAGTAGTGTTTAAGAGCCTCAACAGTATTCCCCCTGAGATCAGTACAGCCCCAATCCTGCTGGGCTTTAGAAAGACTATTAAATCCTGACTTTTCAAGAGGTCCTCGAGTTAAATATGTGATGAATTTTGTCCCTCCTTATCATTTGGAGTTTTATTTTAATGGATTCTGGTATTGCTTCTTAGCAGGTAAGTGTAAATTGACTTTTGTTATGCGTATTATTAACTTTCTTTATGGGATAAAGAATATAAGCTGTTCAGAGTTTATAATTCTTGAATAAGACATAAGAAGCGCTTCAAGAAGTTTTCCAAAAGATGGAAGACAGCAAGCGGAGAGGCTGAAGAGAGGGGAATGGGACATAATAACCCAAGTCTCTGAAGGAAAGTTCTTATACTCTGGAGATTCAGAAACTAATCCATGGCCTCAATGTTGATCATGTTTCTAGAGTCCTGGGTGAAAAGCAGCTGTCAAAAGCCTCTGGGACCCAGGAAGCCATTCAACAAGATTCCTGCTTTAGTTCTAACCAGGAGAAAATAATGGAGTCACAGTGATGACTGGAATCTCCCTAATGAAAGAAGGGAAATGAAGCACTAAATCTATAGCTGGACAGTCTGTCAACTATAAACAGCCATTATCTGACAGTAAAAAATCTCATCACTCTGAAGCCCACTGACAAATATTCTTTTCTACTGATCCCTGTTAGAACAAATTATACCATCAGACACAACCCTGAAGACAATGCAAGGGAGAAGGAGGTACCGACAGTATATTTTTCACTCTTATCTCTTGAGGAATTTGGCCCAGGAACAGAGAGAAGAATATTTGTTTGTCCGGCTGTCTGTCACTTATTTATCTATTTATTTATTTATCTGGAAGTTTATAGAATAGAATAGAATAGAATAGAATAGAATAGAATAGAATAGAATAGAATAGAACAGAACAGAACAGAATAGAATTCTTTATTAGCCAAGTGTGATTGGACACACAAGGAATTTGTCTTTAGTGCATATGCTCTCATTGTACATAAAAAGAAAAAAACATACACTCATCAAGTATCATAAGATAGAATACTTAGTGATAGTCATAGGTTACTAAGTGTCATTTAGAGGGTAGGAATTGAAACAGTTTATGTCCAGGATGTAGATATTTTCACAGCCCTCTTTTTGACTCATGCAGTATACAGGTCCTCCATGGAAGGCAGGTTGGTAGCGATTGCTTTTTCTGCAGTCCTAATTATCTGTTGAAGTCTGTGTCTATCTTGTTGGGTTGCAGAGCAAAACCAGACAGTTATAGAGGTGCAGATGACAGACTCAATAATTCCTCTGTAGAACTGAAACTGCAGCTCCTTGGGCAGTTTGAGCTTTCTGAGTTGGCACAGAAAGGACATTCTTTGATGACATTTTTTAATGTTAGGTGTCCATTTTAAGTCTTGAAATATGATAGAACCTAGAAACTTGAAGGTCTCTACTGTTGATACTGTATTGTCTAGTACCGTGATGGTGAACCTATGGCACGTGTGCCACAAGTGGCACGCAGAGCCATTTGTGCTGGCATGCAGCTGCAGGCAAACTTACCTCACTGCGCATGCGCACGCCTCACAGCTGACTTTTTTTTATTGGTTTGAGGCATTTTTCGGCCTTCCAGAGGCTTGGAAAAAACCTCTGCAAGGCTTCTCAGGATGAATTATAGGCCCGTTTTGTCACTTCCTGTAATACCAGAAGTGATGAAATGGGCCTATAATTCATCCTGAGAAACCTTGCAGAGGCTTTTTCCAAGCCTCTGGGAGGCCAAAAAAGGCCTCAAACCAACCAAAAAATCAACTGTGAGGCGCAGTGCAGGTAAGGGGTTGGGGATTGCGCATGCAGGTGCAGGGGGCGTGGTGAGGGGGGACGCACATTGCATTCTGGATGCTGGCGTGTGAGTACAGGTGCATGCTGGCACGCTCATAATTTTTGACACAGGAGCCCAAAAAGGTTAGCCACCACTGGTCTAGTATTATAAGAGGGGGTAGTATAGGAGGGTTTTTCCTAAAATCTACCATCATTTCTATGGTTTTGGATGTGTTTAGTTCAAGATTGTTCTGGTTGCACCACAAGTCATTGGTATATAAATAAAAGAGAAGTGTTTTTAAAAAAAATTAAGAAGAGATTGGACAACCTTTTGTCTAAAATGGTATAGGATTTCCTGCCTAAGCAAGGGGTTGGACTAGAAGACCTCCAAAGTTCCTTCCAATTCTGTTATTTTATTTTATTTTTATTCTATTCTATTCTTCTGTTCTATTCTATTCTATTTGCAGAAAAACAGGTTGAATTAGAAGTTTAAATGCAAGAAGACAAATATGACTGAGTAGACATTAGTGAAACCTTATGAAATAAAGTTTACAAGTGGAATACAAGATCTGAAGGATATGAAAAGAATAATTCTCCTATACACGAAGAATAACTCAGAAACCACCAAATAACTAGGCACATTTATTTACTTAATGGATTTATATCATTGTTCAATTCCAAAAAGATACGACCTCAGGCTGTGTACAGGAATAACAGCAGAATTACAATACACAATAGAGAGGCAATGCAAAAGCCACAAGATAACACTGTTAATAAGGCACACCAACATATATTACACAATGAGCTTATCTAACCTCCTGGCCTCAATATCCAAGGGAATAGTCAGGCTAACAAGGTCAAGGTCAGCCAAATCTCAGTCCACAATAATAGCAGCCCACAAACCGTGAAAATCCCTCCAAAGCATCTTAAGCAAAGAAACTCAAAGATCCAACTTTGTTTTTCAAGGCCATGCTTATTCCATGACTTGGAACTTAAAATGTTGTGAAGAAAGATGGCGTTTTTGTATTCCAGGAATAACAAAAAGAATAATCCTTCAGAGGTGAAAAGATATAACAGAATGGGTTTTAAAAATGTGTTATCTAACCATTTTTGACAAAATTATATATCCTGTCAATCAGAAAAGTTTACAATGTTTTTCTCTCTCAAGAAAAAAATACTGGAAAGCTTGGTGAATACTGAGAGTTTAGTTTCCTTTTTTGAAGATGTATAAAATCAAGTGAACTTAGAATATATCTATAATTATAGTATTTTTGTCTTTTTCTATGTTTTTATTTGTTGCACTCTGCTGTTGTTTTTTCCTTTTTGAGTGGTGAGTGGTTCATTTTTGTTTTATGTATATTGTTAAAAAAAAAAGACTCTCTCACATAATGAAATGAAATTGTGGGAGGAAAAAAGTGCCATTCCCCTCCCCCAAAGATCCAACACAAAGACAGAAGAATAATTATGTATAACTTATGCAAGAAGTGGGAAAGTGACTACTATATTTAAACAGAATACATATCCATGAATATCAGTTGGCTTATGATGAAAATTCTTTGATTTCACAAACACAGATAAATTCAACCAAGAAATGGTAATCATTTTTGATTAACCCAAATCAAAAAATGCAAGAGAATTCCTAGAAGCCTATTGTTTTAGTATATTAGCCAATAATACCATGAGCATAAACCTGGTCTATAAATTATTACAAAAGCAAACAAAGACCAAGGAAGAAGCAAGTGGATTTCTTCCTTATCACACACTCAGCAATAGATAAGCAAGAACAAATACAACAGGCAGGAACCATCCAGGATGGTTGGATCAATGCAACCAATCGAGCTGGGCAGGCCAATCGGAAATAGGCACAAAAACTAAAACAACCCACATCCAAACATGTAAGACATTCTGTCACACATAAAAAGCCAGCTATCGCTACTTTCTTGTGCCAAAGCATTGGCAATGTTCCCTACTCTGGCAATTATGTTTTTGTAGGAATGTCTATGGAGATTCTCAATCATCGAGGTCATGGTTATCCCAAAGGTGCTTTTTCAAGAGGCAACTGGGTTTTCTTTGTTTTTCCTTGAAGTTGTTTTGCTTCTCATTCAAGAAGCTTCTTCAGTTCTGACTGAATGGTGGAGAATGAAGGGATTAACCATCTTGACAAGGGGTTCTAAATAGTGAACAACATTAAGAGAAA
Organism: Naja naja; assembly: GCA_009733165.1. Taxonomy (NCBI): domain Eukaryota; kingdom Metazoa; phylum Chordata; class Lepidosauria; order Squamata; family Elapidae; genus Naja; species Naja naja. The sequence continues at coordinate 361,593,971 of CM019148.1, forward strand.
AAACAAACAATTACACCAAGAAGTACAGAAATTAAAAATACACAACACCTGAGGAAATGTGATAATCACTGACTGCTTACACAGCAAGATATTAATCTCTTCACATGTTCAGGGACTCAGGCCCCAGCACACCCACCTCTAGGCCCATTTGAGGAAGGATAATGTCAAACTGAAGTGTCGAGAGGAAAGCAATCAAACTGACAAGGGCTCTGAAGAAGGGGAAAAACAGAAACCTTATGGGAATGGTTGCTGACAGCGGGTATATTTAATCCGAAGAAGAAAAGATTGGGGGCAGACATGTCCAAAGGTTACTGCAGAATGTAGAATTTAGCAGAAGTGGAAGAAAACACTACAATGTATTTGCCACACAATTACTAAAGTTAAAACAAAGCCCCAGTCAACACAGTTCATCAACTGTGATGGTATAATGTTTAACATGCAACTTCACTGAAAAACGGTCATAAGTCATCTTTTTCTGAAATGGTGTGGGATGATATTATGATCCAATTTGCATGCAGAAAACCTCAGCTTATCTTCTTAGCATCTGCAATTAACAGGCTCTTAAGTATAATAGGAAAGATCTCACATCCCCCCTTTTCAGAGAACCATACACTGAAACTACTACCGTGTTTCCCTGAAAATAAGACCCAGTCTTATACATTTTTCGCTGCCAAAAGAAGCACCAGGTCTTATTTTCGGGGGAAGTCTTACCCGTTTACCTTAGGACCACCGCAACCAGGCTTCCCATGCCTTGATACCTGTTATGTTGCTGCCTGACTTCTTCTGCAGCTGCTTGCGGCAGGAGGCCATGTGGCACGTCGCCTCTGTGCACTGCTCATGACAAGAGGCCACATGGCACATTGGTGCCGCCACTTGAGGCAAGAGGCCATGTGGCACATTGTGTCGGTGCCACCTCTCACGACAGGAGGCCACATGGCACGTCGGTGCCACCACTTGCAGCAAGAGGCCGCATGGCACGACACGCCATTATATGAGCAAGTGGCAGCACTGGCACGGCACATGGCGTCCTGCTGCAAGCAAATGTGCATGGCACGTGCTATCCTGCCACAAGCTGTGGCACTGGCGCAACAATCCGAAGTTGTACAAATGGGTCAAAACTCACTTAACAAATGTTTCACTTAGCAACATAAATTTTGGGGTCAATTGTGATTGTAAGTTGAAGATTTTACCGGAGAAATCTCCATTGGTTTTTAAGCTATCGTTTTCATTCAGTCATCTTACTCATGGCGCAGACATTAACATGCAAGCCATATCAGTCAGTCTTCTTGAACTCAAAAGATGTTGCTTCTGAATAGACTTCTTCTTTTGCAGTCATTATCTAGGATGGATAGGGATGTAAATGCATTATTTTCTCTATTTCCCAATTCTTTTTTCTCCCACTCCAAATTATCCCTCCCTTTTAAGAATCCTGTTTCTGTTAATCACTCTGAGAACACTGACTTGCCAGTAACTTCTTATCAACAGAATTTGAGCACATCAATCCTAGAATCAACAAAACGTAATGGTAAAACCTGGAAACACCATTTTGGAGTAAAAAAGAGATAGCCAAATTCTTCTCTGAACTTACAAAAATTAGATGGACTTGACTTTACACTCATTCCTGTTTTTCTTCCTGCAATAAACATCTATCCTAGAGAGGGTCTTTAGTGATTCTTGTTATGACCAGCAGATGATTACCAGGTAGGCAAAATGCTTTATCCCATCAGGTGAGTGGAAAATGTACTTCATTCAAATACAGGTAGTCCTCAACTTACAACTATTCATTTAGTGTGTGTAACGACGCTAAAAAGTGACTTACTACCAGTCCTCACACTTAATGACCATCACAGCATCCTCACAGTCACATGATCAAAATTTGGTTGCTTGGCAACCAGCATATATGACAGTTGCAGCATCCCGTAGTGATGTGATTGCCATTCGGAGCAGTGGCAACTTTTTGGGCACCAGGGACCGATTCTGTGGAAAAAGGGTTTTCCATGGCCCAAAGGGGGCGTGGTTTCACATGCTGCCTGCGTCCCGTGGGTGGGTCTTGGCTTGTTTGTGCAGCCTAGTTTCTGGCATGCCACAGATCAATGCTGGTCCATGGACCAGGGGTTGGGGACCCCTGATTTAGAGAATACAGAATAAGAGCTGGAAGGGACTTTGAAGGTCTTCTAATCCAGCCCCCTGCTCAAGCAAGAGACCCTAAACTATTTGTGACCATCCCAGTTGGCTTCAGGAACGTATAAAGTCAATGGGAAAAGCCAGATTCACTTAATTACGATTCATTTAAGAGTCGTGGTTCACTTAATAACTGTGGGGGGAAAGGTTGTAAAATCAGGCATGACTCACTTACCAACTACCTTGCTTAAGCAACAGAGATCTTGGTCACCATTAGGGTTGTTAAGTCGAGGATTACCTGTACTGTAGCTTCAGATGTCTTATTTTACATAGAAGTCCTTTGATTATGCAACAAAAAAAGTTATAAAAGCAGCTGCACACAAGCTACTTCACCAAGAATTGCATATGAAATATCTCCTCCCACCCGTTTCAAGCAAAGATTGAGAAATGTTCAAACTGCTTTTATATTATTAATGCAAACCTAGTTAAAAATAAGAGAGATCGATGCAGACTGCTGAAAGCCAGGAGCAGCAGATTCAGAGCCAAGTATTTTGTCAATCAGCTGACAGGCCACCCTGCCAGCTTGAATCCCGAACCTAATGAGGTAATTGTGGTGCGCTCCCCATCCTAAAACAAACAGAAGGCTCTGTCCTTTTCATCGACTCACCACACTGCATGTCTGATCTGCTAAGGATAAGGCGTCAAAAGAGGACCTTGTGGGCGGACAAGAAAAATTGCCTTGTATCAGACCAAGGTCCACCCACTCAAACATTCTGCTTTCTAAAGCAGAGCAGATGCCTCTGGAAAGCTTGCAAGTAGAGCCATAAAGGCTAACCCGTTTGCTGGGGCTGGACATCTGGTGCTCCTTGATTTGGAGAAAGAAGCCTGGTTTACGGTAATGTTTTTCTTTAACTAGAGTTACGCAATCTCCCCCCCCCCGCCACCAATTGCTTTATTCTGGAAAAGAAAAATGGGCAGATTGAGCCTCTGGCAGTTTAAGATGTTTGGAACAACAGCGGAGGGGGAATCCAAACTCCCAATTGGAGAAGTGAGGTGGGGCAAACTGGAAATTGCATTGCCTGCACACACACACACCAGTTTCTAAGAAATATCTTTATTAGCTGTCTCAAAGTTGCTTTTTCAAAAGGCAAGTGGATTGGGTTTTTTTCCTTGAAGAAGACGACGTTTCACTTCTCATCAAAGAAGCTTTCCTCGCTTCTGGCAGGATGGCGGGGGTGATGGAAGAATAGTTGCTACATTCTGGATAGAGAGGACCATTGGTTTAAAAGAGGGGTAAGATGGGCCATTTATGTTAACATTGAGCAGCCCTCTCTCAACAGAGGGGGAGGGATAAGACACCCCCTATCTCCTGTCTACAATGCAGTCCTTTCAGCAGTTCCAAGAAGATTCCATTCCCATTTGCACTCTGATACAGGTGATGTCAACTGTCCAGTTGGCGAATCCAGAAAAAAAGGAACTCCTGGGTCATTATTTTAACAAGAGTATAAAACTTTACTGAATAAACCACATTGGTATGGAAGAAGCAGAAACAGCTCTGGGTTTCCTGCATAAAAGCAAGCATATTTAATTCCCCCTTTTCCCTACAGGCCACCCACAGTCCAAACGTCCACCAATCACTCCTGTTCATTTTGTTATGGGAAACAGCCAGCCGAACCAGGACATCTGCTCGGTGTGTCCTTGGGATGCTAGCAGTGTCCCATTGTGCCGACAGATGCTTCAATACCATTCTCCCTCTCTTGCACTCAATCCATCCCTCTCCCTGTTATTGTCAAGCTACAAATGAAGGAAAAATATAGGTGAAAGTGCGAATCAGTCTTGATAGGTGACCCTAAAGGCACAGATAAACCCCCAAGTGGCCTCAAGAGCTCTCAGGGAGAGTGCTAACGATCAGATGACTGCAAAGAAATATGATCCTTCCAACATCCTCCCCCTCCAATCCTGTCAGAACTAATCCTTCCATAGCCCCCACCATCCTGCCAGAACCGATAAAGCTTCTTGGATGAGAAGTGAAATGTCTTCTTTTTCTTCTTCATTTGCAGTCTGTAGTCATGTGTTTCATTGTCAAACTTCTGTGACAGTTTCCCAGCCAGTCTCATAATCCCTTGCTCCCTCCCTCATCCCTCAGCAGCCACTTACAAGGGAAAGGGAAGGGAAAGGGAAGGAAAGGGAGGGAAAGGGAAGGGAAGGGAAAGGAAAGGGAAGATTTCCAATGCTCCCTGCCAGATTCCCACAAGGAAGTTGACAGGAAGCCAGAAGTTGTTCCTAGTCTCACTGCTTTTTTTGCCCATTGTTGGTCATTCTGTTTCTCTGTTTAGGTTAGGAAATATAGCTTGTTTTTTTAACAAAGTATCTGATCATCTCCTATTTCTACTGGTCACTATTTTCCCTTGCATGACATTTTAGATAATTTCTATCCGGCAGAATATGTTATAGTGTACTTTGTAAAACACAAGTCTGGAACTTAAAAGTACACTTTTTGTTGAATTTCCAGCATCCCTGGCACTAGCAGTTGGTACAGTTATTAGTTGTAGTGTGAAAAACAACAAGTTAGCCATCTGGCCTTAAAATATTATTCAGTGATAATTTATGACATACAGTAATAAAACTTATATTTTATTAACTTACAAGTGTTTAAGTAGGACCTGCTTGTTTGTTAGTTTTTGAATAGCAAGTTATGATTCAAGACTTATTTAAAAAAACTAGGTATAGAAATAACTCCTGGATACAGTACATAGTTCTGTTTTCTATATGTCTCATTGGGTAAATTTTATATAGAAAGTAACACTTGAGTGTTCAAGCCATTCCATCTATATAAGGCTGTAATTTTCATAATTCCTTGTAAGTATTATTATCTCCTATTACAAGTGGGATAACTAATGTTTGTGATATGCGTAAAGTCAACAAGGAAATACTTAGCAGAAGATATACTCAAGCTGAAGACTGCATAATTCATAGCTCAATTTGCAACCATTATGCTGTTATCCACAGTCAACTTACCTACCCTTTTAACTAAATTATCTATTCAGCATACAAAATTACTCAACATGAAAATCCAACACAAAAAAAGCAGACATGCCCACTGCTGGGCAAGATTAAAATAGCTTTTCTGCTCCCATTTTTATTTTTAGCAGCAGAATAAATATGCACTTATGTAACTGAACATAGTTCTGATATGAGCAAACAAGGGATGTTTATATTCTTTAGAGCAGTGTTTCTCAACTTTGGCAGATGTAAGATGTGTGGACTTCAACTCCCAGAATGCTCCAGCCAGCATGCTGCTTTAGAGCATAGTAGCTCTGCAGCCTGTGTAAATAGTGTTGGGGTGACAGAATACACAGACTATCACTGAGTGGCAGGCAGCACATAAAAATAAAGACACTACTGACACTGAATTCTTATAGCAACAGCCATAGCCCTTAGACTTGTATACTGCTTCACAGTGCTTTATAGCCCTCTCTAAGTGGTTTACAGTGTCAGCATATTGCTCCCAACAATATAGGGCAATTTTACTGACAGAAGAATGGAAGGTTGAGTCAACACTGAGCCGATTAGAATCAAATTGCTGGCAGTTGGCAGAACTAGCTTGCAATACTGCATTCTAACCACTGCGCCACCCTGGCTCTTATTCCATGTAGAACAGGAAAACGGCTTTAAATATGACAATTGCCAAGCTGTCAAACCAAAACAAACATACATACATACATACATACATACATACATACATACATACATACATACATAGCCTCGGTGGCACAGTGGTTAGAGTGCAGTACTGCAAGCTACTTCTGCTGCAGCCAGCTGCCTGCAATTTGGCAGATCGAATCTCACCAGGCTCAAGGTTGACTCAGCCTTATCCTTCTGAGGTGGGTAAAATGAGGATCCCGATTGTTGGGGGCAATAGGCTGACTCTGTAAACCCCTTGAGGGCTGTAAAAGCACTATAAACAGTATATAAGTCTAAGTGCTATTGCTATACATATCCCTCCCTCCCTCTCGCATTCTCACACACTCTCACACTCACACACACACACACACACACACTCTATCCAATGAAATTCTGCCATCTGCCAGCAGTTTGATTCAGACCAGCTCAAGGCTGATTCAGCCTTCCATTTTCCGAGGTCAGTAAAATAAAGACCTAGCTTGTTGGGGGCAATATATGCTGACTCTGTAAACCGCTTACGGAAGGCTGTAAAGATCTTTGAAGCAGTATATAAGTCTAAGTGCTTTTGCTTTTGGAGACCAGTCACATGAGGGATGCCAAGAACTCAACTCGAGAGTGTGTATACATTCACTTCATGAATTGTGCAGCACTTTTACTCTGAATGGTAACAGTTTTCTAAATCCTCAAGGGGAGAGGCAATCTTAACCAAGGATGCCAGAAACTAACTTCTGCATGCAAAGCCAGGTGTTCTGTCAATCTATTAAGTGCTTTCTATGTAGACAGCCTTTCGTACAATTGAGCCAGGCAGGGTTTCTCTGCTTAGACTGGCTGCAAATAGGCTGCAGTAAAAGAAGGTTAGTGAGCTATCTGGGTATCTCTTCAGTCAAAACAGGAACTTGGTCAGTAGGGCCTAACCTTCCTTTTTGAAACCTGTCTGCAGTTTACATGGTACATTTAATAAATGAATCCAACAGAAAATCTGGAAGCAATTTAAAACCTATACGGGTAGTCCTCGATTTATGACCACAACTTGAACCAGAATTTCCATTGCTAAGCAAGGTGGTTAAGTGAGCCACGTCAAATTGTAGAACTGCTTTCGCCAGGGTTGTCAAGCATATCACTGTGGTTGTTAAGTGAATCACCTGGTTGTTAAACAAATCCAGCTTCCCCCATTGACTTTGCTTGTCAGAAGCTGGCTGGGAAGTTTACAAATAGCATCCACATGGGACGCTGCACCCATCGTAAGTACATGCCAATTGCCAAGCATCCATTTTTAATCCTATGACTGTAAGGATGCTGTGTTGGTTGTAAGTGAGAGGACCTGTTGTAAGTTACTTTTTTTCTGTGCCATTGTAACTTTGAACAGTCACTAAAGAAATGGTTGTAAGTCGAGGACTACCTGTAGTCACTATCAGAACTTTAAGCTATGACTTTCCAGATTGCTTTGACTACTGGAAACAGATTAGCCTTCCTGAACTGGATGGACTTGCTGCTCCAGGACTGCTGCTAAATTTGCAATGAGTAAACAAACAAACTGGCTTGACTACCGGCAGTCCTCGAGTTATAACCACAACTGAAACCAGAATTTTTGTTGCTAAGCAAAGCAGTTTTTAAGCGAACCATTAAGCCCAATTTTGCCATGGCTGTTAGGTGAATCATTGCAGTTGTTAACCATGTGGTTGTTAAGCAAATCCAGTTTCCCCTACTGACTTTGCTTGTTGGAAGCTAGCTGCGAAGGCTGCAAATGGCTCTCTCTTGACCCCAGGATGCTGAAACCAATGTAAATAAATACACGCTGGTTACTGAGCACTCGAATATTGGTAACTTGACTGTAAGGAGGCTGCAATGGTTGCTAAGTGTGCAAGTCCGATTGTAGGTCATTTCTTTAATGCCGTTGTAACTTTGAACAGTCGCTAAACGAATGGCTGTATGTTGAGGACTACCTGTATATACATTTGGAAAGGTTGAATGTGGGTCTGATAAATGGGGAAGACGGTGCCAGATGTACATTTCTAATGCCACCCGCCCTCCTACCACTGTATAATTTCTAGATCTGAATTCCAAGAAAGATACCAAGATCTGGCTATTTTTATCTTCCTCTCTGATGAAATTCATTTACAATGTAGAAAAGGGTAGCAATCCTTGGCCTCTAATAACTCTGGTACGGTGACCTCTTGACCTAAACAAGCTGTCGTCTTTTGAGCAGTGTAAGAAAACATATTAAGGAATGCCATTTCACCAGAATTAACAGCAGCACTGGCGTCTGGAGCAGTGACTCTTCTAGTTACTAGCAAAATATATTGCCTCTTCCTAGCCATTATGGCGAGAAAGTTAGCTCTTTAAAATAGACCTTTTCCCCACAATCCCATTTTAAAAAATGGTTGCACAGTAATAAACATAGCAGAAATGAAGTATCTTGTTCACATTTGGCTTATACATCATTTATAAGTATTTACTGGCAAAGGGAGGTGTGGGCCATATGTGAGGAATGCAAAATCACGTTTGCTCCAAGAAATTATATCGAGGAAGCAGCAGCCAGAGTGGTCAGCTACTTTCTACTCCTGAAGTGAATTAGCAATCAGGATAATGTGGAATCCAGCAAAATTTGGCTCGGCCAGCAAACTAACACAAGGTTTTGCAATCTATACCATAATTGCACATTACTTAAATTTCTTTTCATACGGTTTGTATGTATACAAATATACATACCCCTTGTTCTTCACCCAACGTTACACACGAATTGTAGCTATACAGAACTTCCTCCTGGCAAAGATTTGCCTTACCTTTCAGTTCCTCTCTTACAAAACAGACATATGAAGACGGAGTTCAAGATGCAAAAAATCAAAAGGTCAAGGAAAGACCTAAGCAAGCTACCTAAAGCAGGGAAGATGAAAATGTGGGTGAAAACCCTCAGTGGCAAGATGCCCTTTTTTTGTCAGTGTGATGTCTTGTATGTTAATATTGTATACAGCAGTGTTTCTCAACCTTGACAACTTTAAGACCTGAGGACTTCAACTCCCAGAATTCCCCAGCCGGCTGGTTGAAAAACACTAGTACAGGCAGTCCTCGACTTACAAATTCATTTAGTGACTGTTCAAAGTTACAAGAACACTGAAAAAAGTGACTTGCAACTATTTTTCAGACTTATGACCATTGCAGCATCCCCACAATCACATAATCAAAATTCAGATGCTTGGTAACTGACTCGTATGTATGATGTTTGCAGTGTCCTAGGGTCGTGTCATCCCCTTTTGCGACTTCCTGACAAGCAAAGTCAATGGGGAAGCCAGATTCACTTAACAACCTTGTAAGAGCCTTGGTGCTGCAGGCTGTTAAATGCCTAGCACTTAAGTTCCAGCTGCCTGCAATTAGTGCAGGCTCGAATCCCACCAGGCTCAAGGTTGACTCAGCCTTCCATCCTCTTGGGGTAGGTAAATTGAGGACCCATGATTGTTGGGGGCAATAAGCTGACTTTGTAAAAATGCCGCTTGGGGGGCCAAAAGCCCTAGTAATAAGCAGGCATATACAATGGAAGGAAGGCTATTGCTGAGCGCATTGGGTTGTATCCCCAAAATTGTAAGCCGCCCTGAGTCTTCGAAGAAGGGTGACATATAAATGTAATTTTAAAAAAAACAAACTTTGTGGCTAACTTAACAACTGCAATGATTCACTTAACAATGGTGGCAACAAAGCTCGTAAAAGGGGACAAAACTCACTTAATAAATGTCTCACTTAACAACAGAAATGTTGGGGTCAATTGTGGTCGTAAGTCAAGAACTACCTCTATATAGGTTTGTCATACTCTTTATCCAAGGACAGATGTCTCTTTATTTCATGGATATAATCACCTCTGAATTTGGAAAGCTGGGAATATAAAGGTTTGTTATTATTTCAACTTCCTATCCAGCTATTTGCACTAGGAACACACATGCTGTTGACATGTTAGAGAGTTGTTAAAATAATATTGAGCAGCTCACCAGCTTTTGCAATCTCTTCTTTCAACGATTCCCTAAATCTTTCTTGCTTTCCAGCAAACAGAAACGGATGTTGCTGTATCCCTCAGAGATTTTAATTCCAACTTCTATTTCTCCTAGACCTAGGCCAACATTTTTCATGAAGTATTATTGCGCATGCATAAATAAGATGGCAAAATATAATCTTGGCAGACTCCTGCATCACTCTGGAAACCTTTTGCTGATTGTATGGTTCTGGGTGGACTAGAAGCTGAATTTCCTATTTCTAGTTTAATCTCTTAACGATAGCTCTTGAGCTAAGAGAAAAATTGGCTCAAAATCACCTGCTGGGCTTGAACGTGGATCTCTCCACAACTTGTCCAGTACCGTAACTACTCATTTAGAGCAGGGATCCCAAACTCCTGGGCTGCAGCCTACTAGCGAACCTTGAGCCTTTTGGAATGGGGCTGCAGAAAGGATGGGCAGATGTGCATGTGTGCACATCCCCACTTGTGCAAGCAGCGGGCGAGCGTGTGTGTGTTCCATTTGCGCAAATGGAGCCGCATGTGTGTGCTTGTCAGCCACTTGCATGGAACCATCCCCTTTCCCACTCCCCGCCAGTCCGCAAAGCCGAAAAGGTTGGGGACTCTGATTTAAAGTTCCCCTGTCTTTTTTATTATCCACCATGGTTAGCAATGTAATCTCAGGCACTCCTGCCTTTCTGAATCCAGCTTGTATGTCTGGCTGTTCTCATTCCATGTAAAATGGAAAAGTCTGGAATGCAGAATTTGAAGTGTTGTCTTACTTACACGTGAGGTAAGTGCAACAGTTTGGCAGTTGAATATTCTTTTCATTGTGCTCTTTTGAGGTATCAAAATATAATGTGATCTTTTCCAATTCTTCAGCCTCTGCTTTGTTTTCCATCCCAGTCATTAACTGTGTCATCTTGTAAGATTTTAAAACATTCTACTGCACCACTGCTATTTAATAGGGCATGATTCACTTCACTTTCCAGAAGATCTAACCTAAACTCCTGGAACTTTTTTTGGTGATGTCCCATGCAAATATTAACCAGACCCACTTCTACTTTACTCCCGAACCCAGATAGTCAGCCAACACTGCCACCTTCTGAGGTACGAATGGACCCTGTTTAAAACCATAAACAAGAATTCAAAACAACTCCAATATTAAGCATCCTTTGCTGAGTTCATTTATCATAGTTTGGTTATCCTGTGTTTATAAGATTGAAAAGAAGCTGCCGTTTGAAATGAAAGCTTTAATAACAGAATCACAAGGCTAAGGTAGATTAATGAACTGCCTTAAGGAGCAATGGCTTAGATTATTTCCTGTCAGAATAATGATGACTTATTTTCACATTCACCTCCATGGAACTGAAGTGATCTTATAATCATATTGTTTTTTTAAAGGAATTCTGCTAGTTTGCAGGTATATCATCTATTATTATTTACATCTAACAAAAAGGTGAAAAGATAAAGAAAAATGTGGCACAGAGCTAAGCTAGTAAGGCAATTGTAGAATTCTGAAGAGTCGGGATAAAAAATTAAAATGCAAAGGTATATGTGCAAGTGTATGAAATACCTATGGAAGCTCAGGTAAATGATAGGGAGGAGAGGGGAATTATTGTCACTGATGCCAAAAGCTCTGTAATTTAGAAACACAAAGCATAAACAATCATCTGCACACATTCAGAGATCTGCTCTTCTGTGCCATGCCATTCAACCTAAATGGATTATCCTAATTAAGAAAATAGGATAAAAATGTCATCTGGAAGCCCTAGGAAATTACCATAATGAATGCACAATAAAAGGTCTGCCTGAAAACGGCCCAAAGGAGTTTGTTGACATTATTCCATTTACTTCATGTTGGATCATCTCTTGAGGTGCAAGGCTGGAGATGATTTATACGTTCCCTCCCTGCTTTCCAACAAGAAAGAAAAGCTGGCTTTTGGAAACTGTAAACCTGTTAGCTAATGTCAACACTGGGAAAAATACAGAAAAGCAGAGTTAGAAGGTCCTTGGAGGGTTTCCTGATTCTTGCTCAAGCAGGAGATCTTACACCACACCAGATAAATGGCTGTCCAATCTCTTCTTAAAAACCTCCAGTGATAATCTTAAAAACCTCCAGTGATAAAAGCACCCACAATCTCTGGTGGCAATTTCACTGAGTCCCACTGGTAGGACATTTCTCCCTAGTTCAAGGTTGGATCTCTCCTTAGTAAGTTCCCATCCATTACTATTCTTGCCCTCAGGTGCTTCAGAAAATAGGTTGATCCCTCTTCTCTGTGAGAGCCCCTCAAATATTGGAAGACTGCTATTATATCATCCCTGAATCCATCTCTTGGTTAGACTAGATATACCCACTTTCAGCAACCGTTTTGATAAATTTTAGTGGCCTCTAGTCCCCTAATCATCTTTGTTGCTCTTCTCTGCATCCTTTCTAGAATTTCAACATCTTTTGTATTGTGCTGACTAAAACTAGACATAGTATTCCAAATAAGGGCTTATTTAAATGAACTTTAAAATAGGTCATTATGGATCATTTCCATCAGTCTCGAACAAGGCTCACCATATCCATGAAGATGAGAGGGCTGGCTTGGCATACATTACTTGACACCCAGTTGGGCATAGAGGGAGTGACCATCTGGACATCCTAGTATTGTGCCAGCTACAATTCCTGGAGCAGAATAGGACAACTTGCCTCAGACAACTCGCCAAGGCCAACTTGCCATGGCTAATTCGCAAGGGACAACTCAACATGCTCAACTTGCTGTGGGACAAATTCAACAATTTAATTTTTTAAAATAATTTTAAAATCATTTTAATTTTTGTCATTCCCATATTATTTCGTCCCTCCTCTGGTATCCTTTTTTAATGATGCTATTTGACTGTTTGTTCTATAGTAGTGTAACTCTTGTCTCGCAGCGAGTTGGCCATGGCGAGTTGGTTGCAGTGAGTTGGCCATGGCTATTTGTCATAGACCCTTCCAGAAGATGGGCAAGGGAGTAATTATGGTTGTCTAGGAGACTTTGGAGGCTGTCAGGGCACTACCATGCAGATAAGTGAGCATGAAACCCTACATGTAGAATTGATCATTAGCAATCATTTAGGACTGCTGCTTGGCACTTGGTGGATAAAGTTGCTTGGATTCACAGAGCTCCACTTCAAGCCATGCAGGTCCTATGGAGTGGACTGAGACACAGTTGTGCTCAAATACACCTGGGAGGATTTGACCCTGTTAATCCTAAGGAAGTAGGTTGCTATGATCCTTCTTGACAATTTTTGCTCTTCCTGGAAAGTGAGAATCCAGCGTTAGTGATGCCAGGGTGGATGCTTAGGTACAGTTCTCCTTACTAAGAGCGAGAGCCACAATCAGGCAGCAAATGTTTCACACAGTTTTCCAGGTAGAACAGGGCAAATTAGATCACTAACACCAGCAATATATAAATAGGAAACTTTTCACACCAGCAAATCATCTATTCGGTATTACCTGCAGAGCTTTCTCCTCATCCCAATTTTTAAGTTTTGCACTCCAAAATTTTGGATGGTGGGCACAATATCCCTTTTGCACAGCTGGAACTATGGGCAGAAACCTGTGAGATGTATTTCAGTAGGGTAAAGTCTTGAGTATAGGATGAAAAGACCATTTTGAGCAACAGTTCATGGGAAAAGATTCTGGGTATTTTGGTGGATTATAATATGAAGCAATACAAGTAGTTCCTGAATCACAATAGTTCATTTAGTGACCGTTCAAAGTTACAAAGGCACTGAAAAAAGTGAGTTAGGACCATTTTTCACACTTGTGACAGCTGCAGCACCCATGGTCATGTGATCAAAATTCAGGTGTTTGGCAACTGGTTCATATTTACAATGGTTGCAATGTCCCAGAGTCATGTGACCAACTTTTACCACCTTCTGACAAATAAAATCAATGGGGAAGATAAATCTTAAGATTCACTTAAGAATCATGTTATTAATTTAATAATTGCAGTGATTCACTCAACAACTGTGGCAAAAAGGTCGTAAAATGGGGCAAAACTCACTTAACAACTGTCTCACTTAGCAAGAGAAAGTTTGGGCTCAACTGTGGTCATAAGTCAAGGACTACATGTATTTAACTACACAAAAAAGTTTCTTGAGAGTATTATCAAGAGACATCCAGGGGCAAGTAAACAAAAGGAAGAGCTGTTCCTTGCTATTCCGTGATGGCCAGACCCTGTGTGGAATACTGCATTGAATTCTGGACACCACATTTTAGGTAGGTAATCAAAATGACAAGTGGCCTTGAAGGAAAAACATTATCACAACAGTTGGTGTTGGATATGTTTAGCCTGGAAAAGAGAAGATTGAGGGGAAGCATGGCAACTGTCTTCATGTGTCAGATGGGCTGTCACGCAAAAGTGAGATCAATATTGTTCAGAAGGATTTCAGAAGCATAACAAGAAACACATAGGTTTAAATTACAAGGAAATACATTGGCTGGACATTAGGCAAAGTTTTATAGTGTTAAAGAGTTATCCAACAATTGAATAGAGTGCTTCAGAACGTGGGGGACTCTCTTTCACTGGAAAGATTCAAATAGAGGCTGGAGGGTCATTTTCAGGGATACTGTAATTGTGGATGACTACATGGGGCAAGAGTGAGCGGAGTGGTGACCTAGAGGTGAAGACGCTCACCTCCTACCCAGAAGGTTGAGCGTTCAATCCTAGATAGCTGCAGACGTGTCTCTACAGGGTGCAAAGAGAAAATACCTGCTGTGAACTCCATGTAGGCGTCAGGAAGGGCATCTGGCCAGTAAATACTCAGCTCCATTCAGTCGCCCCAACTCTACCCCAAATAAGAGATTAAAGAGTTGTAAAAAAAAAAACCTACACGAGGCAAGAGAGTTGATTTCCAAGGTCCCTTCCATATCTGCCTTCTAATATTTATTAATGGCATGAGGATTCAGGTTATGACATCCTACAAAAGAACAAAATGTCAGGGAGACTTTAAAAAGGAGCCCTGGTGGTGCAATGATTAGAATGCAGTACTGCAGTCAAACTCTGCCCACAGCCTGGAGTTTTGATCCTGACGGGGCTCATGGTTGACTCAGTCTTCCATCCTTCCATGGTCGGTAAAATGGGGACCCAGATTGTTGAGGGCAATATGCTGACATTGTAAACTGCCCAGAGACTGCTACAAAGCACTATGAGACGGTATATAAGACTAAGTGCTATTGCTATTGTTAAAAGGGCATTGCTAAACAGGTGCTTTGTGAACCCAATAAATGACAGGATTATATTTATTACATTTAATGATCATCAACATTGTATAAGCATATGAACTACTAGGTTAGTGAATTACTGTCAGTGGAAGACACTGAAATTCTATGGTAAATTTCAACAGGTGCTAAATACTGTGCCTGTGTGCCTTTGAGTTCAGTTTTTAATGTCTGGACAAAATTCTGCAATTTTCTTGGCAAGATCTTGAAAGTGGGTTGCCACTGCCTCCTTCTCAGGGTTGAGAGTGTGAATAGCCCAAAGTCACCCAGCTGGCTTTGTGCCTAAGGTGAGTCTGGAACGCAATTCTACCGGTTTCTAGCCTGGCCCCTTAACCACTATACCAAAGTGGCCAAATAAATAGTGCTTTAAAAAAAAAAACTGCATTACTACTAATAGGTGATCAGAAAGCTTAAACTGGATACACAAAGGGACTTCAAATAACAGAAGGATTGGGAATAATAATAATTAATAATAATAATTTATTAGACTTGTATGCCGCCCTCTCTCCCTAAGGACTCAGGGCGGCTCACAATATAAAACCCAGTACAATAATTTACTTAAAAATCAATTAAACATTTCAAGCCTAATAACAATAAAATGATTAAAATTCATTAAAATTACTCTAAAACAACCCCCCCTGGCAATAATATAGGGCATAGTTTGAATTCTGTGATGTAAATTCTGTTTATAGCTACTTTAAGCAACACAAACTGAAACTCTAAGCACTAGATTTAAAACATTAAACTCAAAGACAAACCAGGAGATAGACAAGTGTGATCTGTTCAATTTAGAAAACTAAAAAGGGCAGATGGAGAAAAAGTGCCAAATGAACAGGCAAGCTTAGAAAAGAAAAAGGGATATAGAATCAGACAAAAAAGAATATAGTAATGAAGAGAACAAGATAATATAAGTATTTTGATTATGTGACATCAAGCCAGTATCAACTCTTATCTCATCCTGGGCACCCTTTTTTTAAACTATTACCATCTGGCAGACAGTACAGAATATTAAAAACAAGCACAAATAGGATGAAAAACAGCTTCTATCCCAGGGCAGTAGCTCTTTTGAATTCTGCTGTATAGTGCAGTATTGGTGGTTTTCAGTTCAATGTGTGGAGGGTGAAGGATGTGGGTTGTATTTATTTTCATGGTCATGGTCATGATGTGCACTTAAGATGGTGTTTGATTTCGTTGTACGAGGCACAATGACAATAAAGTAAAATAAACTAAAAAAGACACAATTTTTTCCAGCATGATCTGCCTCTACCTGTACTTCAGGTCTTCCAATGGTGCATCCACTGTCACTGTAATTGAATCCATCCACCCTGTTGCTTATCATACCTTCTTCACTTCCCCTTTCTAGTATTGAAAATGTCTATGGAGATTCTCAGTCATCCAGGTCACAGTTGTCCCAAGAGGCAACTGGACTTCCTTTGTTTTTCTTTGAAGATGCTTCACTTCTCCTAAAAGGTATAAGCTCTTCACCCCTTCAAAATCTTTACTGTCAATTCTAAGACTGCTTGCTGTATTTGCTGTCATTAGTTGGGTGTTATTTATATTTAATCTTAGTCCCATTTTCCCTCTCTGCTTGCTGACTGTCATTACCACAGCTTGCAGTTCATTTGCACTTTCAGCTATCTCTATAATGTCATCAGCAGAGTGTTATTGATGGTTCCTTCTCTAATTTTAAAACCATATATCACATAAGCTGAATAAATAAGGGGAGATGATACATGCTTGTCTCACTCCTTGGCCAACCTGAAGCCAGTCTGTTTTGAATTGTTCTGTCCATACTGTGGTTTCCTGACTGTGCAAAGATACTGCACAAGAACAAGATGTCTTTGGATTCCTATTTTTGTAACCACATTGCACACTTTGACTACTCTGACACAATTTAAGGCCTTTCTAAAATTGAAGCACATACTGACTTGCTTTGTGTTCTGTCCTAGGCTTCCCCAAAAAGCACTAAGCCAACTCTGAGTCCTGTCAAAACCTCTTTTATTAAATTAAGGTGAATTTAGTGCATTCACATTCAGCCAACAGGTTGGCAAACAGTCTTGAAAAGGTATGCTAATTAGCTCAGACCTTATCTATCCTGGAAAGCTGCCCAGTAACTATTTCCACACACAGTGCTGACAGGGACAAATCTTCACAAGGCTGGAACAAATGAACTAGCGAGTTGTTTCCTGCAAAAGCCTCCTCTTTTGCTCCTCTTTTAATCCTGATGGGAGGGGCCGTTCATCGTCCACCTGTGGCCTTACTCCCATGTCGACCCTGAGTTCTTAAATGTTCCCTCCTTTTGGCAGCTCTGCGCATGTGCAGGCTGGGAACTGGTTCCAGCTGCTCCCCGCCTCACTGCTGTTCGAGCCTGAAGGCAGCTGATGACTGCCAGCCTGCCCTGGCCCCATCTCTGCCTCTGAGGCAGAGCCGTCATCCGAGCCTTCTTCAGCCTCCAGGACTGACCCAGGTTCCTTCCCAACCTCCTCACTATTGTCTGAATCTGCTGCCAGCTCCACCAGCTGCCGGTGGGCCACAACATTTTGGATATTCTTTGGCTTTCTCAACTACAGGTAGTCCTCAATTTACAACAGTTCGCTTAGTGACCGTTCAAAGTTAAAACCGCACTGAAAAAAGTGACATGACTATTTTTCACACTTGAGACCACTGCAGTATCCCCATGGCCACGTGACTTAAGAGCCACAAGAGCCTTGGTAGTGCAGGCTGTTAAATGCCTAGCATTTAGTTCCAGCTGCCTGCAATTAGTGCAGGCTCGAATCCCACCAGGCTCAAGGTTGACTCAGCCTTCCATCCTCCCGGGGTAGGTAAAGTGAGGACCCAAGATTGTTGGGGGCAATAAGCTGACTTTGTAAAGATGCCGCTTGAGGGGGTCAAAAAGCCCTAGTAATAAGCAGGCATATACAATGGAAGGAAGGCTATTGCTGAGCGCATTGGGTTGTGCTCCAAAAATTGTAAGCCGCCCTGAGTCTCCAGAAAAGGGCGGCATATAAATATGAATTTTAAAAAAATTACATCCAGATTTTGACAACTGACTCACATTTATGATGGTTGCAGTGTCCCAGGGTCATGTGATCATCTTCTGAGACCTGACAAGCAAAGTCAATGGGGAAACCAGATTCACTTAACAACAGTGTTACTAATTTAACAACTGCAGTGATTCACTTAACAAATGTATGAAAAATTGTAAAATAGGGCAAAACTCACTTAATTAAGTTATGATGACAGTCATAAGTCAAGGCACCCACATGACCACCCCTGATTTTATGACTTTTTTGTAGTGGTCATTAAGTGAATGTGGTAGCTGTTAAATTACTCCTATGGATATGTTTCGTTAGACACCACCACAATCATGGTCACATGACTATGGAATTGCAAAAAGACATAAAATGAGATGGTTGTCAAACATCTGAAATGCAGTCATGTGATTACAGGAGTGTGTGCAGCCATTGGATCTCTGGAACACAGTCATAAGTAGCTTTTGATAGGTCCATCATAATTTTGAACAGTTGCTAAGTGATTGGTCATTAAATGAGTACTATCTGTAAGAGAAAGATCCATATGATCGCCATATCTTTTAAACTCACATAGCAAATATAAGAATGTTAGGATTAGAAAAGATGATCTTTGGAATCAAACAGGGGTCTGAAAACACTAACAAGCTGAGATAAGTAAATGATACCTATTTATTGGGAAAATGTAAAGAAAACTTGCATGATTTCATGAAAACAAAAATGGAAAGTAGAAGATCTGGGTTAAGGTTAAACATTAAGAAGACAGTACAATACAATTAGCATATTTAATGAATTTTCAGGTGGATAAAAAAGCAAAGGTGCGGGTTTATTTTCTTGGACTCAAAGCAGGTGAAGAGGGCCATTAAGCAAAGCAGAGATTAATCTGAGGGAGGAAATAAAGACAATCTTATGCAAGATCACAAAAGATAAGGCTATTTCTATGACAACAAAGATCAGGATAGTTAAAGCACTGATCTTTCCAAGGCTAATGGATGGCTAAGAAAGCTGAACAGAGAATGAATGAAACGGAAACCTTCAAATTATGGATATGGAGACAGTTACTGCAAGCATCAAGGTCTGCCAGAAGAACCAATCAATTCTGCACCAAATAAAGACTGATTGCTCCCTCAAAGCAATGATCAGCACACCTAATTTGGACTGTGAGGCAGGAGGATAATAGAGTAGGGGAAAAATGCATGGCAAGGCTGAGGGAATTAAAGGGGTGGGCAGGATACTCTACCGCCCTGGTCCATGAGCTGACTACTGTGGATGAAGCAGCCTCTCTGGAATGCATCTGGGATTCAGATGGGCCCAGAGGCTTTGTCCCAGCCCATCTCTGCCTTCTTGCCCTTTCCACTTTAGTTTAAAACTCCCTTCAAAAGGATTGCAGCACAATACAGGCAGTCTTCAACTTACAACAGTTCGTTTACTGACCGTCTGAAGTTACAACAGTATTGAAAAAAGGGACTCATGACCATTTTTTCACACCTACGACTGTTGCGGCATCACCATGGTCATGTGATTAAAATTAGGATGCCTGGTAACTGGCATGTGTTTATGATGGTTGCAGTATCCCAGGGTCACGCAATCACCTTTTTGTGACTTTCTGACAAGCAAAGTCAACAGAGAAGCCAGATTCACTTAACAACCGTGTTACTGACATAACTGCAGTGATTCACTTAACAACTGTGGCAAGAAAGGTCGTAAAATGGGGCAAAACTCAGTTAACAACAGAAATTTTGGGCTCAATTGAGGTCATAAGATGAGGACTAACTGTACCTTTTAATTTGCCTCTTTTGGATGCAACCCTTCCTTTCTTATGAATTCTTTCTTATAAGGTTACCGGTTGCCCTCCGAGTGAGATTCAAGGTTGACCTATTTGTTGACCTACAAAGCTCTTCACGGCATTGGACCGGGATACTTGCAGGAAACCTTGCTGCCGATAACGACTTCCCGACTCCCACAGGCAGGGCCTCCTGGTGGTGCCGTCAGCTAGACAGTGTCGGCTGGCAGCCCCCAGGAATGGGGCCTTCTCTGTGGGGGCGCCCGCCCTCTGGAATCAGCTGCCCCTGGAGCTCTGGGTAGCCCTGGACCTCCGGGCCTTCCGCCGTGGCCTAAAAACTTGGCTATTTCAACTGGCCTACCCGGACTGATGGGGGGGAGGGTTTTTGAATGGGTTAATTGTTTTTAGTTTACGATTATGAGATTCCCTGGGTTTAATTTATTTTTAACATTTGTATTGTATGTTCTTTAGTATTGTAAGCCGCCCTGAGTCCTTCGGGAGATAGGGCGACATATAAATCTCGTAATTAAATTAAATTAAATTAAATTAAAGTGCTAGTAATGCAGACCATGGTTAAGGAATTAACACTTTTTTTTTTACAACCCCATCTTGTTAGTTAATTATTCATTATCAGGATTTTACTTTCCCTTCTTGTTCCTAGATTGGGAAAGGTGGAAGAAAACATCACTTATAACCTCATCCCTTCACCTTGCTGTCCAAAGTTTAGTTGTTTATGTGATTTGAATTATGTCTGTGGAGATTTTCATTCATCCAGGTCACACAGTTAAACCTCCAAGTGGCCTCAATGACTCTCTAAAAGAATGCAAGTACAGGTAGTCCTCGAGCCCAAATTTATGTTGCTAAATGAGAAATATGTTCCATGAGTTTTGCCCCATTTTCCAACTTATCATGTTTGTTAAGTGATTCACTGCAGTTGTTAAGTAACACAGTTGTTAAATGAATCTGGCTTCCCCATTGACTTTGGTTGTCAGATTGACACTGGGACACTGTAACTGTCATAAATATGAACCAGCTATCAAGCATCCAAATCTAAACCATGTGACCATGAGGATGCTGCAATGATTATAAGTCTGAAAAACGGTCATAAATCACTTTATTCAATGCCACAAATGGTCACTAAATGAATTGTCATAAGTCGATGACTACCTGTAAATCTTTCCGTTCCCCACAATCCAGTCACAGCTGAAGAAGCTTCTTGGATGAGAAGTGAAACTTCAAAGAAAAACAAAAAAGACCAGTTGCCTCTTGAAAAAGCACCTTTGGGTCATTTGAATTATGTGTCTTCTGGTTATTTTGTTTGTTCCCATATAGCTAAGCAAGAATTAGGAAAATTATAGGTTCCCCATCTCTTCATCAGAACATTTAATACAACATAGGAACATCAGTGGAGTTCACTTGCAATAAACTCATGTACTCCTTCAATCAATCATTTAACCAAGACATTTTTCAAAAACACCATTGTGGCCCAATTCACAATAATAAACCAATATTTGATATTATATGCATGACTGAGCCTGCACAAATGGCCACATGGAAACAGTCTCCCTTTCCCATTTAACTAGATGAATAAATCAGAAACTTTCATTTTTGCAAGTTCCTGGTTTGCTGTAATGTATGAAGAAAAGCTGAGTTTGCTAAGCAAGTTAGAAAAGAAACTTTGATTTGTTTATTTACGAATTCAGCCATTTTAGGTAATTTAACAAGTTCCGGTTTTGATTTAGATTGTTTAACAACTGACTGCAGATAATCTTGACTTGCAACCATTCATTTAATGAACATTCAAAGTTCCAATATTGAAAAAAGGGACATGATCAATTTTCACATTTATGATCATTGCAGCATCCCCATGGTCATGTGATCAAAATTCAAACACTTGGCAACTGGCATATATTTATGTCAGTTGCAATATCTGGATCACATGATCACAATTTGTAACCTTTTCAACTGACTTCCAACAAAGTCAATGGGGGAAGCAAGATTTGTTAACAACCACCTGATTCTCAATATTTCCTCAATCAAATTTGTAAAACTATCTGAACAGGCTATCAGAAAGATCCAGATGGACAGGAATGTCTTTTAACATGCTTGGAATGAGCAGAAATTGAAAAAGCAGAACATTAAGAACCAGCTCTTATTAAACAAATTGACAAACAAGTCATGTTTTATTTTACACTGCAAGGAAGTTTGTGTCTTTAAAAAGCTTACTTGGTATTCACTAGGTTTCCCAGCACCATTTTAAGAATTATGAGAATTTTTTTTTTTAATTACATTTATATGCCGCCCTTCTCCGGAGACTCAGGGCGGCTTACAATTTTTGGGATACAACCCAGTGTGCTCAGCAATAGTCTTCATTCCATTGTATATGCCTGCTTATTACTAAGCGGCATTTTTACAAAGTCAGCTAATTGCCCCCAACAATCTTGGGTCCTCAATTTACCTACCCCGAGAGGATGGAAGGCTGAGTCAACCTTGAGCCTGGTGGGATTCGAGCCTACAGCAGTTGTAGGCAGCTGGAACTTAAGTGCAGGCAATTAACAGCCTGAGCCACCAAGGCCCTTAAAAGAATTAAATGAAATTAAACAGAAAACTGGGATAAATGGATCAAAGCACCATCTTTCACCAACATATTTATTTGCAGGAATGTATTTAGTCATCATAAAGAACTACTTCAGCTTCTGGTTACCAAGCGTTTTGTATGATGCTAGAGCCCTTCAAGGCAGCCATCTTGTGATTTGGGAAGTCTCCCGTGGCAGTTATTTTATGACTGTATTCTTCCCATGTTTTCAAAACTCCAGATGTGCCCCAGCCAAAAACATTTGCTTACCTCTGATATATTATAATCAGCAGGATAATATATGACAGATAAAGTTGTTTTCTATTATTCTTGCATTTCTTTAAAATAATAATTAAGCAGAATTTAAGCATGAACTATGCTGCAGCCTAATTGTTTTGTCAATTAACTGTGACAATAGGATTTTCCTCATATTTATCTACTGCTGGTGCTAGGGAGTTCTGATAATAAAAAGTAAATGAAAAAAGGCTTTATTTCCCACAAAAATGGACGTTTTGCTCTGTTAAGCTGCATTCAGTGTTGAATTTCCTGCAATAAGAATTCATTCTGCTAACACAGCAATATCTTTGGTCACATTTCTTAAGTTTCCTTACATACTGCAGAAAATAAAA
The DNA here is from genome assembly GCA_009733165.1 of Naja naja. Lineage (NCBI taxonomy): Eukaryota > Metazoa > Chordata > Lepidosauria > Squamata > Elapidae > Naja > Naja naja. The sequence goes on from CM019148.1 coordinate 361,617,022, forward strand.
TATTCTGAATGTAAGCACATTAGTGTACAGTTAACTCTCTAAATAGAAGTAAAGCCACACCAGATGTACTAAATTAAAGGAACTTTTCAAAATGAAGATAGAATCTATTTGGCCATTTTTCAAATGTTTTTCACACTCAGATACTATTTATCAAGCATAGGCATTTTATTTTCATCTGATTTAATCTACCCAATAATAATCAGACCCTCTTTGCTCTATTAGTCATAGAGATTATATTTTGTTTGCAATGGGGAAAGGCGCTAAAACAATTAGAGTGAAGATGAAAGGAGTAAAACTATCAAAAAAGGAAAACAAAACTATCCAGTTCACAAGTTCCTAACTGTACATACTTGACCTTGTTTTCTCTCTTCCCAGTGGTGGGATTCCAATTTTTTTACTACTGGTTTTGTGGGCGTGGCTTGGTGGGTGTGGTATGGCTTGGTGGGCGTGGCAGGGGAAGGATACTGTAAAATCCCCATTCCCTCCCCACTCCACTAACCTGCTTTCCAGCTCCTTTCTCCAGTGCAGGGCAACAAAAAAAGACCCAGCTGATCAGCCGGGACTCGGGAGGCAGAGGATAGATGGGGGCAGGACCAGTCAGAGGTGGTATTTGCCGGTTCTCCAAACTACTCCAAATTTCTACTATCGGTTCTCCAGAACTGGTCAGAACCTGCTGAATACCACCTCTGTCTTCAACAAAGGTCTGATATAGAATAACTTAAAGACATTCTCTCAACAAGTAAAAAACGAGCTTTGGTGGCTCAGGCTGTTAAATGCCTGCTCTTAAGATCCAGCTGTCTACAATTACTGTAGGCTCGAATCCCACCAGGCTCAAGGTTGACTCAGCCTTCCATCCTCTCGGGGTAGGTAAATTGAGGACCCAAGATTGTTGGGGGCAATTAGCTGACCTTGTAAAAATGCCGCTTAGTAATAAGCAGGCATATACAATGGAATGAAGGCTATTGCTGAGCACATTGGGTTGTGCTCCAAAATTGTAAGCCGCCCTGAGTCTTTGGAGAAGGGCGGCATATAAATGTAATTAAAAAAAAAAAAGAAAATATGCAGAAAAATGCAAGGCAGAAAAGGTAGTGCCAATAGTAAATCTGGCATAAAGCCATATACTGTAGTTAAGACACGTGTGTGTGTGTATGTATGTGTGTGTATCTGATTTAAATTGTTTTATTATTCATCAATTTGCAAAGATAACCAGGGTAATTCTCACAATGGCATTTAGTCTAAACTGATAAGCCTTTCTTCTATTAATTTCCCAAACTTCTCTGAAAGTTGTTTAAGCTATTAAATAGGATAAGACTACATGACACACTTTTATAAATTAATCTCAGCACCCTACCAGCATGGAGATACAGGTAGTCCTTGACATACAATCACAACTGGGACTGGAATCTTGGTTAGTGAGTGAAGTAGTCATTAAGCAAGATGACACGTGACTGATTCTCTCAATGTTTGCAGTCCTGGCACTGCTGGTTGCAGTCATTGAGGGATCTCATGGGTTATTAAGCAGATGCAGGTAAGGAGTACAAGGTGCCTCAGAGGATGGGGGGAGACACTCACATACCGCCTGTAGGAAGCCTCCCAGGGCCTCATCCACTCTCCTGCATGCTTTACCTACCACTGTCTCTGGTGCTGAAAATCCTGTTTGCCAAAATCCAAGCACTCTAAACCTTCATAGGCATGACTGCTTAGGAGCAACTGGAATTTGCTTGAATAACTTTGCAAAAGAATCTTGACTCCTAGCCAAGAAATAGTTGGGGCCTGGTGGCCGCTGATGCATGGTGCTACCTTCTCCATTCTCCCTGAGGAACAGCATGTGTGCCTTTGACCTGGACAGCTGGAAAGGTACAGCCGAGCCTGGTTGGGGGGGGGGACCTCATAAGGAAAAGAGTGACTAAGCATACTCCCTCCCTCTTTCTTTCCTTCCCCCTGTCTTTTTCTCTTTGCCCTCTGGCTAGTCTCCCTCCTTCCTCCTCCATTTTTTTCTGCTCTTCTTGCTCACTCTCAAACTTACCCATCCTCTCTCTTTTACAGTGGTTGCCTAGGAAGGAATGGAAAAGAGATGACAAAAACGGAAGGAGCTGAGAAAGACTTGGCTTGGCACAGGAGGGCATTCAGACAGAGTGTGCATGTGCATCTACAGTACAGGTAGTCCTCTCTACCTGTAAGTTGGAAGTCGGAAATTCTTTACAGACAATAAAGCACCCTTTATGTTGTAACTTCAAACAGTCGCTAAGCGACCAATCGTAAGTCGAAGGCGACCTATATTGTGAAATTAAATTTAGGTCAGTCATAGGGACCGGAAATTTAGTCTTCTGAGCTTTCGGACTCATGTTGGAACCCATCTTCAGGAAACTTCCTTCTTCTGGAATACATGCTTTGGGCTGTTCTGTGAGTCACATTTATGTGGTGCCTTCCTACTGGTTGATTGGTGTGTTGATGGCTGTGATTGGCTGTCATTTCCTTGTGCTGTCAAGCTCTCGGCTCCTAAGTATTTGATAGGCTGGTAGTAATTAATTCCTGTTAACTTCCAAGGGCCCATCATTTCCCAGGCTTCAATCATTTGTACCTGCATGGTTATCTTTGTACCTGCATGGCCAACAATCTTAGTTGCTGCAAAATTAAATGTGTGTCCTTGTTCACTGCAATGTGAGGCTATCAATGAGTTTGGATCTCCTCATTCAAATTCAATTTCGCATCATTATCCTGGGACACATATACTACCTATATTCCCTACTAGAAATTATTTTGCTCGTTTTGTTACCTGTATTCCATCAGGTCTCAAGTACGATAAAACAAAGGAAAAATGTTTAGTAATTTAGGGTTTTTTTTTTCAATAGATTCCTAAAAAAGAATCTAACAAGACTTTTCTGGTCGAGAAACAAAAGGTTAAGCGCAGGTATAGTAGAAGCTTTTGGGGTCGAGGGAGAGAGAAGGCCTTGTCTTAGTAAAAGAATGGGGTGAGTACAGGACGAAGAAGTGTTTGGTTTTATTTTAAGAAACAGTTATAATTGATTAATGTTGATTATATTTGCCCAAGATGAAGGGGAAGATCTACTTTTTGCTTTTCCTTTCTTTCTGCACTTTTTACATTTAACTTTCTTTTTCTATAATATGTTCCTATACTATGTAGACGATTAGTTTTATTTGTATAATATCAGAATAACAGAGTTGGAAGGGACCTTGAAGGTCTTCTAGTAGTCCACACCCTTTATTTATTTTATTTATTTGATTTGTGAATCGCTTACAGGATAATAGATATAAGTATAAACGTGAATAAGAATATAGGAAGTAGGTACGAATAAATGGGGACAATAGGATAGGGAACGGTAGGCAATATGGTGCACTTATGCACGCCCCTTACAGACCTCTTAGGAATGGGGTGAGGTCAATAGTGGATGGTTTAAGGTTAAAGGAGTGGGGGTTAGATGATGTAACAACAGAGTCAGCTAGTGCATTCCAGGCATTGACCACTCTGTTGCTGAAGTCGTACTTTCTGCAATCAAGTTTGAAGTGGTTTACAGTGAGTTTGTATCTGTTGCGTGCTCTTGTATTGTTGTGGTTGAAGCTGAAGTTGCTCAAGTAGGTAACCTTATACCATTTCAGACAGATGGTTGTCCAATCTCTTCTTAAAAACCTTCAGTGATGGAGCACCCGCAACTTCTGGAGGCAAGTTGTTCCACTGGTTATTTGTTATCACTGACAGGAAATTTCTTCTTAGTTCTATGTTGGTTCTCTCCTTGATTAATTTCCATCCACTCTTCTTGTCCTGCCTTCTGGTGCTTTGGAGAATAGAGTGACTCCACTCCCTCTCTTTTTTGTGGCAACCCCTTAGATGTTGGAACACAGCTATCACATCAGCCCTATTCTATCCCAGGGCAGTAGCTCTGTTGAGTTCTACTGTATAGTGCAGTGTTGGTGTGGTGTCGGGGGTTTTCAATTCAATGTATGGAGTGTGAAGGATTTGTGTTTATATCCATGGTCATGATGTGCACTGAAGGTGGTGTTTGATTTCATTGTACGAGGTGCAATGACAATAAAGTAAACTAACTATTCCTTCTTTTATAATATAATCTTCAATAAAATTATTGGGGGGAGACGCAAAACAGAGCAGAGAGTCATTCTACAGACAAATTCTTTTTAGGAATAGCCACTTCTTCCTCCTGATGACCAATGCTCATATGTTCACTTCAAAGCAGTATTTCTCTCTTAATACCCCCATTGTGACAAGATGGATTCCCACTACTTAAGAGATGTGTACCACAAAAGCAAATCCCTCCTCTTTCAAAGCATCCTTACTACTGCACGGTCCTGATCATCAGCCATCTGCCTCCCACACTAAGTAATACAGCAGAATGTCAGAATACTGCCTAACACTTAGCTGCCTCCCCTCCACCCCCTCATTCAAAGGCTTATCTGTTCTTCACAGTGAAACTGTTTCCAGGGAAAGAGGATCTGAAATAAAGCTCTGCATTTCTAATCAAATCATAATAAGAGACCAAATAAAAAGATATCACTGCCCAACAACACAAGATTGCATCCACAATCACAGCTGGGGGGAGTGGGGCAGCATCGAGGACAATGAAAGAAAACAGGCATTCAAGATTGAAGATGAAGAAGGGTATAGTGAGACAACAGCCCACAGCCTGAGCTGTTAACGAGGAAGAATAAAAGCATGATGGTAAACAAGGCTTAATGAAGAAAAATACTAGGGGGAGAGGGAAAAGACAAGGCATACACAGGCAACAAGGAAAAATACTCAACAGCAAACTCTGATGCACCATCCCAGAAATGGAATAGCAAAGCATCTTGTTGCCACAAAAAAGCAAAAAGGATAAAAAAAATAAAGCAACAGATACAACTAATGTCAATAGATTCTAACTTCACAACATTTTTTTAAAGCATGAAAAGAAAATTAGCTTAAATACATCCAAAGGTGGAACTATTATCACCCATCGTTCCAAAAGCCAAGATTCATCCATTACAGGTAGTCCTCGACTTACGACCACAATCGAACCCAAAATTTATGTTGCTAAGTGAGACATTTGTTAAATGAATTTTGCTCCGTTTTACAATTTTTTGCCACAGTTGCTAAGTGAATCACTACAGTTGTTAAATTAGTAACACGGTTGTTAAGTGAATCTAGTTTTCCCACTGACTTGGCTTGTCGGAAGGTCACAAAAGTGGATCACATGACCCCGGGACACTATGACAGTCATAAATGTGAATCAGTTCCCAAGCAGCTGAATTTTAATCATATGACCATGGGGATGCTGCAACAGGTCACTTTTTTCAGTGCCAATGTATCCTAATAATGTTTCAAGAAAAGGATATTTTACACTTTACTAGATTCATATCTTAAAGGCACCTTATATGTAGGTTTTCATGTGTGGAAATCCAAACATCAACAGAGATGAAAGCAATTGTCTTACTTACTCCATATTCCTGTCAGGAAATCACTGCTGACCACACTAACCTAATCCATCATGAATAATAATAATTGAGTGGTGGAAACATGACCATGGCATAAACTTGGGCTATTCCTGTGATATGATACAGCTAGAATTATTAAGTGGGCACAAGTTGAACTGGATAGTTTGGAACAAAAAAACAAGAAAACTGATGACTATTCACTACGCTTTACATCCCTCTAATGATAGTGAAGATTCTGCCCCACAGAAATGGAAGCAGAAGTTTACTTCAGGTCAAACAAACTATCGAAGATGAAAAGCATGCATTATCTGATTATGTAAAAGACAGCCAAGAATAAGCATTGATGCAAGTTAAAAATTGGAACCTATGAAACGTGCAGGAAATAAAAAGTGAATATTGAACCAATGTAATAAAAGCACAAACAGAATACTGGCAAGGAAAAGCATTACATAGTCAATTTCTACAAAAGATGGAGGGGGAAGAGGATGAAGATAAAAACTGGCAATGGCCTCACAACTGGAACATTAAAAAAAACTGAAGCTGGGAGGGCGGGGCTTGTGTCTTAGTGATACTACGTGCGATCAGGAAGCTCCTGGATTGCCGTAGATATCTTCTCAGCTGGACGGTCTATTTGGACCTAAACCGTCCCGAAGAGACGGTGAAGGGAAAGAGCACGTCCTGTCGATCCCAGGGACATCGCAAAGTCCCTGGTTGATCCAGGAGAAGCTCTTTTTGCCAGCGGAAAAGAGGCAGCCATCAAGCTGCTGAAGCTGGGACAGCTCTGAAAGAAAGGCAAGATCGGATGAAGGTGTGTCGGTTTGGTGAGAGGTTGTTTTTTATTTACTTATTTCTGAAGAGAACACCCCAATAACTGGAAAGTGGACTTAAAAAGTAAAGAGAACAGTTTATAAGCAGCGAGATTAAGCTTTTCTTAAGATTGACGGCTTTTTTCTTCCTTTTTCTCTCTTCTGGAACTATTTGATTTTAAAAGGGACTGGCTTTTCTTCTATGTAAAATAATCTTTTGTTCTGATGGTCTTTTTCCTTTTTTTTCCACCAATATTTTTTGGATTAAACGCTGTTTATGATTTTAAGAACTTTTAGAAAAGAGAGCAATACCAATGTGCCTTTTCTTTTTTTCCCCTTTTTTCTTGCTCTTGAGGGGGAGGAGTGAAAGTGAAAGCACTGCCATTTAGTACTCTATTCCTTCCTTCTTCGTTTGTTTATCTATGTGAGCTGCATTCAAGGACATAGAGTTCCTTCTTGAAAGAGATAGTGGGGTGAGCACGACGGATTGTATACACAGGTGCCCATCTGTGAACTATTGATAGCAGAACCCAGAGTTGGAACTGAAAGAAGACTAAAGTGACCTTGAAAATATATTCTACTGGAAATTTGACTTGATATTCTAAAAAAGCCTTGGACATCTGGTGGCAGTAGTTTTCTTTTTTCTCTTTGGCTGGATTTGTGGCTGCTCTATCTTTTCCACACACACCCCCATTGATTGAATTTTTATTGTTTGGATTATCCCTTTTTCGATTTTAGCCAGGAATTTTCTTTTTCCTTTCTCTGCCTATGATTTGCTCCCCTTTTCTTTTTTTCTTTTTTATCTTGTTGATTTGCCATTGGATTAGGGTATATAAATACCTGAAGTCTCTTCCCTTTTTTCCTTTTATTTTTGAACTGGAACCACCTGTTGTTGCTTTTTGAGACCTTCCTTTTCTTCTTTACTTTTTTTCTATTTTTGTATACAAGTGGAACCAACTGGATTAAGGTGTACAAGAACCTGAAGAATTTTTTGTTTCTTTAATTTTTTTATATTCCTTAATATTTTAATTTTACTTTTCCCCTTTTTTGTCTACTTATTTTATTATTTTTGAGGGCCTTCTGCTTTTTGGGGCCCTACTAGGAAATAACTATAAAATGAGTAGAAAAGCAATAGCTCCAAGCTCTCAATCAACAACTCCTGCTTCTTCACCATCTGGAGGTCAGCGATCAATACAGGCAATGTTGCAACAGGAAAAGGAAAAAGAGAAGGAGGATACATTACAGAAGATTTTGCAAGGAATTCAAATTCTACAGACAAAAGTAGAAAATGTTGAAAAGAGTAATGAGAATATCTCCCAAAAATTGAACAGACAAATCAAAAGGTGGAGAAGATTCAGCAGAAAATAGATAAGACGGATGAAAAAGTTGAAAATATTCAACAGAAAATTGGAAAGACAGATGAGAAAGTGGAAAATATCCAAGAGATGATGACCAAATATGATGAAAAGATTAAGAAAATTGAAGAGCAGGATGAACAAAGAGACAAGGAAATTGGAAATATCAATATCAGATTGAGTGAAGTTGAAAAAGACAGGACTGAATCATTGAGAGAGAGATGGATAGATCAGAATTTTACTTGAGATTTCAAAATGTAGAGGAAGAAAAGGGTGAAAACCTCGTTGGAAAAATGATAGAAATATTGGCGGAAGCACTAGAAATAACGAAAGAGAAAATGATGGATGGAATGGATGAAGTGTTTCGTGTACATACAAGATATGCAATGAGGAATAAGCTACCAAGAGAAGTCCATATTAGATTTACTAAGAAAATTATTAAAACACAAATTTTGCAAATGACAAGAGAAAAGACATTAAGTATAAAGACAAAGAAATTGTGGTGCTGAAACAGGTACCAAGAAGAGTAAGGGAGACGAGGAGAGAGTACCTCTTTCTAACCAAAGAACTGCTTAGAAAAGGAATAAATTATAGATGGCTGATACCAGAAGGCCTTCTGTTTACATGCGGGAACAAAGACATAGAATTGACACGGTTGAAAAGGCGGAATAATTTTATTATGAATATATTAGAGGAAAGGAGGAAGATACAAGAAAAGAAGAGCCCCTGATTGAACCTCAAAAGGAGTTGATAGCAGTAATTGAAAAAGAAAAGGAAAAAGAAGAAGGCGCAGTAGGCGGGGCGCCCAGAGAACGAAGAGAAATAAGATCCACCAGAGCAATAAATCCCTCTTACAAAATCTAAAATGGAGGAAAGAAAACTTGTTACGATGAATATAAATGGACTCAATTCAATCATTAAAAGAAGGAAAGTATTTCACAAATTGGAGAAATTAAAATTTGATATAATTTGCCTACAAGAGGTACATATTAAAAAACAACATGAACACGTACTGAAACAAAAAAAATTAGGAAAATTGTTTACTTCATTGGCACAATGTAAAAAAGAGGCGTGGTTCTATATATTAAAGAAACAATTTCGCTGAATTAATTTATACAGATGATGATGGAAGAATCTTAATGGTAGAAATAATGGACAATAATACTAAAATACTTTTAATAGCAATATATGCTCCAAATGACCACCAAGAGGAATTTTATAATAAACTCCATAAAAAAATAATTGAACTGGACTACGTTAATTTATGCATGATGGGAGATTTTAATGGAATAATTAATGAGCAGCTGGATTATAAATCACAAAAAGCCACAAAGAAAGCTAGAAAGAAACTACCAAAACCCTTTTTTCAAATGATAGAAGAAATAAATTTAAAAGATGCATGGAGAGAGAGAAATATAGGAAATAAACAATATACATTTTACTCAAACAGGCATGAATCATGGTCAAGAATAGATATGATATGGACATCAGCTGATCTATTTTTTAATATACAAAAAATTGAAACAGAAGCAAGTATTTGGGCCGATCATAATCCAATGATTATTATTTGGAAAGGACAAAAGATGAGATCTAGATGGACATTAAACAATAAGATATTAAAGGAAGAAGATTTTAAACAGAAAATGGAGAGAGAACTGGTATTCTTTTTTAAAGAAAATAAGAAAGAGGATACATCGTTACAGAATCTCTGGGACATGATGAAGGCCTATACAAGAGGCTTGATAATTGATTATACAAGGAAAAGAAATATCAAACAAAAAAAGACTTTTAAAACATTAGAAGAATATAAAAAACTGGAAAAAGAACTACAGAAATTTCCACAAAAAGATGTTAAAATCAAAATGGATATAACCAAACATAAAATGGAATTAATGGAAAAAGAAGAGCTAGCCCAAAAGATTAAAAATGCTAAACAGAATTATTTTGAGGACGCAAACAAACCAGGAAGATGGTTAGCCTATAAATTAAGAAAGGAAAGAGAATCAAGGAAAATTAGCCATTTAATAGATGAAGGAGGACATCCTTGTTACGGAAATGAAGGGAAAAAAAGAATTATACAAGACTATTATGGAAAATTGTACTATCAAGAGAGTATTCAAGAAGAAAAAATTAAACAATATATACAAAAGGCAAAGTTACCACAGATACCTAAAGATATCGAAATAATGTTAGAAGAGAATATAACAATGATGGAGTTAACAGAAGCCTTAAAGAAACAAAATACAGGGAAAGCACCAGGCCCGGATGGTTTACCAGTGGAATTTTATAAGACTTTTCAGGAGGTGTTAAACCTCCAATTATTAGAAGTTATGAATGAAGTCATGCAAGAGAAGAGAATACCAAAGACTTGGTCAGAAGCTTATATCACACTTATACCGAAGGAAGACACAGACTTACAACAAGTTAAAAATTATAGGCCTATTTCCCTATTAAATTCAGACTATAAAATTTTTGCTTCAATTTTCGCAGAAAGACTGAAAAGATACTTAAACAACTTTACACATGTTGACCAAAATGGGTTTCTGCCAAAAAGACAAATCAAACATAATATGAGAATAATCCTGGACACTCTGGAGTACTATGAGGCACATCCTGAAAAGCAAATGGCCTTGATGTTTTTGGATGCTCAAAAAGCCTTTGATAACGTGAGTTGGCGCTTTATGTTACTACAATTGACACAAATGGGCTTTGGCAAAAATTGTATACGTGCTATTGAGACTATATATTCTGAACAAACCGCAAGGGTTTTGATAAATGGAGAATTGACAGAGCCTATAAATATAAGAAAAGGGACTAGACAAGGCTGCCCACTGTCGCCCCTGCTGTTTGTGTTAACCTTAGAAGGGTTAAACAGGTGTATTAGAGAAGATAAACAAATAAAAGGAATGAAAATTAAAAGAGAAGAATATAAGTTACAAGCCTTTGCAGATGACCTGGTATTTATATTAGAAGACCCACTGGAATCAGCGTTTAAGCTAATTGAAAGAATAGAAGAATATGGAGAAGTAGCAGGATTGAAAATTAATAAAGACAAAACAAAGATATTAACAAAGAATATGTTAGCGAGACGGAAGAAAGAATTGGAAGAAGCTTTAGAAATACAGGTCACAAGTAAGGTTATGTATCTAGGGATATATACTACAGCAAGATGTAGTACACTGAAGGAGGATAATTACATTAAACTTAAACAGCAGATAGCGACAGACTTGGAAAAATGGAAAAACTTACAACTATCGTTGATTGGGAGAATATCAACAATCAAGATGAATGTATTGCCTAGAATTCTATACTTATTCCAGACAATTCCAATCAGATTAGGGAAAGTTTTTCGAAGACTAAATCGAATGATGTTGAAATATATATGGCAAGGCAAAAAAGCAAGAATAAAACTTAAGTTATTGCAGGATGCAAGATTAAGAGGAGGGTTTGCTTTGCCCAATTGGGAACTATACTATCAGGCAGCAAATTTGATGTGGGTAAAAGATTGGATAACACTAAGGAATACTAGATTATTGACTCTAGAAGGACATGACTTGCTTTTGGGGTTGCATGCATTCCTTTGGTATAAGGGAACTAAAACACAAGGGTATTTTAGAAGACATTATATTCGAGAAGTTTGTTTTTAAACTGGGAGAAGATTAAAAAACAACATTACTTGAAAATTCCAATATGGATATCTACTATTGAAGCCTTTTCATATCCAGTAATATTTAAAAAGGAACAAACAGTTAGATATGGTGAGATATTGAATGAAAGGGGTGAACTTAAATCTATGCAAGCGTTGGAAGAACAAGGTATAAAAATGAATTGGTTTTCATATTTGCAAGTACAATCTAGATTTGATAAGGATATTAAAGTAGAAGGTATTTATAACAAACAGATTGGGCTAGACAAAATATTGATGGGTACTGATGAAAAGGTGATTAAAAAACTCTATGGATATTTTTTAGAAATTAAAATGGAAGAGAAACAAGTTAAAGAAACAATGATTGCTTGGGGGAAAAATTTTGGATATGGGATTGATCTAGAGAAATGGGAAAAATTATGGTCCCAGAATTATAAAATGACAGTGTCAACTGCTTATAAAGAAAATTTGTATAAGATGTTTTACAGGTGGCACTTATCCCCGATGAGAATTGCAAGAATGTTTAAGAATAAATCGGATAAATGTTGGAAATGTCATCAGATATCTGGATCATATTACCATATGTGGTGGACTTGTTCGGATGCAAAAAGATATTGGACTAAAATCCACATATGGTTGGAAAACATGATACAACAACACATAGACTTGAAACCAGAAATATTTTTATTGGGAATTATACCAGATATCTACAATAAAGAGTTGAAATATTTGATTGTAAATGTTTTAACAGCAGCTAGAATTGTATTTGCCAAAAATTGGAAGAATGATAAAATACCTATGCAAGAGGAAGTGATTAGGAAAATTATGGACTGTGCTGAAATGAGTAAATTGACATTTGAAATTAGAGAACAAGAAGATAAACAATTTTACAAGATATGGGATTTGTTTTATCAATGGTTGGATAAAAGACTTGGTAATGCAATAGACTATATAATTTTGTAATAGAAATATAATAGGCTGATATAAAATATAATGTTGATATATATAACCATTGGATGAAAGTATAACATAAATTTTAGATTAAAAATATATCTCGTATATATGATGAAATAAATAGTTTAATTGTACACAAGTAATAATTGATAAATACATAATGTTTTATTGATAATATGAGAAATTTTCTTTTTGATAAATTGTGAGTGATGAATATGAAAGGATGACACAAAGGATTTGTAACCAACTGACACACTGTATGTATATATGGAAGATGGTTTTTATGTTTTGTATGTCCTGTTTGTATGTTTGTATCAAAAATAAAAAACTTTTTTATAAAAAAACAAAAACAAAACTGAAGCCTTTATTCTGGCTGTGAAAGAGCAAGCTATTTGAACTAATGCAATCAAGGCCAGAACTGAAAAATCATCAAATGTTTCAAAGAGCAGATTGTGGAAAGAGGTAGTAGATCAGCTTGTGCAAGAAGATAGCACAAACTAATTATAAACAAACAACTGCAACACAGCTGCCAAAATGATTCACTGGGACATCTGTAAAAGTTATCATGTGCCAGTAATGAAAAATTGGTGGGAAAGTAAGAGTTGAAAAAGTAGTCAAAATTGCTTAGGTTAAAAATATTGTGAAATTTCCAAATATGAACTGGTTAAGTCTTGTCTCATAACACACCAGCTTTAACTGTGTTTGAAAAGAAGAAACTATGACGTGGCAATATCGGTGGAAAGTACAATAGAAAACAAAGATTTGGAGAAGATCATAAAGTATTAAGACCTGAAAATCAAAATTGAAGGATTATGGCATAAACTAGCAGGAGTGGTCCAAGCAGTTATTGGTATACTGGGTGCCATACCAAAAAATCTTGGATTGCACTTAGAAAATACACACATTGACAAAGATCTCCATCTGTCAATTACATAAGGCCGCACCACTTGGATTCATGATGACATCCTAGGTTTTTGGGAAGAACACCAGCTAAAGAACTGGAAACTGTGACTACACATTGCAAACAGAAAATATAAATAACCAGAATGATCACAAACTATGGCCTGACAAAGCAGCAACAATAAGTACAGTGGAATATCTGCAAGAAATACCATTTGCTTGTGGGACCACAAAATAGACAAAATAATAGAAAATGAAGCTAAAGTGCTCTGGGATTTTGCAATTAAAACAGACAAGCAAATGCCCCATAGCATTCCAGACTTAACAACTGCCAATAGGAAAAACAAGAAAGTCTGGACAGTGGACATGGCAATACCTGGAGACAGCAGAAGAGAAGAGAGAAAGAACTGGAGAAATTCACAAAAATCTGCAAATACAAGTAGAAGTCTGGCAAAACAAAGCAAAGATAATCTCAATAGTAATAGGTGCCTTAGATGCAATTCCGAAACGTCTGGAGCGCTACTTAAAACACCATCATCACCATTGATAAAATTATCATCAGTCAGTTGCAGCTTTACGTGGAACAGCTAACACCCTGCAACAATACCTTTAATACCATCAAACAATATCTGCCTACCCCAGATCCTGGGGAAGGATTTGATAGGTGGATAAAAATGCCAATCAGTCCAAACATCTGGCTGATTGTGCCACAAACCAAAATAATAATAATTAACTGTTGTTAGACTTATATACTGTTTCACAGTGCTTGACAGCCCTCTCTAAGCAGTTTACAGAGTCAGCATATTGCCTCCAACAATCTGAGTCCTCATTTTACTGACCTCGGAAGGATGGAAGGCTGAGTCAATCTTGAGCCTGGTGAGATTTGATCTGTCATGCTCTGATGTGGTTGAGAGCTATCCTCACAGTAGTGTATTCTACCAGAAGGTCACCCATGCCAGATAGGTCTCAGTGGTAGAGCCAAAACTAAGTGTATCCATTAATCCATTTAACATGATGAGAAAAAAGAAAAAGAATCCTGTAACTGGATCATCTGGATCAACAAGCATTGTGTTAGATGTCAAAGTTCCTGAGCATATGTCAACAAGTGGGCAACAAGATTCAAGAGCTATGGTTGAGCAACCAAGGCCTACCATTGTAGGATTGCTGAAAAAAAAAACAACCACAGACAAAAGTGTACTGTTTAAAAATTACACTATTATTGCCTGCTATTATAAATCAGAACCAACAAAGTGGGTGGGGATACTTAAAGTGAATGTTTGAACATTGGAAAAGAATTTATCCAGAATCAAGTATCACTGAACAACTATTAGCAGACAAAAGGAGATTCATTACCAGAAATAAAATATTCAGGGATGCAGCGCTGGAAGATAGTCAGAAAAATTGTGAAAACAGAAGACCCCAGGGGTTGCCAACCTTTTGGACCTCAGGGACCACCCAACTCATAATTTTAAATCCTGGGGACCACTAATATGAATTTTGACTGACGGTGGCTTGCTGACGTTGGAGGGAGAGAGAGATCTGATCTAACCTCTCTCTCCCTCCCTCCCTCTTTCTCTCTCACACACACACACACAGAGGCAGGGGTGAGATTCAAATTTTTTAACAACCAGTACTTGGGCATGGCCTAATTTGTGGGTGTGGCTTGGTGGTCATGTGACTGGCTGGGCATGGCTTGTATGTAAATATTATAAATATTTATGTAAATATTGAATTTTTTTAATAAAAAAGAGCAACTTTTACGCAAAATCAGGCAAAGCAGACAGGCAGATTGAGTTGCCTACAGAATCACAGATTCACTTAGAGTTCTGTGTTTCTGCCATCGGCTATCTGAGTCTGCAACTGAATAAGAGAACTTAAAAGCAAAGATCTAAAGATTAGCTAGAAAGCAAGAAATCCAACGATTTCCTGCTTCCTATCTAATCTAAATCTCCCTGCACATCAGAACAGCTGATGGTCAGGAAAAAAAAGGAAAAATAGCAACTTAGCAGGCAAGTTTGCCAGTTAAGGAGTGAGTGAGCTGGGAGGGTTCCCGTGGGACATGTGGGTGGCGCAGCCTTATGTCCCCGCACAGCCTGGATTAATTGCTTTAGGGAGTGCTCTGGGGGTGAAATTTCTCTGCGGACCACCAACATTTTCTTGCAGACCACCAGTGGGCCATGGCCCACTGGTTGGCGACCACTATACTAGATGACTAGTGGAAGGGACTCAGATATCAACAAATTGCAAGTATAAAGGGAAAAGCTGATACGAACTAAAGAACTGATAACTTAGAAGAAGCAACAACAACAACAGATCAGTACAGGCCACCACTGAAACCACCCATGAACTAACTCCCCACCAAGAAAAATTAAAAGAAAAAAGATAGCCAACCTTGAACAGAGCATCAAAAAAAGACCTGTCACCTAATGAAGGATGTGAATAAGGCCCATGCAGGAGTTAAAATAATATCTATCAAACAGAACTATCAGCTTGCTTCAGTACAGCAGTTGTGATGGTTACAGAAGAACTAGATAATGAAATGAGAAATCCAAAATTAAAATCATATTCAATTGAAAAATGGAAGATCAGATTGGAGGTCAAGGTAAAGGAATTAAAATCAGATGTGAGTGATTTAAAGAACACAAAAGAACAAAAATTGAAGAATGTAACAATCAAGCCTAGCCTAATAAAAATATATTGGCTTAGCAGCAGAAAAATGGAAGCAACTTTGGAAATAATAAAACAGCAAATAACTGCAATAGCAGGCAAAATTTAACATTATGAGGCACAAATCCAATTTAAGCAAAATCAGCTACAGTATTTCAATGAGAGTAGAGATTATTTTACCAAAGTATAAATGGGAATAAAGAATTCTGAAAATGGAAAACCAAACAAAAAGGAAACAATCCAGTTTTGAAAACATCTATGGGAGACTCAGAAAAGCCATAATAAAAATGCTGGATGTATAAAAGAATTTCAAGATTAATTTAGTAAAAATCAAATGGAAGAACTAATAACAACAGCAGAAATGGTTAGCAGATAAGCAGAAAGAGGCAGGAGAACCACCAGATTATCTGCTCAGATCATGCAAGAATATACCATAAACTGATTATAAAGAACAAAAAAAAACCAGTTGCCAAAATGATTCACTAGAACATCTGTAAAAATTATCAAGGTCTGGTAATGAAAACTTGGTGAGAATATAAAATATCGTGGTATTTCTGAACACAAACTGGTAAAGTCTTAATTTATAACACATCATCTTTAACTGAGATTGAACAGAAGACGAAGAATTGGAAAAGATCACGAAGTATCAATACCTGAAAATTGAAATTGAAACATGCCATGGTGGTCCAAGTGATTATTGGGACACTGGGTATCATACCAAAAAATCGGACAGCACTTAGAAAATCTGCACACTGACAAAATTTCCATCTGTCAGTGACAAAAAGACCAAATTGATGAATCTGCACATACACTACTTTGATACATTAGATTAGAACATCCTAGGTTAATGGGAAGAACTTGATGCATTTGAATGCCAACACCAGTAAACACCACTCGCAGCTGTGACTTTACACTGTTGTGAACAGGTAATAATAACCTACCTTTACTTTGTACAACTCAAAGCAGCACACATAATGCTCCTGCCTATTTTCCCCCACAACCCCTGTGAGTCGATTGGGCTGTGAGCTAAAAAGCCTGACACTAGCACTAGAAACTGGCCTCTGACATATATTCTTTGGGTGCTCAACATCAAGAAAATTTATCTTCTTAACCCATCCACCCTAAAGACACAAACAACAACATCCCTTTTACCAAGTTCATTTTAGATTCAAAACATGATTAGAATTAACAATTCAAGTGCTAAAGTCTTTCTCATAATTTTTCACCTAATCATTTGGAGACTGAATTCAGGCATGCAAACCTGTACTTAGCACTAAGCTGAAGATGCTTCCACAGACCTATTCTCTTAAATATTATTGTGCAGAGGAAATCAAAATCATGTCCATGAAACACACAGAATCCATGCCAAGACGAACCAGGTGCACATATGATGTGTTTTCTGAATACTTTCCCCCCTGCAAAACATGTTTTCTTTCTTTCACTGACTTTTTTGTCACTTTCTTTTGTGAAGCTCTGCTGACTGTTTACAATGTATTTTCCTACCAGGAAGATGAGAGGATACACTACAATTGGCAAAGTAACCACATGAATGGTTGTGCTCTCTGTTCAGTCATGAAGAAACAATTAGTTGGCAGGACATGAATGGGGATAATGTCCTAAAGCACCTTCTGTTCTAACTAGCAATATTTTACTTAAACACAGTTGAAGTTAAAGCAAGGCAAAAGCCTTGCTGTGCAGAGCTGACAAGCAACAAAATCCCCAGTGCAAGGAGAATAAGAGCTCCAGTTTCAGACACAGTATTTGTGTATGTTTCCCATCAATCCCATCAGCCCAATTGACTGACTATATGGCACCATAGCACAACCACATTCACCAAATGATCACTCAATGGCTAGATTCAAAATCTCATCAACAATAAGGAGTAAGGCTAATTCTATGTGGACCCAAACTGAATATTTAATTAAGAAGCTTATTGCCTTGGGACAACACTTATTAGTCTAAACTACCTCAAAGAGTGTCTGTGACAATTGACAGAAGGGTAAACTATGCATCCCACACAGTGGTGGGATTCAAATAATTTAACAACCAGTTCTCTGCCCTAATGATTAATTCCAACCACCAGTTCACCAAACTGCTCAGAAAGTTAACCACCGGTTCTCCCGAACTGATGCAAACTGGCTGAATCCCATCACTGATCCCACCCTAACCGAACTAAGGAAAAATGTCACAATTTGAAGAGGGTTGTTTTTCTGTAGTTACCATATATTTCATAACTATTTAGGCAACATTCACACAACACATTAAAAAAAAACCTCCTACCTTTAATGTCCCTTTTTCAAGAGGCAAATGGATTTTCTGGTTTTTCTTTGAAGACATTTTGCTTCTCATCCAAGAAGCTTCTTCAGCTCTGAGAAGGTTTAGCATGAGAAGAGCTGAAGAAGCTTCTTGGATGAGAAAGGAAAGTCTTAAAAAAAAAACCCAGAAAGTTTTTTTTTTTTAATTACATTTATATGCCGCCCTTCTCCGAAGACTCAGGGCAGCTTACAATTTTTGGAGCACAACCCAATGCGCTCAGCAATAGCCTTCATTCCATTGTATATGCCTGCTTATTACTAAGCGGCATTTTTACAAAGTCAGCTTATTGCCCCCAACAATTTTGGGTCCTCAATTTACCTACCCCGAGAGGATGGAAGGCTGAGTCAACCTTGAGCCTGGTGGGATTCGAGCCTACAGTAATTGTAGACAGCTGGATCTTAAGAGCAGGCATTTAACAGCCTGAGCCACCAAGGACTATATTTTGTGGAATATAATTGCTACACTTGTGCTCATGGACAGAATTTTTATTCTTGCGTTATTTTTGAAGTACTGGTATTTTAAAAATATGTCAAGTATTTTTAATTCATCAATTATTTGACAGAATTTTTTAAAAATGTAGAATGCCATTGCTGATGCATCTTTATTGCAAAAACTCAAAATGCTTGAAATCAATCGTTTAAAACTTCCTTGGGCTTGGCTCTTGGTGATAATATGAATAGCATACTCTTTGCTGGCTCAGAGATTCCATAATTGGTTAAATTCTTCAGGTGGAGTGAATGGAAAAATATGCAAATGGATATTGGACTGTTCTTTGCGCTTAGTTGGTCATTTGTGGCATGCTATTTAATTTTTATAAAGATGAAGCACCAAATTTATATTTAAAAAAACCTGGAGAAATCTCAATTCATGAGAAATGTTGGAACAAATGGAATTTTCTATCCCCAAAATATGCCTGGCCCTTTCTCCTTTTAGCATGTATGATGATGCTAAACCTTTCTTTCTAAACAAGATTTTGGTACATAATTGATGAGCGATGAGCCATAATGTAGTTTAATTGTGTACGACTTATTTCCTATATATTATAATTTTTTGCAATAATAAATATGATAATAATAAAAAGAATTGGTTCCAATTGCTTCAAGAAGGTATCTTTAAAATGCTGCATAAAATGACAAATAAAGCTCTATGCAGCATTGTTTTTCTGTCATGAAAACATATGAATCAGTTGCCCAAATGATTCTCAACCAAAATTTCAGAGCCTTTCAAAGAATGCAAAGGATTTGCATCCCCTTAGGTGCCATTCAAGGGATACAGATAAAAAGGAACATTAGCATGCTTCAATCATAGGGCAAAGGATAAGGGATTTTACTGAAGAAAGCATGGAGTTGATCAGTCATGGAAGGGATAAATTCTTCTGAAGATCTTCTAGAGCAGAGGCAAAAACCAAGTTAGCAGAACAATTAAGCTACTTCTAATAAAGAGCTACCAAAAAGTAACATTAACAATATTAGCAAGTAGCTGAACCCTGGCAGATCCATTTATAATATCCACTGGAAAACAAATGATTAATGTAATCATTTGTTTATTACTTGGCTATCTTACACCCTCAGAAAAAACATACAAATACTAATGGACATGAAGTGCAAGATAATACAGAGAAAGGAATGACAGTGAAAAAACAAGGCTCCATAAAATTTAAGAAGGAAATTCGTTTTTCAAAAATCCATGTAAAATTGTTCCTGGAACAGGGAATAATTATAGATTGGTGGCCATACCTACAGCTGCAGGCAAGATACAAAAAAGATATAGAAAAATTTGGCATTGATAAGGAGCAATAACAAATTGATAAAATTTTATTAGGACCAGAAGAGAAATTTATAACCAAAATGTACAGTTATTTATTAAAATTTGATAGGGAAGAGGAAGTACTTAAAGGAAATATGATAGCCTGGGCAAGAAATTTTGGTTACAGTATTCAATTAGAGGAATGGGGAAATTGTGGACTAAAATTACAAAATAACAATGTCTGCTGCCTGTAAGAAAAATCTTTATAAAATGTTTTACCGTTGGCATCTAGCACCAGCAAGATTGGCAAAAATATACCCAAATTTGAGTCCAGAATGCTAGAACTGTAAGCACAAACAAGGTACCTTCTTTCATACGTGGTGGTCATGTCCCGAAGCAAGAAAATATTGGAATAAAATAAGGAATTGGTTACAAGAAATTATTGGTCTCCAAATTGAATTTAAAATGAAATGTTTCTATTAGCAATAATTAGAGGAATATATTATAATACATATATTGATGGCGGCAAGAATTGCTTATGCACAGAACTGGAAACTAGATAGCACCCCTCGAAAGTATGATAATAAAAAAGTAATGGATTCCAGAGAGATGGTCAAACTCACATTGGAACTGCAAGATAGAGAAGGTATGGAATATTATATGCTCTGGGATAAGTGGTATAATTGGCTAGATAGTAGAAACAAAAATTAATGGAAATATGTAAATGGAAATGTCGATGTCACAGTGTTGTGAAGATTGTAAATGAGGTTTTTTTTAATGTGGAAAAGTACAATAAAATTATTTTAAAAACCTGTTCCTGGATGAGTATAAAGCCAGACTCACAGCTTTAATAATCACTCTGTAATTCGTAGTTACTGGATTTTTTTTTGCAAGAACCACAAGGGACTAGGAGGAGCTGGAGGAAAATGTATTTTCAAGCACTGGTTGCCAATTAAGATATTACAAGAATATTACAGTGCAGTATCTGCACTGCATTTGCCATGGATGCTACAATTCCATGTTTGAATTTATTCAATATACAAGGACAATCAGAAAGGTTTGCTTAAGAAGGGGGGGAAGAAGGGAGGGAGAAGAAACCCTCACAACTCTTACTGATTTGCCAAATGCAGTAATAGTAAGTAGCATACTGATTGAACTATGTTGTCAATGACATTAAGAACTCATAGAAAAAGGCACATTAAACAGCAGAGCACAGAGCTACATCACTTTCATCAGCCCTCTATAAGCCACTACCATCAATATAGCCCAATAAATATCTCTACACCCCACAGCATGTCCTGTTTAATTCTCCATATCAACTACATCTGTTCTTCTGCAACAACGAACACCAGTGTGAAGGTAACAAGAAATAAGTCCAGACTGGTTCAAATAGCTCATACTGTGTAGCTAGATATTAATTTGTTGTCAGATACTATGGGACACAACTGGAATTCCCTATCATAGGTCTTATTCAATTTTTCAAATGCATATCCTGATCTTCCTTCAGAAATCCAAAGTAACATATATAGTTTTAGCCCAAATTTAGGGGAGGGAAATCTTATATCAGGTAAATTAGAGATGACCCAAAATCACCCAGCAAGCTTCATAATCAGGTGGATATTTTAAATCTGTGTTGCCTTACTTCTAGCCCAGAGCTTTTCTAATCCTTATATTCCAACACATGATACATTTCCATAATAATACAATATAGCATTTGTATTGAAATATTAGTATTAGGAACACATCTGGCCAGCAAAAATTTAACCAAAATGTAAAAAGGACTTTATATATAAAGGAATTTATTCTATATAAAGACTTAAAGCTGCACCAAGTTACTACAACAATAAAATATCCATAAATGGAAAAACACACACACTCAACAGGGAAGAGTGCGCTTTGATCTACTGTTCCAATTTGTAATGTAATTTATACCACATTCCAAATTACTTCATTTTAGTGCCTTCTTCTGAGGTGCCCCTAATAAATTAGATGTCTTTACACTAACTAGGATCCCAATTATCCTGCTGGCATTTACAAGCTGATCATCCCACTTCTCTTACAGGGGGAAAAAATCAAATATTTTTATCTCAACTCTGAAGGAACTTTTATACCGGCTGTAATCTTTAATATGTGGGAAGAACTTACAGGATGGCCCTTACCAACATGAATCTTCACTGTAAGCACACAATGTGGCTCCACCAAAAATTAGACCATATTATAAATATATCATTTATTATAAATATATGTTTCCCTTTGGTTGACATATAATAATAATAACCACAATAACCGTTAAAAACAAACATTGGTAGAAATATTTTTCTTTGCCAAACAGGAGATACTGATGAGTGCAGCCATGTAGAGCCTTCAATTTAATTCCAAAAAGGTGTCTAGAGGCATGGGTTCAAAATTCTTAGCCAATCTATCTTTCCTAAGGTCACATGGCAGCTGCAGAAAACAACACAAACCCAGGAAAAGATACTGCTACTTTAAAGTGTTGCAGACAGATGCTATGTTCACACCTCCTATATACCTTGAAGCACCTTTTTTATATTATTTCAAAAAAATGCTGCAGTGTTGGTGACCTTTTCATGGGATAGCAGGCTATAACTTGATAATAGCAAAAGTAAAATCCTGTTATGTTCATCCCATCCATTTTCTGAAACAAAATCATAGGTTAAATTATTTCCATTGTTAACTCTTTGTGGACATGCTGCAAATCCCATCACTCAAGACAAATTCCTTGTGTGTCCAATCACAGTTGGCCAATAAAGAATTCTATTTCTTGAATGATGTTATTGTTTTTAATTATTTTAACTGTTTTAGTTTTAGAATTTAAGCCATTCAGTCACTTGGCTGAGATGGGCTACTATAGAAATTGAATAAATAAAGTTGCATTTGTAAAATAAAATAATTTATTAAACTTATCCCCCCCCTCAATGAATCTGGGCAGTTCACAACAAAGAAATAAAGATATTACAATAAAATCAGTAAAAGAGAAAAGGTGGAAATGACAGACCAGATGGAGTGAAACAAAGATGTTCACCTTCCTTGGCTGTGTGAGGAACCAGGTATTCACCATTCTCCTCAACAATAATCTTGAATCTTCTCTTTTGGGGGCTATTCAGATGGCTGGGGGAATGCAAAAGTACTGCAAATAATGTGTGATTCTGGAATCCCAGTAGACAAAACTGTTTATGGAGTGTGCCAACCCTGCAAGAACAAAATGGTTGGGCACATCCTATGAGAAACAAGATAGTCTCCCAAGTAACTGGGCCATGTAGAATTTTTTTGATGACAACCAGCATTTTTAAGAAGGTTCATTTTGTCCCACTGTAATATTTCTAATTATGGCATTTATAAGCATCTAACTGCATTGCAACAGACATTCTCCCATCCTTAAAGTCATTCCTTAGAAGATGATAGCTAATCATTCTGTTGATATTTCATTTAGAAAATGTAACATTCCCCTTTAGTTAATAACTTAATTTCAACACAAAGTCAATTTTTCTCACTGAAAGAACAGTGACTTCAGAAAAGAGCTGTATACTACAATTCAAAGTTCTAGTAACATTTTATTACTAATATAGCTGCAACACACATTGCAAACTCCTGGGGTAGTTATAAAGCAATCTACATAATACCCAAACCAACTCCTAAGGAATCAACTATTTAAAGTGCTTTGTCGCATAGATATTATACACTAAAATGATATAAGCACTATCTTGAACTCTCTGATTTTCACAATTACACAACATTGCAAGGATAGGAAATAAAATTATTTTCTCCAACATTTTCTTTTTCAGTAAGAGCAAGTGGATATTAAATATCCTTGATCTCATATATTTCCACCCAGAGACAGACATAATACAAAGGAAAGATATTTTCCGTTTGTTCAAATCCAGATACTCCACCCAAGCAGGAGAGCATTAATTGCATTCTAGCATGGAAAAGAATGATTCTCCCTGATGTAACAGCAGTGTCTTGATGACAATCCATACTTCATTAAGTGTATTGTGATAGCTGATCACACTGACCCACATTACAAAACCCAGTAACAGATTCTTAAAGACTGGATACCTGTTTCCTTAAATGAATAAATATTCCATACTATAGATTGGAATTTCCTTGTAATTCTCCCTGCTCATCTAACATTAAGCAATTGCTTAAACAAATTGAAAGAGAGCCTCTTCTCACAATGCCCTCAAAATTTCCTACAAGAAAATATATACCATCTAAAAGCAAAGATGGATAGAAGCCATTCTTTCAACAATTCACACACAACCATGTAAATTAGATGTAAGCATTTTCTAATTTTGCATTTCCTTCATTTTCACATTTTTCTTTTATCCAGGAAAAGATTTTTAACCCCTTTTCTTAATTTGCTCCTAAAACACACAGGGAGGATGAATTGATTCCCTTATGCATAAATTAAGGGCTAATTAATTTCCTTCCCAGTTCCATTTCCACAAATACACAATACTGCTTTATCCCTCAATACTGCCCTTTCTTATATACAAATAAGAGAATGGGAGCTATGAACCTCCTCACTACAAACATAACGAGATGTAATTACAACATGTCTTGAATGTTTTAATTAAATACTCCTCCCAATATACGCAAGACTCTTCAATTCCCTGCCCATAAATTGGGAAGAGAGTTGTTATTATTTCCTTCCCTTACATTCGGAGGGGATTTACTCTATAACTTCTTCATATATTTATAAGGAAGATTTATAAATTATTATCTACACATTGAGCAGGGGACTATCTGCCTAAAATTATAGGCACTGCTAACCTCTTCCCCATATTTGCCATTATACAACATATTCTTTATTGGCCAAGTGTGATTGAACACACAAGGAATTTGTCTCCAGTGCAAAAGCTATCAGTATGCATACACATACAAGCAAACAAAATGATAAATCATAAGATATAATCATAAATCATAAGATACAACCAACAAAGTGATAGTGATAAGATACCAATAAGAGTAGGAAGGATAATAGTAATACAGTCTTGCTACGTGGTTTAGATATTCCAAATATTAATTTAATTTGGCCCATCCCTTGAGGAAATAGTTCGTCATTATGACCTCTTTCATCAAAATCCACTCATTCTCTTTTATTCCTCTGATATTTAATAAAAGAAAGACAAAAGTGTTATGATCCCTTCTGTTTTGGAGGGGTTAACTCCACTCCCATGCTCCCCCACCCCTATTCTTATTAATCCAGTATCCCTCACTTGAAGCAGAAAGGAATTAAGATTCCTTCTCCTGACCCACTCACCTTCCAAGCTATCTATCTATCTATCTATCTATCTATCTATCTATCTATCTATCCTTTCTCCATCTTTTAATAACTCCATGATAGATTTGGGAAAGCACAATTCCCTTCCCTGTACCAAGATAAGCATACAGGTGGGTCATTTCATCCCCCTTGACCTCCTTTCTTTAGTCTATCCATCTTTGCACTCCATCTCTCACCCAAAGCCTGGACCTTTTAATTTCAATGTCTTTTAATTCCAATTCCTTTTGCAAGGGGAGAGAATGCATCCAGCATTTTTTACACGTATTAACGACATCCTCCTGCCTTTCCGATCACAAATACTAAGGCCCGTTAGCAAATAACATAAGCCATTACTTACAAGGATAATAATAATCACAACATTGACGGGATTTTTTTTTACCGGGGGCTTAACTTCTCCCTTTTTCCTAAACAGGGTGGGGTTTTTTTTTGTTTTGATTCCCAGCTCCATCCCTAATCAGGGGCGTCAGCCCCCCCTTTTAATTGCCCCCCTCAACTTGAAACGACGGGCTCTCCCCTCAGTTCTCTTCCCCCTCCCACACCCACTCGGTGAGGGGGGGAAAGGATGCCGATCCGGCGTCTCCCACGCCGCACTTATTTTATCCCCTTCCCTCACCCCCCCCACCCCAAATTGAGGGGGTGGTCTTTAAACACCTCCCCTTTTCTCGGGGAAAAGGAAAAAAAGAGGGCGCCCCTAGACACCCCTCGACCTCCCCTCAGGAAATTTAAAAAAACGGCCCCCTGCCTAAGCCCCACAGTGAAGAGGAGCGAATTTCGATGCAACTCCCCCCCCCGTCCTTTCTGAGGGGACTCGGGCAGCGCGTCAGTCCAGCGGTCCCTCCCGCTCTCCATCCTTCCCTTCCTCCGACGGGTCCTCCTCACCCGGTGGGCGCGCGTCAGGCTGAGGTCTTTCATGACCTCCTCGAAAGCCGCCGTCTCCTCGGCCTGCTTCTGGTTGTGCAGCGCGATCTTCTCGCTGAATTTCCGCGGGTTGTTCGACGACGCTGCCGCCATCTTCCCCCGTCCGCATCCCTCCTCCTCCTCTCCCCCCCACCCCTGATTCCCCCCTCCCAGCGGGCTCCAGACACCACCACCAACCAGGCGGCGCCAACTGCGCAGGCGCGCCAGGAGATAGACGCGGCCGAAGCGAGCGCCTGAAAGCCTAGGACCGTGCTTCTGCGCGTGCGCTGCCCGAGCCAACAAAAAACCCCAGTCCAAACTGCGCAAGCGTAAGAACAGGCAGACTAGGGGAGGTGGAAGGAGGGGAGAGTCGCGACTTGCGAAGCCAACTTGGAGGCGAGGCACTTTGGCGCACGCGCAGTGCTTTCCTCGGCTTCGTCGCAACTCCTTGAAGCAGGCGCACAACGGACTTTTCTCCCTATCTCTATGGGCCGAGTAGTTCTTTCTACGCTTGCGCGGGGGTTCTTCTCATTCCCCCTTCACACTTAGCAGGCAAGTAAGCGGGCTGTGTCACGCATGCTCAGAGCGTCTATCCAAAATTGTTCGTTTAAAGAGCGGAGCTGTCTGTCTCCGTTCTCTCTAGTTGTCCTTTCTTATTAGAGGGACTTTATTCTCTTAAAAATCCCTTCACATGTCTCTTTCCTATTACTCAGTAGCTGCATCCAATAGCTTTAAACTGGTGCGTGGATTTATTTATTTTTTGGATACTTTCTCCATTTGCACCATCTTCAGCAGCTTAGTCTAAGTTCAGTGTTTCTAAACCTTGGCAGCTTGAAAATGTGTGGAGTTCAACTCCCAGAATTCACAAACCATTCATGATCTATACCGGTTGGGGAAATCCACATATCTTCAAGTTCTTAAGATTGAGAATCACTAGATGAGCACTACATCTAGTGCAACTACATGAAGTAGTTTGCACCAAGCTAAGGACAAACCCCTAACCAATGTTAAACTCTGGCTATGAAATGGATTCAGAAGAACACCAAGATATTGTATATTTTCAAGTTTTTTTCAAAGACTCAGATCAACCCAGGTTACCATGGCTTGTTTAACAAACTTAGAACTAACCTGGCTGAGCAGTTATATGTTAATACAGTACAATCATTCTCTTAACTATGGAGGCTCTTTCCATGGATTTATTTCACACACTTTTCAAAGCTATCAAATAACCCAGTGTTCCTCATTTTTGCAATCATTAAGTTGTGTGGATTTAACTCCCAGAACTCAGGGAATTAAGATGGGATTGCAGAATCCCATGCCAGCTAGGGAATTCTGGGAGTTGAAATGCATTCTCGGAGGGAGGTTGAGAGTTCAAAAATGTATAAATAAATGCATACATACATCTGGTATTCTGGTTGCTTCAATTCTTCATTTTAATCATTCTGATCTCTTGGAAACAGAGTAATTTAAACTGTAAATTATTCAGAAATAAATAGCCAATGATATTAGGACAAGAAGCACTAGATTATACCCAGATTTGTGTGCTACTTATATATGATACTGTTAATAACAGAGTACTTTTACACTGTAACATTGATCAGCATTTATATGCTATATTAATCCTTCTGGATTAGAAAGGATACTTCTGAATTTCAGTGGCTAGCAATGGAGGAAATATTTGACCAGACTGTTGGTAGAAAAATCCTTCTGGGTTCAGTTCCAAGTGGGGAAAAAGACACTGGAAACATGGAGGCTGTTTGGAAAGATGGTTTAATGGTGGACAGCAGGACCACATGGCTTGGAGCTCCAAAGTGAAAAGGAAGGATGACCACATGCTTCAAGGTGAAAAGAGAAGGTCAAGAAGGGCTGAGATGCTGAGAGTGCCTGGGTTTTATAACCTTCGTTGGGATTTGAATTGGAGCTTGTATTCTGATTGGTTGTCAGACTCCCATGAGGCCATGCAGGGGCAACTCTGTAGGCTGTCCTGAGTTCCAGGCTTGGTTGAGCCTTGCTGGATGATGATGCCCTGAAAAGGCTTTTGAGCAATTGCTATAGCTTTACCTGGAGATCTTTGTTATATAAAGTATTCTGGCCCAGGCCTTAATGGCCCACCCATTAACAAAGGTGGGGGTGAGCTTCTACTTCTGAGGTAAGTTTCTGCTTCTGAGTTTCTACTCTTTTTAGAGGAAATATTCTGCCTTTTTAATATTTCCTAGGATATTTCAATTTTCTAGGAGAGGTGTGGGTACTAACTTCCTACAAGACCACTGAAACAAATGATTGAAAACTGGGATTTCCTGCGCAGTAAGGGGTGATTAACTATGATTCAGGACATCTACCCTATTACAGTCATCCAATCTCTGACCAGCCACAATTCTTAGTTAGGATTCACCAAAAGCTTAAAACAAGACAAAGCGCAAAAATTATAGTGTTCTTGGCATCCCTTTCTAGGTGAACATTCTTCACAAGCCTGGGCTGAGTTGAAGGCACTGGAGACAGAACAAAATCCTTGTTGATCCAGGATTGATTTAAATTGATGACATAGATTTAATTAACCTTGTATGTGAGAATAGAGTTGAGAAGAGGTTGTTATGGAGGAGTGATGAAAGATTAAAAAAATTTTTTTGTAGAGCAGAAGTTTTATTATCACAGCACTGACCTTGTTCTTCCTCCATTGCGGGTCACATTTTTGTTGTAATGCTGGGCTTTAAACTCCTATTGAGTGGCAATTTTGGCTTAAAAGTGGGATAGAATGTCACCAAAGCCAGACAGCAATATACAAGTTGTGTGCAAGGTCTCACACATCTGTGATATGACACCCAGAGTGACTCAGCCACTTACTTTTGTTATATAAGAGGCAGAGAAGACTGCCATTTCCCTGCAGAGATTAGCACTGGTATCTTTGTAGACCCACATATACACCTATGGGGGAAAATAATGCATTTTGTGTTGGAGGAACAGGTTTTGTCCTTGGGATGCAATTCTACTAACTTAGCTTTGTCAACAGTTAGAAAAGGCATATGGGAAATTGTTGACTTGGCACTCTTGGTGCGGTCATAACGTACAGGTAGTCCTTGACTTACAACCACAATTGAGCCCAAACTTTCTGTTGTTAAATGAGACATTTGTTAAGTGAATTTTACCCCAAGTGAATCATTGCAGTTGATAAGTTGGTAACATGGTTGTTAAGTGAATCTGGCTTCCCCATTGATTTTGCTTGTCAAAAGATTGCAAAAGGTGAGCAGATGACCTTGGGAAACAGCAACGGTCATAAGTATGAGCCAGTTGCCAAACACCTGAATTTTGATCACATGATCCTGGGGATGCTACAAAGGTAGTAAGTGTGAAAAATGGTCCTAAGTTTTTTCAGTGCCTTTGTAAGTTTGAACGGTCACTAAATGAACTGTTGTAAATCGAGGACTACCTGTATATAATTTTACAGATGGCTAGAGATGACCTATGCCAATGGTTCCCAATGTTTTCTTCACCATGGGGCCCCCTTTTAAATACTTTTTGTGGCCATGGGCCTTGAGCACGGACCACCAAAACGTAACTCAATAATTAAATCTTCAAGATTTCTTCATGGACCCCATGACAACATTGCAGCCCCTGAGGGGTCCATGGACCACAGTTTGAGAACCACTGACCTATGCACATAGACTGAAGGTGATATCTACCAAGGCGGGCTTCAAAGAGAGAGGAATGAAGATTAAATATTTGCAATAACACCCAGCTTTTTCAGGAGGCAACTGGACTTCCTTGTTTTTTCTTTTGAAGACATTTCACTTCTCATCCAAGAAGCTTCTTCAGCTCTGACAGGATAGTGGGGAATGGAAGGATTTATATTCCTTGCAGACAGCTGGTCATTTGCATCCTTTTAGAGAGTCCTTAAGGCCACCTGGAGGTTGAAGCACTGGGAGGTTTATCTCTGTCCTCAGTGCTCCTGGTTCCTGGAGTCTGCAATTTTTCTTCTGGAAA
Source organism: Naja naja (assembly GCA_009733165.1). NCBI lineage: Eukaryota > Metazoa > Chordata > Lepidosauria > Squamata > Elapidae > Naja > Naja naja. Next base: position 361,647,037 of record CM019148.1, read on the forward strand.
TCCATTCCTACACCCACACAAAGCGCTACTCAGGTGATCCTGAGGGCATAGATAAACCCCCAAGTGCTTCAACTATCCTCTAAAAGGATGCAAATGACCAGCTGTTGGCAAGGAATATAAATCCTTCCATTCCCTATTATCTTGTCAGACCCTAACCCTAACCCTATTCTCATTCTTGGATGAGAAGTGAAACGTCTTCAAAATAAAAAACAAGAAAGTCCAGTTGCTTCCTGAAAACACACCTTTGGGACAACCACGACCTGGATGACTGAGAATCTCTACAGACTTTGCAGTAACAACCTCAGATAAAGACTTGTGCACTGTAATAAATGGGACCGTTGCTGAAACAAGGTCTCTGAAACCACTCAAAATAAAATAAAATAAAACATTGGCTCAAAAAGTTCATGGCTTTTACTATCTAATGCTCAGAGTATGGAATATGAATGCAATGAGGTTGAGGTTTCAGCACCAGAGGAAAAATGTGATGAACGAGGCTGAGAGGCCTGGTGAGATGGCACCATGACCGGAATATAGCAAATAACGGATGCCACTTGTTCCAAAGACAGAAGCAAAAGAAAGTGAAGGAGCATTTGTAACCATTCCTGCTGAAAGAGGGAGAGAGAGAGAAAAACAGATAAACCTGGCAATGCTGCGGAGAGCATCTGGATTGAAATAAGTGGAGGATGAAATGGAAACAATATGGCCCAGGAGGTCTACTATCACCCACCAATTACAGAGGAAATGTGGATGATGCTTTCCCAAAACAAACGGCAGATCTTTCCAAGAGGCATGAAGTCATCGAGATGGGAAACATCGATTAGCCCCAACATCTGTTAGGATACAAATGTCTTTGAGCTCAGTCCTTCCAAGAAATTCCTGACGTGTCTTGTTGCTGACTTTCTCGTTCAGTGGGTGTTGGAAGAAGGCAGCAAATCAGCTATTCTTGACTTGAAACCAATACAAGCACTCAGTTAAGGAAACGCCAAGTAGGTTGGAAGAAAGTGAAATTCTTGTTTTAAAGAGTATGAGAGCCAGTTTGGCACAGTGGTTAAAGCACAGAGGCTAGCAACTTGGAGACCGTATGTTCTAGTCCCGTCCTAAACAGGAAGCCAGTTGAGTCATGTTGAGCCAGTCCTTCTCCCTCAGCCCTAGGAAGGAGGCAGTGACAAACCATTTCCCAAAAATCTTGTCAAGAAAACTGTAGGGAATCAGCCCAGGCATTTACCAGGAGTGAACACAGACTTATTTCAAAAAAAAAAAGGAGTATAATCATTTTGATTTTAGCAAGCTCAAAACACGATAGAATAAGTTAATAATAAAAGTGGAAAAATTATGGGACTTCTTAAGTAAGGAAGTTGTCATGCTCCCATCGGAGTCTGAATCCAAGGAGGAAGATGAACAGCTGACAGGGAGTGGGAGTGGCTCCGTTGGCTGTGGAGGAAACTGGGGAAGGGCAAAGTCAAGCTGGGCAGAGCAGAGAAGAGGCAGAACAAGGGAGAGGGGGTTCAGAGGAAGACCAAGGCCCACCCCTCTTCATCCTGGGGCACGCAGGGAAGAACGGAGAAGAGAGCAACGTGGGTTGCGTGGCTTACGAGGAAGGAAAGGGTCCTGATTCCCTTCACAAGGCACACCTGGGGATGGAGTTTAAAGGAGAGGCAGTTGGGAGGGGCGGTTGTTGGGAGCAAACACTGAATTCATCTAGTGTTTTTTTTGTTTTGTTTTATTTGGACTTACAAGCCGCCCTCTCTCCCGAAGGACTCAGGGCGGCGTACATAAAAAACAGAAAGTACAAAAGTTAAAAGAAATTTAAAAGATATTAAATTATGCCAAATAAGCAATCAAATTAAAACCCCAATCCCTGTCAGTCCAGGCGGATTGCAAAAATAGCCATGTTTTGAGGTGCAGGAAGGAGCGGAGATCAGGGGCCAAGCGCAACTCAAGGGGTAGATTCCAGAGGGTGGGCGCCCTACAGAGAAGGCCCTACCCCTAGGGGCTGCCAGCCTACATTGTTTAGCTGATGGTATCCCCAGGAGGCCCTGTCTGTGGGAGCGCACAGGGCGATTGGTGTTTGTCAGCGGAAGGAGACGTTCTTGCAAGTACCCCGGACCCAAGCCATACAGGGCTTTATAAGTTGTTACCAAAACCTTGAATCTCACACGGAGGGCAACCGGCAACCAATGCAGGTCGCGCAGGAGGGGTATAATATGGGAGAATCGGGACGCTCCCATCACTACCCGTGCAGCTGCACTTTGCACCAACTGAAGTCTCCGTATGAGATGCAGGGGCAGACCCATATAGAGAGCATTGCACTAGTCGAGTCTAGAGGTGACGAGCGCCTGAGTGACCATGTGCAGCGCATCTCGGTCCAGATATGGGCGGAGCTGGCGTACCAGCCAAACCTGTGCAAATGCCCCCCTGGCGACGGCTCCCACCTGCTCCTCCATACTGAGCCGTACATCCAGGAGGACACCCAGGTTGTGAGTTGTAGCCTGCATTCCTGGCATTCCTTGTGTCTGTGTGAATTATTGCTGTGCTTCTGTGTGCTTACCTGCCTTGCTGGAATTATTGGACAACTTCCTTGCTTAAGAACTCCCATAATTTTTCCACTTTTATTATTAACTTATTCTATCATGTTTTGAGCTTGCTAAAATCAAAATGATTATACTTTTTTTTTTGAAATAAGTCTTGTGTTCACTTGCCCTACTGGAGTGATTGATTGCAGTCATTCTGGTTACAGTGTTTGGACTGGAGTATCTGCAGCCACAGGCTGTTATAGGTTAATGGAAGAGTTTTTCTCCAGGCCGGAGAGTAACCGGGACGTTGGGGGCAAAGTTGGAGCAAATAAAGGGACACGTACCGATTTTCTGGCTGTGCTGCCTTTATGCCACACCCCAGGTCATCACAGAAGTACTATAGTAAAAACACAATTACAGCTAGTCCTCAACTTACGACTACAAGTGGGCCCAAAATTTCTGTTGCTAAGTGAGACTGTTAAAGTGAATTTTTGCCCCATTTTACAACCTTTCTTGCCACAGTTAAGTGAATCACTGAAGTTGTTAAGTTAGTGACATGGTTGTTAAGTAAATCTGGTTTCCCCATTGACTTTGCTGGTCAGAAGATTGCAAAAGGGAATCACATGATCTCGGGATACTGCAGCCGTCATAAATATCAGCCAGTTGCCAAGCGGCCGAATTTTGATCATTTGACCATGGGGATGCTGCAAGTCATAAGTGTGAAAAACGGTCATAAGTCACTTTTATCAGTGCCGTGAATGGTCATTAAATAAACTGTTATAAGTCAAGGACTATCTGTACAAGCAACTGCAGTGAGGAGGAAAAAATTGGAAGACACCAAAGAAGCTTTGCCCCCAAAGCTTAGTAAAATCTGAAAAAGGTTTTTAAAAAGGGAAAGGAGCCATATCGGAAAAGCGAAGGGAGTTGGTTTATAAAGGCAGGAGAATATAGACAGGTAGACCTGGCTTGTTGTAGATGGTAACAATAAGAAAGTGAAAGCTGTGAAGTTGATTAGCAAAGGATACCAAGAACAATGGGCTTCTTTAGAAACAATCAAAATTAACATAATCAGTATATCAGCTGTTCAGTGAAGAACAAAAATTACTAAGAACTAAGAAGAAAAGGCTGAATGATTCCATTCTTATTTTGCTTATTTTTTTCCAAGGGAGGAAAAATGCATTCCATCAATAAATTATGAAGGGCAGAAAGAAGGATTTAAGTGTGAAACTGAAAAAGAGATTCCTCTATATTTAAAATGTGTTTAAATCTCCAGGAGCTGTAGAACTGCATCTATTCCAGGACGACAACAGAAGAATTGATGCTGGAAGAATTGATGGTTTGACTGAACTGTCTGGAAAATCCTGAAATGCCAGATGATGGGAGGAGAGTAAATGTTTTCCCTATCTTCAAAAAAAAATTGTGCAAGGGACAGAGCAGTCTTGACATTAAGACCTGGTAAAAGTCTAGAGGAGATATTAAAGATTGCCCAGCCCAATTCTACTAATCTGGGTGAAGTCATTCTGCTCCTTGTTGTATCACTGCCCTGCCTATCTGTAGGAGGACAGCCATGATAAGTCTACAGAATCAGGACATCCAGTAACATCTTTTCAGACTAACAAATTAAAAAATACTACTGTACCAGATTCTTCCCGACTTTTGCTCCTGTCCATTGTGTTTTTCATTTCCACCCAAACTTTAAGAGTGTCCCTTCTGAACAAAACATTGCCATCTTTGTTATACACTCAGCTGTCTGTTTGAAAACTGTAGGCAACATGCAACCTCATGTGGTGCAGTGGTTAGAATGCAGTATTGCAGGCTAATACTGCTGACTGCCAATTGCCAGCAGTTTGGCAGTTCAAATCTCACTGGCTCAAAGTTGATTCAGCCTTCCATCCTTCCACAGTCAGTAAAATGAGGAGTCAGATTGTTGGAGGCAATATGCTGACTCTATACACCATTTAGAGATTTTGTGACCATTTTTGTGGTCGTTAAGTGAAACACCATGGTTATTAAGCAAAAGTTGCAGTCATCAAGCAAATTTGGCAATGGGTAACAAATCCATTGTCCACAATGGGCAATTTTTGCCAGAAACAGGAAGCAAATGTCATTTTTAAGAGACTTGGTGGCTCAGGCTGTTAAATGCCTAGCACTTGAGTTCCAGCTGCCTGCAACTGCTGTAGGCTCGAATCCCACCAGGCTCAAGGTTGACTCAGCCTTCCATCCTCTCGGGGTAGGTAAATTGAGGACCCAAGATTGTTGGGGGCAATAACCTGACTTTGTAAAAATGCCGCTTAGTAATAAGCAGGCATATACAATGGAATGAAGGCTATTGCTGAGCACACTGGGTTGTATCCCAAAAATTGTAAGCCGCGCTGAGTCTTCGGAGAAGGGCGGCATATAAATGTAATAAAAATTAAAATAAATAAATAAATTTTCCAGGAAAAAAAATGTAATACTGTAATATAATAATAACAGAGTTGGAAGGGACCTTGGAGGTCTTCTAGTCCAACCCCCTTCTCAGGCATGAAACCCTATATCATTTCAAACAAATGGTTGTCCCTTCTCTTCTTAAAAACATCCAGTGTTGGAACATTCACAACTTCTGGAGGCAAGTTGTTCCATTGATAAATTTTTCTGTCAGAAAATTTCTTTTTAATTCTAGTTCTAAAGAACTGAACTGAAGAAGCTTCTTAGATGACAAGTGAAATGTCTTCTAGGAAAAACAAAGTCCAGTTGCCTTTTGAAAAAGCACCTTTGGGATAATGAAGGAAGGAAGAGATGGAGTAGAAGATCCACACAGACAATTGTCCATGGATACATGACAACATAAAATGTGCAAACAGCTCTAAACGGGCTGGGTGCTGGGTGCCCAAAATGTGATCATACGATTGCAAGAGAAAAGAAGGAGGCAGCCATCATAACTTCAAATTGGTTCCTAAGTAGCCCAGGGAGGTCCACTGTAACTTTGAACGATGCAACCTGTTGTTACGTCAAGGACTACCTGCATTATTTCACTTCAAGCATCTACAAAGCTTGAAGTTTTAGACACACAATTTAGACACACATTTTTCTTCTAGGCAAATGTGCTTTATTACATATAAACATGGTATCTCAGCATTTTCCTGATTCCTTTCCCAGGGCGAAACAAAGAATCAAGCAAACAGATTGTACACTGTGCATTGAAATAATTCAGAAGGTCCATATATGAAAAGTATGTTTTTATTCCACACTTGGAAGATGCTCCAAAGTTCATGTTCTATAACACAAAAACAGACCTGATCAGCAAGATGTGAAACTCCTAAGCACACACATTCAAGTTTCTTCCGAAAAGCTGCAATTCACTGGTTTTATGTATTTTAATGCAAAGTCCTCGTTTGCTGTTCCAGGCTGCCGCTGAAGCATACGTGGCTATTTAAATACAGAAAAAGCAAAGGAAGAAATGAGTTTCAATTGGGTTAGCAGCAGTTTTCCACCAGAGTGGTGAGCACAGGTATTACGATTATTCAGGGAATATCCCAAAGGTGCTTTTTCAAGAGGCAATTATTGGACTGTCTTTGTTTTGAAGACGGTTCACTTCTCATCCAAGAAGCTTCTTCAGTTCTGACTGAATGGTGGAGAATGGAAGGATTTATATTCCTTGGAGTCATCTGGTCATTAGCACTCTTTTGGAGAGTTGTTCGTTGAGGCCACTTGGAGGTTTATCTGTGCCCTGTAAACAATATAAATTCTTCCATTCCACACCACTCGGTCAGAATTGAAGAAGCTTCTTGGATGAGGAGCGAAAGGCCTTCAAGGAAAAACAAAGTCCACTTGCTTCTTGAAAAAGCACCTTTGGGACAACCATGACCTGGATGACTGAAACTCTCTGTAAATATTCAGGGAATGGAGAGCAGCATCAGGGAAGTTCATCTTCGCTACTTCTAGACCAAGCATCCCCCAATCAAACTCCCTCTGATTTCTCCCTCCCCCCTCAAGGTTCTCTTTTGCAGACATTCTAGCACTGGCATTTCACTGGTTGACTCTGGCTTCTTACTTCCCATAGTGCCCTGGGGTGCCAATATGATCAGGGCGTTGAAGAAAGTTAAAATGGCAGCTATGAAGCTGCTTTGCACTGAGTGCTAGGAAAAAATAAGTCAATTTACGGCCACAATTGGGACCAGAATTTATATGGCTAAGCAAAGCAGTTGTTAAGTGAATCACTGCAGTTGTTAAGTTACTAACCTGGTTGTTAAGTGAATCTGACTTCCCTATTGACTTTGCTTGTCAGAAGGTCACAAAAGTTGACACTGCAACTGACATAAATACACGACAGTTGCCAAGCATCTGAATTTTGATCACATGACCCTGGGGGTGCTGCAATGGTCGTAACTGTGGAACACGGTCGTAAGTCACTTTTTCCAGTGCCATTGTAACTTTGAATGGTCAGTAAACCAATGGTTGTAAGTCGAGTGCCACCTGTACTCGAAATAATCTGCCAATTCAGTACTGTAGTCACAGCAGATGTGAGCAAAGAACTGGCAGATTAATATTCATTCAGCACATTACACATCTTATCCCCAGAGTTCATCCTGCAGAATGAAATGTCAATCTACTCTGCGCATCTCACTTTCCAAGCAGCTGCAGACATATAAAAGAGGTTTTCCATAACCAACAATTAAGAGGAATGATAAATATAACCATCCCATCAAGCGATTGTTCAGGCGGCATTTGTCCATCCTAGCCAATAGCGAATATTCTTGACTCAAGAAAGTATTCGAGTGTCAAGAAAGGATGCAGACCAGGAACACATCCATATTAATGTGTGAGTCTCCATGTATGTCCCCCAACAATGATTACAATAAAAAAACAATAGTCCTCGACTTACGGCCACAACTGAGCCCCAAATTTCTATTGCTAAATGAAACATTTGTGAAGTGAGTTTTGTCCTATTTTACAACCTTTCTTGCCAGAGCTTTCTTACCACATTTGTTAAGTGAATCACTGCAATTGTTAAGTTGTTGTGAAGTGATCACAACGCAGTTGTGAAGTGAATCTGGCTTCCCCAGTGACTTTATTTGTCAGAAGGTTAGAAAACGTGATCACATGTCCAGGATACTGCAGCTGTCATAAATATGAATCAGTTGCCAAGCATCTGAATTTTGATCATGTGACCACGGGGGATGTTGCAACAAATGTCAGTGTGAAAAACGGTCATAAGTCACCTTTTTCAGTGCCGTTGTAACTTCGAATGGTCACTAAATGAACTATTGTAAGTTGAAGACTACCTATACTGTCAGTTTATGGAAGTCATATTTACCTGTGCTAATAATCCCGTTTTGGCCTCCACTCCATAGATTCCAAGCTTCTGTGGAGTCTTCTTGGCACTTTCCTAAATCTCTGCATAGGGAAACATGTCTTACCGAGTTTTCAACAACAGAACAGGTATGTTCTGTAGAGTTGTTCAAAGCTGCTTTTCAGGAAAATACTCGTGTACAAATTCATAGATTGTTGACACCTAGAGCTGTCTTCTCCTTCCTTCAATCGTTGGTCTTATTGATCTTGGGAAGTTCTGGATGATCTTAATCTTCTTGACTTTTCTTCAAATTCTTTTTAAGTATTTATTGTTGTTGTTTTTTAACTGTGAGCCGCCCCGAGTCTTCGGAGATGGGGCGGCATATAAGTCCCACTAATAAATAAATAAATAAATAAAATTGTCCAGCTACCATACACCTCCATATGATGACACTCTGAGATACAGCGAACCCCTCAGTTATTCATAAATGAAAAAAGGAACTTATTAAACGTCCACAGACGTGATATTGTTAGGGAAGAGAAACCAGATTGTGCACCACTGCTGCTTCTTGAGAAGATTCCCTACTCAGGACAGTCTTCCATATCACACTCCCATTCCCAACAGGGTCGAAAGGGGCTGCTGGAATGCAATAAACCAGGAGAGTGTAGGCAGAAACGTTCACCTGTCTGCCATGAATACACAACTTTATTTTGCAAAACAAGCCAGGCAAGAGCATGCACAGGATGGTTCAGAGGACCGGGTGGCTTTCGACGGTCACCTCCAGGCTGTTGGCTGTGGTAGAATCACCGGTGCACAAGCAATCCCAGCAAACGATTCCGGGAAGTGGAGGTCCCTCTCCCATTCATCCGTCTCCGTGTTGTAGACCTGCACGATGCTGGTGACATTGTTCAAGTGCCAATTGTATCCGCCCACGATGTAGATCTTCTTCTCCAGCAAACAACAGCCAGCCTCAGATTGTCCTACCCGCATGGGGCTCACCATCGTCCACTGGTTGGCTTCTGGTAGGTAATACTCCACAGCCAAGACATCAAAGCAACGGTCAACATGGTCCATACGGCCCCCGAGGGCATAAATCTTATTGTTGGCGCTGACCATCGCGTGCAAGACCCGTGGTTCGTTCATGGGAGCTTTGAACTCCCACTGATCCAGTGCAGAGTCGTAGCAATGCAAGGCTCTTTTGTCTTCCACAGATATTCCATACCCGCCTGAGATATACAGCTTGCCTCCCACTGTGGCCCCTGCGTGGCCCCACGTCCTGCGTTTGAGGGGGCAAACAAAGCTCCATTCGTTGGTTCTGGGGCAATATTTTTCCACAGATGCCAAGCTGCCGGATCTGTTCCTGCCCCCCGTGGCATAGACCATGCCACACAACACGTTCAGCTGAAACAGGATCCTGCTCTCTTGCATTGCCTGAATACGCAGCCACTGGTTCAGATGGGGGTCGTAGCGGTAGCAGATGTCAAGGGCTCCCTCACCGCTGCGGTACTGCAGGTGCTGTCCCCCAACCACGTAAACAAAGTTATCTAGGACAGCCACGCAGGTATGGCTAGTCCCCACCTCCATCTCGGTCAGCTCCTTGAATTGGCGTGTGCTGCTGTCAGGCAAATAGTAGACTTTGCCACTTACGGTCCTATCGTTATCGGTGTACGGTGTGCCGCCAAAAGCTATGAGAGAGAGGACATCGGAGCGGATCACCGTGCGGGGAGACTGCATCTCATGCTGTCGAAAAGGCAATATTTGATAGTTGAATGCTTCGAGGAGGTACTGCCGGCATAAGACATCCTCCACCATGATGTCGAAGGTCTGGACGCTGTCCACCAGCTCCGAGGATTTCATGAGCGGGAAGCGAATGTGGCACAGAACCTGGCTCGCACTGCTGCAGCGCGTTGGGTCGTACTGCAGCCATCGGATGGCAGCCCGGAAAAGGTCGATCTCACTGCAGCTCTTGAGTTTGTTGCTCTGAAGGAAGAAGACGAGTCTTTCCAAAGAAAGGTGGAGGAAGTCTTCCTCCTCGGAAATCTGAAGGAAATGGCGGAAGGTGAAGGCATCGACAGACTCCTTCAAGGAGGCAAGGCTGAAGGTGGTGGCCATTTGCCCGATGTTAAGGCAGGTCTCAACACTCATGGCCGATTTCAGGAACTCTTCACACAGCTCCACCACGGGTACCATCTGCAGGAAGACAGCCGCTCCCAGCACATCCTGGATGCAGTCCAGATCAAGGGTGACTTCGGCACTGTAGGCAAACTCTATGATGTGCTTCAAGCCCTTGGCAGAGACTCCTTTCAACTCAATCACGTCTTGGTTGCTTTCCCTCATCCCACCAGTGAACATGGCCCTAAAAGAATCAAAGAACAGGAGACGACATGGATGAGATTCACCATTCCTGGACATCCTCAGGGAGAATCTAAGGTGCTCAGAGTCACTTGAACTGCACGACGGACAGCAAATAAATTTGATAAAAAACAAATATATTTGATAAATAAATAAATAAAATTGAGAAAGAAATTTGACAGGTAAATAAAGGGCCTTGGTGGCTCAGGCTGTTAAATGCCTGCACTTAAGTTCCAGCTGTCTGCAATTAGTACAGGCTTGAATCCCACCAGGCTCAAGGTTGACTCAGCCTTCCATCCTCTCGGGGTAGGTAAATTGAGGACCCAAGATTGTTGGGGGCAATTAGCTGACTTTGTAAAAATGCCGCTTAGTAATAAGCAGGCATATACAATGGAATGAAGGCTATTGCTGAGCACACTGGGTTGTATCCCAAAAATTGTAAGCCGCCCTGAGTCTTCGGAGAAGGGTGGCATATAAATGTAATTAATAAATAAATAAATCTTCCACAGGTTGCCAACCAAGAAAAGTGTGCAACAAATAACTTGCCTTTTCATTGATTGATGCATCACAGTAAATTACATACAGATAGTCCTCAACTTACGATTATTTGTTTAGCAAGCATTCAAACTTACAATGTTGCTGAAAAAAGTGACTTACAACCGGTCCTTGAACTTACAACCACTGCAGCATCCCCATAGTTCCTTGATCAAAATTTGAGCGCTTGGCATCTGGTATATGGTTACTGTTAAGTTTGCATGAAGAGTCAGACGCGAAGAGCTTCAGTGAAGAGTTTATTAAGTGACTACAGCTCGAATGGACCCAACTTGGCTGGGCTACGGCTGCTTCTTATAGCCAGCAGTTGCCAGCCAATCAGAGTGCAGGGTTTTCCCGCACTATTTAAACCAATCCTATTTGACATTTTACAAGAACAATTCAAACTAAACCAATGACATTCAAACCTACATACATAACACCCCTCCCCACTAGGTTCAGTCCATACCAAACCCCAACCTATCTAATGTATTCTTTTAAATAGGTGGGGCTCTTGCGTGTCGTTGAGACCTTCGTGGTTCAGAAGTTTTAACATTCTCACCCAGTGAGAGAGGAAATGTGTCTGCTGACATTTCCCCACTGGGACTTCCTGTGAAAGAAGACCCTGTTTGATTGTTAGAATCTGGTCTCTCCTCCCAACCCATCTCCAGCCCAATGTCAGCACCCAAGTCAGGTAGTGATGTACAATCTTCCACTTCTAAGGATGGATTTTGGCATTGTGACAGGTTTTGGATGGTTCCTGTCATAATGGCTCGTTACACATGGGGTTGATTCTTGCTTGCTGATTTTCCTCCTGTTCCTCCCCTTCCCCTAGAATTGACATCAGGTGAGGGAACTAGAGAGGAACAAGTGCGATGTTCCTGAGAGAACCTGGATCTAAGTTGATCAATGTGCCTGCTCCAGAGGAGTCCATCCTCTGTTTGCACCCTGTAAGAACGAGGGCCTGTGATCTGAGTTATCTCAGCAGGAATCCACAAAGGTTCACCTATAAGGTTCTTAGCATAAACAGAATCACCCACACTGAATGTGCGAACTTTGGAAGTGGAATCTAGTGGAGCGTTGGGTGCGTAAGTGGGATGAAGGCGGTCAAGGGAAGACCTAAGTTTCCTACCCATCAACAACTCTGCTGGGGATAAGTTATTAGATGGGTTAGGAGTGATGTGCTGAACACTAAGAAGTTTTTCAACTTTCTCAGTGATGTCCCCAGGACCCAGTTGCTGAAGCTTCTCCTTGGTAAAAATGTTCAGCCCGGCCGTTAGCGAAGGGTGCCCAGGGCAGTAAGGGCATGTCTGATACCCTGTTGTGCTAAATAGGATTCAAAAGGTTGGATGTAAATTGAGGGCCATTGTCAGAGACAAGAACATCAGGTAACCCGTGGGTTACAAAAGTTTTTGAGCTGTTTGATGACAGCATCAGTTGTGGTGGATGCCATGGGATTACCTCTAGCCATTTGGAATATGCATCTACTATAATAAGAAAGGTGTGCCCTCTGGTAGGCCAGCAAAATCAATGTGAATCCTGGACCACGGGCCCCTAGGACATTCCCATTCCTGTGTGGGGGCAAGAGGTGGGGCAGGCCTGACTACCTGACAGTTGGGACAAGATGCAACCCAGTTTTCAACCATTTTGTCAATACCTGGCCACCATACATAACTCCTGGCCAATCCCTTCATCCTTACAATACCAGGATGACCCTCATGTAACATTTCCAAAACCTCTCTTTGCAGTTTTGCAGGAATAACCACCCTGTTACCCCACAAAATACATCCTCTTAATACAGATAATTCAGTTTGCCTGGACTTAAAAGGTTGGGCAAGGTGAGGTAGATCTTGAAGAGGCCAACCTTTCTTAATCCAGCCTATAACAGGAGCCAACACAGTGTCTTTGGCAGTCTCTCTGGCAATTTCAGCAGCATGAACTGGAAGCTTGGCAACAGTTTCTAGGAAAAAGGTGTGTGTTTCAGGTTCAAGTCCTCCATGTGGCAAGGAAGTGGGCAACGACTCAGTGCATCAGCATGTCCAATGTCCTTGCCAGGCTTGTGGATAAGTTTGTATGAATAAGCAGCAAGAAATTCAGTCCACCTCAGCATTCTTGGTGACAGGATAGTAGGTGTAGGCTTGTCTCCTGCCACAATGCCTAACAAAGGTTTGTGATCTGTAACAATGGTAAATGTTCTCCCATACAGATATTCATGAAATTTCTTAACAGCTGCAACAATTGCCAATGCTTCCTTGTCCAATTGGCTGTAATTCCTCTCTGCTTTGGTCAAAGTGAGAGTAAAATGCAATAGGGGCTTCTCTCCCACTGGGAAGCCTGTGGCTCAAAAACCACTCCAAAGGGGATGCATCACAAGTCAGTACAACAGGCAAATTCTCAGAGAACTGTATGAGTACAGCATCAGATGTGATTAGTCTTTTAATACTGTTAAATGCTGATTGTTCCTTCCTGCCCCAGACCCAAACAGACTTTTATCAAGTAATCTGTGCAATGGTTCAGCAATGGTTGCCTTCTGAGGTAGGAACATGTGATAAAAGTTAATGAGTCCAAGGAAAGCTTGCAAATCTGTTTTGCATTTAGGTCTAGGGGCTTCTTTGATTGCTTTAACCTTGGCATCTGTAGGGTGGATGCCATGCTTGTCAATCATGTAGCCCAGGAACTCAACCTTGTCAGTTTTAAGAATGCATTTTTCTTCCTTGACTCTTAACCCCGCTTTCCTGAATCTGGTAAGGACTTCTCTGAGTCTTTCTTGTAACTGAGTGTCGTTTTCAGCAGAGATTAACACATCATCAAAATAAGGCACTACCCCTGGCAGTCCTTGGAGCATTCTTTCCATAAGGCTTTGAAAGATGCCTGGTGCCACTACTCCAAATTGTAACCTTTTACATTTGAAGGCACCTCTATAAGTCACAATGGTTTGGGCCTCTGCAGTGGCATCATCAACTGTTAGTTGTTGATATGCCTGGGCCAAATCCAATTTGGCAAAGACTGTACCCCTGCCAAGTGAATGTAACAGATGATGCACCACTGGAACTGGATATGCACTCTGCTGCAGCACATGGTTCAGTGTCCCCTTATAGTCTCCACAGATTCTTACTGACCCATCAGTCTTGACTGGTGTGACTATGGGTGTCTCCCATCTGGAGTGGTCAGTGGGCTCTAAAACCCCTTGAGCTATTAATTTGTCTAATTGTGCATCAATTTTTTTCCTTTTCTTCTCCATTCTGAGTCTATAAATTCCTTCCTCCACCTCACTACAGTCTGAATCAGAGTCTATTTGCTCGCAATGGGTTGTTGTGGACTTTTCCACATCAGAATGGCTTGAGGCCTTGTTAATTTTCTTCATGGCTGCTGCTGAGGACTTGGTTGCTTCCGCTGAAACAGCTTCCTCTATGGCCTCCTTAAACGTGATCTTAGGTTTCATTAGTAATTTGCTCTGTAAGACCTTATCTTTAAGGCCTAGAACAAATCGATCACGCATGGCCTCTTCTAAGTTGGTAAACTCACAAGCACCCCAATGTCCCTTAAACTTGAAGTTGTTAACATTTTCGCTTTCCCCTTGATCCCGACGATAAAACTCCTGTCTCTTAATGAGGCACGATACTTGGCGTAATGGGCTCTTAAAAGCTTTTCTAAATCAGGCCATTCCATTACCTTCAAGTCTGCAGCTCCCGCCAATGCCTTCGCCATCTTGAAGACTGCGGACCGCAGTGCGTGAGATATACCGACCTCTTCCGCTTCTGGGGATATCGGCGAGGTCGTTTCCTTCCAAATACATTTGGAAGCGATCATACAATTCCCAGTCTTCTGCCGCCGGATCGAACGGGGCTGGGGGTGTTCAGTGCAGCCATCTCGCTCTTCTTGCGCGTCGCTTCTTCTTCGAATCCCACCTTCGCCAGTGTTAAGTTTGCATGAAGAGTCAGACGCGAAGAGCTTCAGTGAAGAGTTTATTAAGTGACTACAGCTCGAATGGACCCGACTTGGGCTACGGCTGCTTCTTATAGCCAGCAGCTGTAGTTGCCAGCCAATCAGAGTGCAGGTTTTCCGCACTATTTAAACCAATCCTATTTGACATTTTACAAGAACAATTCAAACTAAACCAATGACATTCACACCTACATACATAACAGTTACCATGGCTGTAGCATCACAAGATCATGTGATTGCTATTTGCAATCTGCCCAGCCTGCTTTTGACAAGCAAAGTCAATGGAAGAAGCCAAATTTGCTTAACAACTGCATGATTCACTTAACAACTACAGTGATTTGCTTAACAACCATGATGAAAAGGGTCGTAAAATCGGGCAGTGGGACTGACTTAACAATTGCCTTGCTTAGTTAGCAATAGAAATTCTGGTCCCAATAGAGGTCATAATTCACTTTGAATTGTGTGTGAATCTGCTTTGAGGTTTTTCCTCAATGAATAAGTATATTTAAATTATTATAAACGACTAACAAAAATGTAAGTTTCCTTCCTGTGCAAAGGCTAAGTGCTCCTTGTCTCAGAAAATCTGTCTCAACCCTTCCTTGTTTACACCAGATTCCAGAAGGATCTGACACGTGCAGATGTTAAGTTGTTTTTCTGGTTCTATGAAACATTGATGAACCCTTTATATCTTCTCAAAACACTGACTTTTTAAACCAGCTTTGATGAACTTTGATTTAGTTTTATGTTAAAGACTGTCTCAAGTGTCTCTATTAAAATAGAACTGTAGGATATATATTAGCATAGGTGTCAGCTTTGGAAGCCATATTGAGATTCGGTGCTCCCACGCTGCCACATCTGAGCCTGAGAAAGTGGGAGGGGGAATTCATTTGAGTATATCTAGTTAGACAAAATAAAATTCTTTTGCTGGTTCAAGGTCACAGAGTATTGTGCATAATGAAATGGGAATCTTACTTTGGGACGGATGGTGGTTGGGCGATGTGATGTGGTGATGGCCAAGGGGGGATGGATTTGTAATTTTTACTTTTGCAAGGAAGCCCGAAACTTTCAGATTCGGGATTCCACAGATGTGCCAGTTACTATCCAAATAAAAGGAACTTTTGAGAAATGTCTGTCTCGGAGTTATTGGTTGGAATGGAGGGTTGCTGGAATGCTGACAATAGGAAGCCGTAAAATATATATAGGCATTCATACAGAGTCCTTTTTTGATATGAGAGAAAAATCTTACATGAAACTTTACTGATTACAAAAAGAGAATTACAGGCAGTGCTTGACCTACGACAATTTGGATGAGAATTTTCTTTGCTAAGCAAGGCAAGGACAAATGAATGGTGCTCAATTTTGCAATCTTTTTTTAAAATCATAGTTGTTAAGCGAAGCGTTGCAGCTGTTAAGTGAAACTTGTGGTCATTAAGCAAATCAAGCTCCCCCTCTTGAGTTTGTTGTCAGAGGTTGACGGAGAAGGTTGCAAATGGTAATCACATGACTTTGGGTCACTGCAACCCTTGTAAATACATACCTGAATTCTGATTGTGTGACTGCGCAGCTGCTGTAGTGGTCATAAGTGCGAGAACCAGTTGTAAGTCAGTTTTTTTCATTAAAAACCATCTAATGAGGCCACTATAACCTTAAATGATTGCTAAATGAATAATTGTAAGTCGAGGACTACCAGTAGCTTAGCTGCTTTAAAGGACATAAAACACGAACATAAAAACCACCCTGCTATATCAGTCCATCCAGCCCTCCTTGCCGTATCAAAACAGACGCCTCCATAAAGAGAGGAGAGGAGATCAAGAACAGTTCTCTTTCACAACTGCTCATATATAGCTGATACAGGCAGTCCTTGACTTACAACAGTTCATTTAGTGACTGTTCAGAGTTACAATGGCACTGAAAAAAGTGACATGATCATTTTTCACACTTACAACCATTGCAGCATCCCCATGGTCATGTGATTCAAATTTCGGATGCTTGGCAACTGTTGTATGATTGTTGTAGTGTCCCAGGGTCATATGATTCCTTTTTTAAGACCTTCTGAAGAGCAAAGTTAAGGGGGAATCCAGTTTCACTTAACAACTGTGTTACTAACTTAACAAATGCAATGATTCACTTAACAACTGTGGCAAGAAAAGCCGTAAAATGGGGCAAACTCACTTATCAAAATGTTTCACTGAGCAACATAAACATTGGGCTCAATTGGGGTCGTAACTCCAGGATTTAAGTTGAAGGCATTGAGTCGGAAAATAGTAAACAGCCATCAAAACTAATAAATCCTGAAAAAATAATAATTTAAAGACCTATCCAAGTTCCAGAGCTTTCTGCACCACTGTGCATCACTGTGTACTGAGTTAGAAATCAGAACGGATCGCAACATCAGGTAAGCATGGTGCGATTCCAGAAGTGGACACCATTTTCTGAGTGACCAGAATTCAATGTAGCCACTCAGAAAATGGTGGTCGCTCCCTGCAAGGCATCCTGCTCCAAGAGGCTGTGCCGGTGCAACAAATCTCACAAAGACTCATTTCTGGCGGAATTTGGGGAGAGAGAAAGAAAGAAAGACTCCTGCTGCTTCTACTGCTTTCCTTGCATGAAGCCAAAAGTCTCTCTCCCCCCACCCCAAAAGAATGGAGCTGGAGACGGTATCCTGCGATCCCAAATAATGATTGATTGGTAGGAAAACGGGGTGAGGAATTTTCCTGCTGACTTTTTTGGGTATTTTCCCAGGGTCTCTGGTCCACGGGATTTAAAATTATGAGTCTGGTGGTCCCTGGGGTCCAAAAGGTTGGGACCCCTGGACTAGAACATACCCAGTTTCTGAAACCGTTCTTTGCATGTTTTAGCCTCCAGCCCCCTAAAGAAAATTATGAGCTGCCGTTTCCCTCCTCTTATAGGGAAGGACTGAAAATGCTTTGTTGCTACAAAAAAGAGCTGAATATCAAGAAAAGCACGGTCAACTTATAATTATCCTGATTTCTGAAGAAAAACTGTCTTGTAATCTTGAAATCCAGAGTAGCGCAACAGCTGCCAAATCATCTTTAATGCTGCCTCTTTTCTTTTACCCTTCATTTGCATCAAAATCAGAGCTACAAACCAAAGGGAAGATTATGTTATTCACTGTTCCTCCACGACAACCCTACCAAACACACAAGTTACAAGAGAAACCCTTGAAGCAATTATAGCTCAGCAGCAAGCCCACACCGGGGGCAGCCTGTGGTGCACAGAGTCCGACAGAGCCATTAGCATCTGGTGGGAGATTTTCTGCCCCCTTAATTGCACTTTATTATGAAGAGCAATAAACCTCTGGGGTTGATGTTACTAGGGAAACAAACACCAACCAAAAAACAAGGCCTAAGGTGTGTGCAGATGTTCACAGATACACATGCAGCAGGCACAAATAAGGCAAGTATAATCACAAACAGACAAGATGGGAAGCACAAAGTTAGAAACAGGTAAGAGATGGTCAACATCCGGAGGTCACTTTGGACAGGTGTGAATCCAACTGCATTTGACTAATGATTCAGAGCCTTGATCATCTCCAATGCAGGAGTGGGATGCTACCGATTTGGCCCAGTTCTATAGAACTGGTAGCTCTGAAGAGCAGCTGACAGCGAACCAGTTTGGTGCAATGACTTTCTGTTTGGCCCACCCGCCTGCCTGGGCTCTTGGCTGTCCTTTATTTCCTGCTTTTTCAACCTCAGCTGCTTTGCGCAGCACAGCTGAGGTTGAAAAAGCAGGAAAGAAGAGGATTTTCAAATGCTGCGCACCCGTGCGCAGTGCTTGTCAGCTGTCCGGGCAGCACAGCTGATGTTTTTTTGTGAGTGTGGTACACGCGTGTGCAGCATTTGAAAATGCACTCTTACCAAACCGGTAGGAACACCAGTTGAATCCCACCCCTGCTCCAATGGGGCATTTTCACAGCCTGCCCCATGACAACCAGAGCCAGAGTGTGGTATGGAAGGAGCATTTGCAGGTAATCCTCAATTTATGACCGGCTGCTTAGTGATCATTCAAAATTTATGTACTTATTACATTTCTATGCTGCCTGTCTCACTGATGCAGCAAGTCTGGGCAGCTTAAAATTACAGTGGACCACCCTGGGGGGTATTTATAAACCAGTCCCAAATTTCTGATAGGTTCCTCCCTACAGTCACATGATCGCATTTTGGGCGCTTGGCAGCCAGCCTGCATTTATATCCATTTGCAACGTTTTGTGGTCATGTGACTACATTTTACAATGGTTTTGCTAAAAAAAACCCAGCATTTTCTTCTAGTTTTTAATAAAACCACTTCACACCAAACAATTGATTTGCTTTATAACCGCAGTGTTTGCTTAACAACTGCCGCAAAAAAGGGTCATCAAATCAGTGTTGGTCACATGGGTGACCTGCTTTATGACCATCATGGCTTGCAATCATAACGGGCACCCTCCATTATGGTTGTAAGATGAGGATTATTAGTAGTATTCTTCCTGGAGTCTGCTCCAATCTCAGAAGGGATGGTGGAGGCTCTCCAGAAAGAATATGAAAATCTGAGTCAGAGGTGACCACCTTGGCATCTTTAAAATAGCATGCTGGTCTGGGAAATCTTAAAATTGCCAAGATTTGACACTCCTGATCTAAGCAAAATCCCACCAATTTAGGTCAAAAATGAGCGGACTTTTGAGTTTATGTTTTATTCATCAGAATGAGGTGCACAAAATATACTCTTCAAAAAAAGAAATACAGTGAGTCAGGACATATTCTGAAGCTAGAAAATTGTTTTCAAAGCAAAGCTGGTCTGGTCTTCACTCTATTCCTGATTGGGTTAACTTTATCTTATTTCAACAGCTGAATTTAGGCAATAAAAATTATGTGGTTCTGGGAAGCAGGCACAAAATACCAACGCAGGGTGATGGTTGTGTGTTTATATTAAAATAAGATAGTACAGGGAGGAATGGTACAGGACCATTTCCTTCCTGTTAATATATCAAAGGGCATTTAAAATGCTGTTCTTCCTCAAAGCATTCAAGGAACAAGTCTGAATTACAGATGTAATCATCCAGCAAATATTATAAAGGTAGCTGGTTGTTACCTTTTTTGATGCACAAAATGATGTGTTGGTTTGATAATTATTCCTTATTACTGCTTTCACTGTTTCAGTGTATTAATGTTAAACAACTTAGAGGCTACAACTGAATGGCTTGCAAATGTAAATAAATCAACATTCAGCTCAAGAATTGATGATCTCAATATTTTTTTTCTGTCCAGAAATCTACTTCCGGTTTTTACCCAAGCATTCTTCATCAACCTAACCTAAGAACATTTAAACCATTTTTGTTTAATGTTTTGTTTCTGTTTTCTTCTGTCCATTTTCCCCTTATACCACAAGTATACCTATTAAGATGAAAATGTTATTGTTTATAGTTAATAGTAAAACATTATAACAACCCATCAAAATTTGATTGGTATTGCACTGCATGCATTTATGCTGACTAATAAATTGCAAAATGTCTTTTCTTTTCAGGAATGGAAAACTTTTTGCGAGAAAACGTAACACCAGACTCATCTAACTATGGTACCAAGCATAAGCAGCACATAAATTTAGGATGGTAAGAATGCAAAAGGAATCAGGCTAGAATTATGGGTATCAGCCCTTGAGGTGAAGGTTATTTATTTATATAATTTAAAAGCTGCCTGACCTCCAATCACTCTGAATGACTTACATTTTAAAAGGAAAACACAATTAAAAAGGAAATGTGCATCCAGAAGAAAAAGGTACACAGAACAACAAAATTAAAATCTACAGTGGCTCAACCAGACCAACCAATTATTTGGGAAGGTCTCATGAAAATCACCTAGATTCCACAGGGCACCCAGTGATGCAACTTTGCCAATGCCTGGGAAGAAGGTGTGATGTTTTCTGGCCCCTTTTGATAATATATTGGCTGGGTTTGGACTTTGGTAGCTCTGCAACCTACATTTCTCAAAAGTTCTCTCAGATACAATGCTATCTTTGCTTTACACAAACATAAGCTGTGGCCTCACTTCCAAAGAGATCCCTGACCAGCATACACCCACAGAACTTAGCAATTTTTCCAGATCTTAGGCAGGATTTGGAGATGTCTGCAGATGATGCCTGCCCTCCTTGCATGAAAGTCATCTGCTAAGCAATACAGGTAGTCCTCGACTTACGACCACAATTGAGACCAGAATGTCCACTGTTAAGCAAAGCAGTTGTTAAGTAAGTCATGGTCAATTTTACAATTTTTTTGACACCATTGTTAAGAAAATCACTGCATTTGTTAAATGAATCCTGTGGTCATTACATGAATTCAGTTTCCCCCATTGACTTTGCTTGTCGGAAGCCATCTGGGAAAGTCAGAAATGGCAATCATGATTCTGGGATGCTGCAACTGCGGTAAAGACATGCTGGTTTTGACTGTTGATCATGTGATCTTGGGGAATGCTACGAGAGCCATAAATGCAAGGACTAGTCGTAACCAGGGGTGGGATTCAAAAATCCCAGTAACCAGTTTGCTGCCCATTTGCTGGGTAGGTGTGGTCATGGTGGGCACTTCCGGTAGGGACATTTTTTGCCTTCCCAAGAGTCCGGAGACTTCCCTCAGGCCCCCCCGGGCTCTGAAGGCCCTCCGGAAGCCAGAAACAGGCCTGTTTCCAGAAGGCCCGTTTTCCCCCCTCCCAGAGCCTCCACATGGACGCTGTGCTTACCTGCATCGAAAATGGGCCGCGTGGAGACTCCTGGGAGGGGCAGGGCAGGGTGGGCAGAGCCAGCTGGTTGGTTCAAATACTGGTTCAGCGAACCAGATGCAAATTTAACATCCGGTTCACCCGAACCGGTCCGAACCAGTAGAATCCCACCCCTGGTCATAACACTGCTGTTAACAATCACTAAAAGAATGGTTGTTAGTCAAGGACTAATAATAGCCCTTGCTTGCAAACTGTTTGGATATTTAAATTTAGTAACTGGACCAGGTTGGTCGAGAGAGTTGGCTCCTGCATGAGGCAATCTACATTATGATTGGTTGCTGTGGGTGTAAAGGGGGAGTTCCCATTTTTCCCACCTTTTTTTCTTCTGTGTGTTCTGTATGCTATTCTGTGATTTACCTGACGATTTACCTCATGATGTCATGATGTGCCTGACTATCTTGTCGGTTGGGTATATAGATGAAATATATTTATTTTTTATCAAATTTATAAACAACCAAAAGTTCAGCGTCTCTGACTCCATTTGGCATGAGTGAGGTACTAATACCACTCTATAAAGTCTTAGTAAGGCCACACCTAGAGTACTGTATCCAGTTTTGGTCACCACATTATAAAAAAGATGTTGAGACTCTAGAAAAAGTACAGAGAAGAGCAACCAGGATGATTAGGGGACTGGAGGCTAAAACATATGAAGAACAGTTGCAGGAACTGGGCATGGCTAGTCTAGTGAAGAGAAGGACCAGGGGAGACCTGATAGCAGTGCTCCAATATTTGAAGGGCTGCCACAGAGAGGAAGGGGTCAAGCTATTTTCTAAAGCATCTGAAGGCCAGACAAGGAATAATGGATGGAAACTGAACAAGGAGAGATTTAACCTGGAAATAAGGAGAAACTTTCTGACAGTGAGAACAATCAAGCAATGGAACGGCTTGCCCTCGGAAGTTGTGGGAGCGCCATCACTTGAGACTTTCAAGAAGAGATTAGACTGCCATTTGTCAGAAATGGTGTAGGGTCTCCCGCCTGGGCGGCGGGTTGGACTAGATGACCTATAAGGTCCCTTCCAACTCTGATTATCTCTATATCTGTAATTGGCTACCGGCTGCCCAATTCCCTGACACAAACCCACAATTTGGTCCACGACCAACTCTGTCAACGTGGTTTGAAAGAGCAGAAAACAGCTTCCCTGGGGACATTTGAGCCTCTCACCTGAAGTAGTCACTGCAGGCTGCCAAAACAACTTTGTGCACCTGAAAGACCTCATTGTTGATGGTGAGGATGACATCCAGCAACTGGGCCTGAGCCCGCAGAGAAGCCAAGCCATGCAGGAGGGTAACACTATGGCCCGGAGCAGAGAAAGTGCATTTCAATATGCTGTTCTTGTCTGCCATGCTAGAAAGGGGGAGAGAGAGGGATAAATTATTACAAGGTGCTTTTTTCTTTCTTTCTTCAATTGGTCATACAGGTAGCTCCAAGCCTTTGAGCTTTTTGATTACCCTTTCCTGCAGTTTTTCCAGCTGTACCATACAGTCCTCAACTGATCACCAGAATTACATCTATGGAGGAGATTCTCAATCATCTAGGTCACAGTTGCCCAAAGGTGCTTTTTCAAAAGGCAACTGAACTTTCTTGATTTTTACTTTCCTTGAAAATGTTTGCTTCTTGAAAATGTTGCATTCATTCAACAATGAATGCTTCTCATTCAAGAAGCAGAACTGAAGAAGCTTCTTGGATGATAAGCGAAATGTTTTCAAGAAGGAAAAAAAAACAAAGAAATGCCAGTTGCCTTTTGAAAAAAGCACCTTTGGGATGCCCAGAATTACAGTTGTTAAGTTGTGCCAGGCATTAAGTGGGTCACCATGTAACTGAACCTGATTTTACTAACTTTTTTGCACCAATCGTTGAGCTAATATTACAGTCATTAAATGAGTGCCATGGTCATTAAGCAGATCCATTGTTTAGGTTTCCAGCCAAATAACATCACAAATTATGGTAAAGTGACTGAAGCCTACCGTCCCTGTCCTATTGTTTCTTTTTATTTTTCTTATATGTATCAATTTCATGTATTCACAACTATGTTTATATTTATACCTGTTATCTTATAATTGCTTGACAAATAAAATAAATAAATAAAAATAAAAATGAGGGCTGATTGACAAGTGCCCCAAATGCAATCATATGACCAGGGCAGCTGTCAGCACTTCAAATCTTGATTGTAAGTACTCCCAGAGAGGGGTCCGTTGTAATTTCGAATTATTGCTAAATGACCGGTCATAAATCAAGGACTACTGTAGAGAAGGGAACAGATTTATACACACTTTAGGGACAATATATACTATTCAAAACTGCCAGACCACCAATTTGCAAGGAAGTGTTAGTATTACATGCTCTGTAATGGTCTCTCAAATTGGAGAAACCTTTTACTCAGTGGTTTGCAACCTTTATGGCCATGCATCATGGCCACGGACCCCCAAGACTTAACTCAAGATTTAAATCACAACAATTTTTAAGCCTTCATGGAACCCCTGTGACATCAAGCTCCTCCCAGGGGTCTGCAGACCACAGGTTAAGAACCACTGTTTTACCCCTTTTTGTACAGGAGTGAAGGGAACAAGGCCACATCTTCTTACAAAAATTTAAGCATTCTTCAAGGTCATAATTCAAGAAACAGCTTCAAACTCCACTGAGGTTACCAATGGACCCTAACCATACACACACACATTACACTTTTTAAATAAAAATGAAGACAGGAAAAGTAATCTTGGAATATATGAAACTGAGCATGATATATGGGGTCCTTGGTGCTCTGTGAGCTTGGTGGTTTTCTTGCAGACATTTCATTACCCAACTAGGTAACATTATCAGTGCCAGGAGGGAGTTGGGTTTGCTCTCATTTTATATACCCATGGCTTGCCCTGTCAGAGTTGGTCGGAGTGGTCTTGGTGGTTCCTTGATTGGACTGCTGTTTACTGTTGGCTTGTTTGGCAGTTCCTTGATTGGGGTATTGTTTGCTTTTTTATTGTTAATCTAACGTTAATTTTGGTGCTAATCTCTGCTCATCTGGGTGTTGAGGTGATGTATTCGTCTTTTGTTTCCTTTTTAGCTTTTTGATTGTCTCTTTTGAATGGTATGTAGATTTTTTTTATGTCCATGTGCCTGTGGACGGCTGATTGTTTGAGTGCCAGGCTTCCAGGAATTCTCTAGCATTTTTGGACTTGGCTTGGTCTAGGATACTCACAGTTTCCAAGCTGAAACTATGGTTTCAGCCGGGAGCATAATATAATTTAACCTTTTCATTGAAAAGACTTTAGGATGAGGAATGGGGGCCCTGGGGGAGAGAGAGAGAGAGAGGTCACATTGCAGAATGTGAAATAATGCAATTTAAAAAAAAACACTTTAATGCCTTGTGGCCTTGCAGTCCCATTGTTTGTGTTACTATAGTTGTGGAAAAAAAAATACAGAACAGCATCTGTTCCTTGGCAGAGCTTCCAGGAAAGGCACAAAAGAAAACCTTGAGTGATTCTTTGCCAAAGCCCACACGCCATGATTATGGTGATTGGTTGGTGATGTTTGCATGAAGCTGCATACATACAGTACTGTTTCAACCAATTTAGAACTTACTTTGGGAGCCTGGAAGAAACTGGAACTTGGTTTTTAATTAAAAAGAGTCTATTCTTTTAAGAAAGCTTAGCTTTTTTTCTGGAATAATACTGGGAAATGTAGAAGGAAAGAAGACAACCACCAGCAGCAAAGGGGATACAGGGGGCACTATTGGGGGACGTGAAGGAACAAATTAGGGACAGATTCTCCTGGAGAAGATCTAGTATATATGTCAGTGTTTCTCAACCTTGATAGCTTGAAGATGGGTAGACTTCAACTCCCAGAATTCCCAACCTATTCTGGCTGGGGAATTCTGGGAGTTGAAGTCCACCCATCTGCAAGGCTGCCAGGGTTGAGAAACCCTGATCTATGTGATCACTAGGAATCAGAAACAACTTGATGGTACATAATCAATCATAATCCACCACTTTTCAAACAACTGCTAAAGACTACTTTACTCCTTCCCTATTAAAAGGACAGGCCTTCAAGTAGTTGGCAGTGTACAAAACTGTTCAGTTTTTCCTGTTTTCTTAAAAATCAAATCCTCTCCCTCAAGGAATTGATGGATTGATTGATCAAATTTATATAGTCGTCCACCTCACTGGAAGTTACTCTGGGCAATATAGAACAATCCGATAAAGCCACAAAAAACAATCATTATAAAACACTCATTGTAAAATATGTGTGTGTGTGTGTGTGTGTGTGTTTTCTGAGGTTTTCGCAGGTGTTTGTATGTATATATTTGTTTTTGTGTACATATATATATATATAGTGTGTGTGTGTGTGTGTGTGTGTATGTATGTATGTATGTATATTTTCGTAGATTTTCACGGGTATAGGTATGCAGGTCTTGGCGTGTTCAGGTCTTTTCCCGTGTAAGATTGAGAGTATCTTGGCGACGTTTCGACAAGGTCCCACTCGCCATCTTCAGACTGGTGCTTTCGGCTTCATGCTTGTGTGAGCAAAGTGTGATCGGAGCTGCCATCTCTCTATAAATACTGGTGGGGAGGTGTGGTATGCTGGCTCTGTTGTAAGCGGGTTGGTTGGCTGTGTTGTTACTTCTTGATTGGTTGATGGAGTTCATGTTTGCAGATTGGTTGGCTTTTTCGTAAGACCCTGTGTGGCTGAGGTACTGGTACTGATAGACACACAGCCAGTACCTCAGTCACATAGGGTCGTACAAAAAAGCCAACCAATCTGCAAACATCAACTCCAATCTTCCAATTTTACGCGGGAGAAAACCCGACTGACCAAAGACCTATATATATATATTTAAAAAATAAAATATACAAACACCATACAGAAACATCACTCATAATAGAGAAGCCACCTTAAAATATTCCTTGGGACACTACAGCCTGATGACACAACCAAATCTTGCGAATAGGTTTTGAATACAGGTAGTCCTTAACTTACAATAATCATTCATTTAGTGACTGTTCAGAGTTACAACAGCATTGAAGAAAGTGACTGACCGTTTTTCAGTTATGACCGTTGCTGCATCCCATGGTCATGTGATCAAAATCTGGACCATTGGTTTATATTTATGATGGTTGCAGTATCCCAGGGGTCATGCGATCACCTTCTGACAAGCAAAGTCAATGGGGAAGCCAGATTCACTTTACAACCATGTTACTAACAATTGCAGAGATTCACTTAACAACACTGGCAAGAAAGGTCATAAAATGGGGGAAAACTCACTTAAGAACTATCTTACTTAGATAGTTCTTAGATAGCAACAGAAATGTTGAGCTCAGTTGTGCTCGTAAGCAGACGACTATCTGCATTAACAGGGATAGAGCTAATTTAGCTTCCAGGGTCGGGTGGGTGGGTAGAGAATGTTCCCTAAGGCAGGCATCAGTGATTAATGGAAGGGAGGTCTTATTAGAAACCCATCTGGGGTTCACCAGCTACAGCCAGAGGCACTGAAGTTTCGCTGATAGGATTCTGGGAATGAGAACCCACCACCAATGCCTCCATTGGCCCCCACCCAAAAAGAGGAATCAGGCATTCACAGTAGCAACTCAACAATAGAACACAGATCTTCCTTCTTCGTTCCTTCGTTTTCCTTCCATCCTTCGTTCCTTCCTCCGTCCCTCCCTTTTTATCTCTTCTTCCTTCCTTCTTTCTTCTCTCCCTCTTTTTCTTTTTTCTTTACTCTTTTTTTCCCTTCTTTCCTTCCATCCATCCACAGGGTGTGCTTCAACTCGCCACCCACCTGTCTCCCCCCATCTTATAAGACATATAGAACATGATAACAGTGTTTCAATATTTGAGGGGCTCCAAAGTCCCTTCCAACTCTTATTATTCTTATGTTCTATGGTCTATCTTAGCCAGGGATGGGATCCGACCGGTATAACTACCGGTTCTGTTGCCATGCGTCGTGTGCACATGCGCAAGTCGTGCGAATGCAATTTATGACCTGCTGAGCTGCCCGGACAGCTGAGCAGTGCAAGTGCGCAGCAGTTGGAAAAGCCCTTTGTTCCTGCTTTTTCAACCACAGCTGTGTCGCGCAAAGCAGCTGAGGTTGAAAAAGCAGGAAATAAAGGTCAGGTAAGAGCCCGGGCAGGTGGGTGGACCAAAACAGCAGCAGACATAGAACCAGTTCTATGTATGCTCTCTGTTTGCTGCTTTTCAGAGCAACCGGTTCTACAGAAGTGGACAGAACCGGTAGAATCCCACCCCTGATCTTAGCCCTTTTGGCCACTCTGCACTCCACTGAGCCTTGAGAAGCCCTTGCAAGATCTTGGAAAAACTTTGCAAGGCCAGGCTGGGCATGCCTTATCAACAACAGAAGATGGAAG
Source organism: Naja naja (assembly GCA_009733165.1). Taxonomy (NCBI): domain Eukaryota; kingdom Metazoa; phylum Chordata; class Lepidosauria; order Squamata; family Elapidae; genus Naja; species Naja naja. The sequence continues at coordinate 361,674,771 of CM019148.1, forward strand.
TCAACTGGGGGCAGCAAGGGTGGAAGAGTGCAGAGTGGCCAAAAGAGCAGAGATAGAGGGGAAATAGGCAATTGGGGAAAGTTGAAGGATAGGTGGCAGGGTAAGAAAAGCATGAGATCCTTGCCTAATGACCGCAACTGTGACTATTCAAAGCTGCCTTCACTAAGGGGTGTGATCACTGTTTCAGCTAATGACCACTTTGCTTAGCAACAGAAATTCTGATCCCATTTCAGTAATTACATGAGAACTATCTCTATTCTTTCTTAATGTATTTTGTTTGCTGCTTAATCTTCATTCATTCTCTTTATGTAACTACACCACTTCAATGTAGTCCCTTACTTTTATATACAAACCACATTATTCAGCATCCACTTATGCTTGACCCTTTTCCCTTATTTTACCACACACAATTCTCCAGTGCTCCATTCCCACTGCATTCAACTTCTTTGTATTCCCCACAACCATAAAAGAGTGCTCTTGTACACAGCTATTTTTGTTTCTTTCAACATTCATGCCTATCAACAGACCATGTATTATGTATTACCTTCCTATTAGCCTTTACATCTCAGAAAACATTTCTCCTATTTCCTTATTTTTAGTAAACATTTTACCAAGGTCCCCAAATCTCCATTTGTGACCTTCTCAACAAGCAAAGTCAATAGGGGAAGCTGGATTAATTTAATGATCATGAGATTCACTTAATTGGGGCAATTCATTTAACAGCTGTGGCAAAAAAAGGTCATAAAATCTGGAATGACTCACTTAACAACTACTTCACTTTGCAATGGAAGGTCCGGTCTCAATTGTAGTCATAAGTCAAGAGCTTACCTGTATTGCCTTCACTGGAAAAGTTGGGATATATTCTGTCATGCCCCTGGTGGAGACTGACTCTGAAGGAGAGGAGGAACAGCCAACAAGGAGTGGAAGTGTGGCTCCGGAGGTTGTGGAGGAGGCTGGGGAAGGGCAGAGGCCGGCTGAGCAGTCAGAGGAGGACCCAGGCCCATCCCCTATCCATCCTAGGGCACACAGGGAGGAGAGGATCAGGGAGAGACGTGGTCCACTCGGGAGGAGAGGGCCATGATCCTCTTCATGGGTTGCAGGTATGAGATTTGCGTAAGAGTTTGGACCTGCGTGCTAGCAAACGCTGGAGACAAAGAGTGTTTCTTCCTGGATGAGGTTTATCTTGGTTGGCATTCTTCCAATGGACTGTACCTGGTTATCTTCTTGAAGTTTTTAATTAATTATCCTGGTCTGTCATGGAACTTTCTTCAGTGCGGTTTGTTTTTGTTTTTTGCTTTGTTATCTGCTATTTGAGTTTGAACTGTATTTCTTTCATTTGGAATGTTATTTTGAAAATAGTTTAATCTCCAACTGTGAACAATCCAACAGTGAAGCCAAGTTGAAGGCATTAAAGGACCTTTATTTACATTTTGGTTTTTGTTGTATATTTGTGGTACACTCCGGGTCATCACATATTCAGAGATGTATCTGCCTTGAAAATAGTCCATTTTGAACTATATAGCACAGTCAAATATCAGCACAGGACTGTTTTATGACATTTTGTATAATGTCATAAACTGTTTTGATAACTTTTTATATCATAAAATATTTTCATAAAATTGGCCAAATTTCAATTCCATGTGAGTCACGCGTCCCAGATTTGGGAAGCTTCTGTAAATCAGCCCATTTGAGGTAGCTTGGTTGAAAAATTTGCCCAGTTAAAGGTTAGTATGTAAATGACAATTGACACTTTAAAAATAAAGACAAAAAATGTAAGATACCCAGCCTCCTTCATATGATTTTGAGGTAGCTATGGTGACTGAAACTTTTGATCTTTACATCTGATTGCTAAATACCCTCACAAACCTAATCCTCGGGATTTCACTGGGGGTGGGGCAGGGGAGAGACATGCTGGCCATTTTCAAATCTGGAAAGTACATGAGCATAAATCAGCTACACATATTGTTTCAAAGGTGCTTTTTCAACAGGCAATTGGACTTTCTTGTTTTGCTTTGAAGATGTTTCACTTCTCATCCAAGAAGCTTCTTCAGCTCTGACTCGATGGTGGGGAATGGAAAGATTTATATTCCTTGCAGACATTTGGTCATTTGCATCCTTTTAGAGAGTCCTTCAGGCCACTTGGAGGCTTGTCTGTGACCACCTAAGGATCACCTAAGTAGTGCAATTGGGTATGGAGCCTTCTTGGGACTGCTGAAAGGACTGTGCTATGGAGCTGTGCTTTCTGCAGGATGATTTCTGCCCTGTGTCCCTTCTCTGTTGAGGACCGGCACAGGCTGTTGGGATTGAGTCTGTGTTGTCTGCATCTCAAACTGAAGCACAAATTTGATTTGATTTGATCTGATTGGACTTATATGCCGCCCTTCTCCCTGAGGACTCAGGGCGGCTCACAACATTAAAATACGAATACAGTAAGTTAAATAAAATACTATTAAACATTAAGCCCAATAAATTTTAAAACCCACAAACTAATCTAAAAACAGTTAAAAAACCCATCCCACTCCACTTCAGTCCAGGCCAGATTGCTGAAAAAACCAGGTCTTCAGTCCAGGGCGGCGGAAGGAACGGAGGTCCGGGGCTAATTGGAGCCCCAAAGGGAGCTGGTTCCACAGGGTGGGTGCTCCCACAGAGAAGGCCCTACCCCTGGGCGCCGCCAGCTGACACTGTCTGGCCAACGGTACCCCAAGGAGGCCCTGTCTGTGGGAGCGTACAGGGTGAAGGGATGTCAATGCTGGCAGGAAACGTTCCTGCAAGTACCCCAGACTCAAGCCATGCAACACTTTGGTTCCTGTGGTCTAAAATTTTTTGGAAATCCATTCGTATCCCTACACCATTCAAAGGGTGTTCATCCCAAAGTGCACGTCTATGGACATTCTCAGTCATCCAGGTCATGGTTGTCCCAAAGGTGCTTTTTCAAGAGACAACTGGACTTTCTGGTTTTTCTTTGAAGACATTTCGCTTCTCATCCAAGAAGCTTGATGGGGAATGGAAGGATTTTTATTCTTTGAAGACAGCTGGTCATTTGCATTATTTTAGAGACTCCTTGAGGCCACTTGGAGATTTGTCTGTGTCCTCAAGGTCACCTGAATAGTGCAATCGGGTGTGGAGCCTTCTTGGAACTGCTGAAAGGACTGTATTGTGGAGCTGTGCTTTCTGCAGGATGTTTTTTGCCCTTTCACTGTTGAACAGAGGTGCAGGCTATTGGGGGTGAATGATGCGGGAGACTCCATCAAAGTAGTAAGTTGAGGACTATCTATAGCCTAGTTTTCCCCCTCTTAATCTGCCCTATTGTGTGTGATTTAAAAAAATTCTCTCCATTATATTATGTCTTATTCAGACTTGTCATTTTTCCTGAAGCAAGAAAGCACAGGATCACTGTAATGGAAAAACCTTAGATCAGCAAGTTCTCTTTCACAGTTGGCCTCCAATACTAATTTTTCCTCTTTGGAAAACATTAGGCCAAACTTCTGAATAATGCTAATAGAACACCGTTTTAATGAACTAATGTATTTCCAAGCCCATCAATCCCCTTTATGTTATAAGTCTACAGTTAGGTAGCATTTCTTAGCACGTAACTCAAGGATAGTTCAGACTATAAAATAACATATTTTTCAGATTCTTGCCAATGAAGAAATAACTCTCAGGCACTTTTGATGGTTTAGACAATCACAATGTCTAGACATGAATGCATATCTGTAAAATTGCAGCAGGTTTCATCACCTTAACTTCAACTTTTATTCTGTTCACAGGAGTTTATATTGTTTTTCCAGTATTTTCCTGTGGTGTTGTTTGTTAGCCCCCCCCCAAGTGTTCTGTATTTAGGATGAGCAGACATATCCATTTTACCTAAACAAATCAATAAATAATGCACCAGCTTCAATCCTTTTCCAGCTGGCTAGATTTTGAAAAGGTAATCCATACTTTGATTCTGCTTTGATTGTGGTAATATGCAATTTGGGGGTCTATCCCGCAAAATTATAATTGGAGTAAAACATGACAAGATTTTGACCAGGATGGACTCTATGTTAAAAGACCCCCATTGGTTGCCAGTTGCCCATAGGATACAATTCAAGATAACCTTTAAGTCCTAGAAGGATTTAGAGTTGGACTGTATTCTAAATCTGTACTTCAGCAAGAGTCCTGCTAAATTATTTCTATATGCATATAATGCAGACTGTAATTATTCCTTTCCTATAAAACTAGAATTTCTGTCATTCCAAGGACAGATTAAACAAGAAATGAACAAATCTCATGCCTAATAAGCAAAAAGGTAGGATAATTTTTAAAAAAGTAATATAAGACCCTATTTACCTTTTATTTCATTTACAAGTAGATGCAAAAGGAGTGAATCAATAGGGATCAAAACTTCATAAGGATAAGAATCAATGTCTTCCCTACCTCACAGTTGCTATTTGATAAGAAGGACTTATGGGTCCCGTACATTTATTTTGTTAAGGAACATAATATAATCCCTAGTTCTGACATTGTGGCATCACTTTCAGCTGGTCCCATAATGCCTTACACTATTGCTCAGATGTACTATGAATGTTTTGTTCATTCTTTTCCTAACCCAGCTTAAAAACAAAATAACCAAATAACAGAGTTGAAAGGGACCTCAGAGGTTTTCTAGTCCAGCCCCCTACTCAAGCAGGAAATACTACACCACTTCAGACAAATGGTGTTCAATCTCTTCTTAAAAATCTCCAGTGTTGGAGCACCCACAACTTCTGGAGGCAAATCATTCCACTGATTAATGGTTCTGCCAGGAAATTCCTCCTTAGTTCTGGGTTGCTTCTCTCCTTGATTCGTTTCCACCCATTGCTTCTTGTCCTGCCCTCTGATGCTTTGGAGAATAGCTTGACTCCCTCTTCTTTGTGGCAGCTCATTAGTTAACAATCAGGTACCAAGTGATAAGAAAGACATAATCTACTGCAATAGATGTGTCTAAAGAGTACAGGTAATACTTGATATATAACCACAATGGAGCCTCCCGATCACAGTTGTTAAGTTTCTTGTGATGGTCGTAAAACAGATAGATCATCTGACCAACCCAATTTCACAACCTTTTTTGTGCTCGTTAAGCAAACTTGACTTACAATCAATTTCAAAGTTACAATCTGTGGGATGCTGCCAGTTTGGACTGGTTCTAGCCAACCGATAGCTCTGACCATCAGCTGGCCTCACCTATCTGCCCACACCCTATCCTGTCCTTTATTTCTTTCTTTCTGGCTCAGTTGATTCATGCAGAACAGCTGATTTCTGCTACTGGGGCTGCCCTAGAAGGTAAGCATTTGAGCTTCAAATTGCTGTATTTTGAATGCTGCGTGCACAAAGCACGCACTCACAGAACTGGTTGTTAAACTGGTTGCAGCCCACCACTGGTTACAGTGGACCACTCTGGAGTGCTTACGACCCTGTTCTTAAGTTCTGATGGCTGCTCATGTAACTGCATATCAGGTGCTTCGTAACTGGCCTATATTAAGACCATTGGTTCACTTAATGACCATGGCATTTGCTTAATGAATGCTGCATGTCGATGACTGATTTAGAACTGTCACAACCTACAACCATGATACACAGGCTCCATTATGATTGTAACTCAAGTTCAGCTTGTATGTGGCAAGGCCTGAAAGAGGATGTTTGGATTGAAATCCCTATATATCGTAATTCTGAAACTCAGAAAATGCCCAAAATAGTACCAGCCTCATCTACTTCAATTTAAAAAAAAAACCTAAATCAGGTTAAAGATCAATCTGTCCAAATTCGTGCCATTTAAGGACCTATCAGATACACTTTAGAAATTCCAAATTAAGATATTAGTGTCAGCCCTGGATCCATCTTGAATCAGATTTCTCACCGCTGGGTGAGATCATCCGTGGTTTTGGGGTGAGGTACCATCAGTATGCTGATGATACCCAGCTTTTAATCTCCACCCCAAACCAATCCAGTGATGCCCTCAATGTGATGTCCCAATGCCTGGAAGCGGTACAGATCTGGATGGGGAGGAACAGGCTTTGACTCAACCCTGCCAAGACCGAGTGGCTGTACGTACCGGCATCTCGGGTTATCCAGGATGTTCCTTCTTTAGTTATGGGGGGAGAGGTGTTACCCCCCGTAGATAGGATGCACAACTTGGGCATCCTCCTGGATGCACAGCTCAGTTTGGAGGATCAGGTGGGAGCCATGGCCAGGGGGTCATTTGCCCAGTTTCACCTGGTGCGCCAGTTGCACTCCTATCTGGACCGAGATGCCTTACGTACGGTTACTTATGCGCTCGTTACCTCCCGTGTAGACTACTGCAATGCTCTCTACATGGGGCTGCCCTTGAGGACCACTCGGAGGCTTCAGCTGGTGCAGAATGCGGCCGATTGTGATGGGAGTATCCCGATACTCCCATATTACATCCCTCCTGTGTGAGCTGCATTGGTTGCCAGTTGTCCTCCCAGTGAGATTCAAGGTGCTGGTAATCACCTATATAGCCCTACATGGCTTAGGGCCAGGGTATTTGCGGGAACATCTACTGCCAGCAACGACTGCCCAGCGTCTCGTGCGCTCCCACAGACAGGGCCTCCTCAGGGTGCCATCGGCCAGACAGTGTAAGCTGGTGACCCCCAGGGGGAGAGCCTTCTCTGTGGGAGCACCCACCCTGTGGAATCAGCTGCCCTTGGAGCTGCGGATGGCTCCTGACCTTCGACCCTTCCATTGCGACCTGAAGACATGGCTCTTTCAACAGGCCAACCTGGACTGAGGGGAGGGCGTTATTGGTTTTTATTGGTGTATATTGGCTGTTCGGTTTTGATTAGTATTTTTGGGATTTCTATTTAATATTTTTTTTAAATTTTAAATTTTTTGTATTATATATTTTTACTGTTGTGAGCCTCCCTGAGTCCTTTGGGAAATAGGGCAGCATATAAATCCCAATATAAATAAATAAAATAAATAAATTTGGGGCTGCCACAAAGGAGGATGGGTAACTGTGGGAATGAGGGTGAAGTGAGAAAGGGCAATAGCCACAACATTCTTTCACCAGAGCTCAAGGTCAAGTCGCTGGAGCTTGGAGGGGAGTGGCTGGACTTGGTGGGAGTTCAGAATGGAAGTGGATTGGAGAGTGTGACTCGAGGGTCATCAGTAAGGGCTGGGTGTGAGTTTGCATAGCAAGGAAAATGCAAGAATTCAGATTTGGGTTTTCCCAGATGTGCCAATATGACTTCTCTAATAAATTCTTACTTGGATGGACTCTGTCTCTGAATTGGGATGGAGAGTTTGGTTGGAACGCTGACAATTAGGAGTTTAACCCACTTTAACCTCTGCTAACAATTAATGCTGTAGGAACAAAGTTGATATCCCTGTTGTACATTAATCAGTCTAAACCAGCTAATTGTAAACCATTTGGCGGAAAATCAAGAAAATAATCCATCATAAAATGCACACACACCCATGAGCCTGTAAAACTCAGGCCTCTCACACTCAATGGGCAGAATTAAAACAACCACAGAGGAATCTAGCTATTTTAAGTAGATGTATTTAGAATTCAGCTTGATCCTGGTGGTTATGCTAATTATTAAAATTTTAGCAAGATAGCAACGTATACAGAGCACTGAATGGAAGACTCTAATATTAAGGATTGCAATGAACAAAACAATTAAGAAGCCAAGCATCTTTTTTTAAAAGATTATTTTATCCCCCTTTATTACTTTATAAGTAACTCTAGGCAGTGAACATATATCATACTCATTTCTCCTATTTTCCCCACAACAACCCTGCGAAGTATTTCCTGACTTTTAGCCTGGTGCTTTAACCACTAGACCAAACTAGCTCTAAGTCTAAAGCAAGGCTGGGAAGTGGATCTTTTCTTCTGTTCACTTCCCACCTAAAGCTAAAGAAAATACCTCAAATTAGGACCACTTGTTTAGCAACCACTTGAACTTACAATGGTGCTGTGACTTACAATCAGTCCGCAGACTTATGACTGTTACAGAATCCCCATGGCGATGAGATCAAAATTTGGGTGCTTGGCAACTGGAGTATATTTATGACAGTTACAGCATCCGGGGTCACATTTAAGACCTTCCTAGCTGGCTTCTGTTGAGCAAAGTCAATGGGGAAAGCTGGATCTGCCTAACCATCATGGCAAAAAGAATTGAATGCAATTCATTTAACAACCGCATTACTTAACAACAGATGTCCCAGTCCTAATTGTGGTCATAAGCTGAGGACTACCTGTATTGGGGCACTTGTAAGAGACTGGAGGAGAGAATCACACAGGCAAATAAGGAAATTAAAGTGTATAATATAGCAGGCGAGGTGAAAATTGAAACCAAGGGAAATCTGTATGCTCTGTGCTGCAACACGTATCACAGGCCAATGGAGTATACGAGAGAGGGAAAAAGCTGAGCAGAATAAAGGGAATAATTGTGGAAAAACACATAATTATCTTCAAGGGAAAATATGAAATGAGGTGCAAAAGAACAAATGGGAGGAATCTCTACCTGGGAGTCAAGGGATCTATTTTCTAGTTCACCTAGGAAATAAGAATTTAATAAAAGATTATCAAAAGAACCTACAACCAGGAAACATAATGGGGACAAGGGAGCAATTAAAGGAAGACAACTGTAGAGTCTTTTGCAGAGGGAATAAGAATTATAGGAGATTATGATCAATAAAGAAAGGGAATGCAGTGAAACTGAGCACAGGTCACTAGATGAAATGATAATTTCATCTAGATTCTAGATGAACTTGGATGGGTTTTTTTAAAAAATAGATATAACCCAAAAAGTTGTGGGTGTTTGATGGTCCTGAAAGTAGCCTTGCCTAGCATTTCCACTTAGATGGGGATGGGAGAAATTACAACATTCCTCCCGCCTGTGGGCTTCTTCCCCAAAGGCATCTCCGTGGCTACTGTGGGACCAGCATGCTGAACCAGCCTGGTCCTTCCTCTTACCCACTAAGCCTCCTTTCACTTCCCACAACAAAAATGCAAGCAGAGGACAGCTAGGACCTCCCAGAGAGGGGAAAATAGGAAATATGAGGAAAAACAAGAGAGGGCAGAAAAGATAATGCTGCAGGGGACATGATCACATAATGAGATAAAGGGACATCTCTGCTGCACAGCAACTGGCTTCACACAACACAAAATACCTGGAGATGATTTATAGCAGTAGTCAATTAAGTAAGAATGTTTTAACTTGATTAGGACCACCGTATTTTTCAACAGAAGAGAATATCTGTAGCTGAGGGTTGAACCATGGAGTCCTTGGTGCTCTCTGAGCTTGGTTGCTTGCTTGCAGATGTTTCATTGCCCAACTATAATATTTTTTATTGCTTTATAAATAACTCAAGGCAACAAACATAACTAATACTCCTTTCTCCTCCTAATACTCCTTTTCCCCACAGCAACAATCCTGTGAGGTAGGTTGACGTGAGAGAATGGCTGGGCCAAAGTCACCCAGCTGGATTTCATGCCTAAGGCAGGACTAGCTCACAATCACCTGGTTTCTAGTCATTTGTCTTAACCACTAGACCAGACTGGCTCCCTGTTTATATAGAAGCTACTGGATATAAACAGGGAGCAAACCCCATACTTACTAGCACTGATGATGTTACCTAGTTGGGTAAAGAAACATCTGCAAGCAAACAACCAAGCTCAGAGGACACCAAGAGATCCACAACTATACTTTAGGTCAGTGGTTCTCAACCTGTGGTCCATGGATCCCTGAGGGGGTTGTGATGTCATCACAGGGAATCCACGAAGCCTTGAAGAAATGTTATTATTTAAATCTTAAGTCTTGGAGGTCCGTAGCCATGGTCTGTGGCCACAAAAGGTATTTTCATGGTGAAGAAAAGGTTGAGAGCCACTGCTTTAGGTATAAAAATTGGCACAACCACTAGACAGCAGCAAAGAATTGGGTTAATTTAGCAAGGGTGATCAAAATTTTATGTGAAAGCAACCTGCAGCTCTCCAGATGTTGGGTCACAGTAGTTGGCGTTGCTGGGAAGTCATTCAGCAACAAATGTGACTGCACTAAATGGAGAGAGGGAACCAAGGCAAAGCAGGGGGTGGAGAAGAGTCAAGGACCATCATAGGGCATTAAAAGGAGGAAAAATCTTTCTAGGGCAGAGAACTATGGGGTGGAAGGAAGACCCAAAAGCTCCCAAATCACTTTTAAGATGTGATGGACTACACCTTCCATCATCACCAGCCTTATGGATCCCTACACATAGGCAGATCTGGAATTCATCACACCATTGACAGATGGACACAGGAGGAGAAGAATATGGAACTATGCAGCTGAGGAAAATGATCCATCCTCACCCAGGATTACATTGCCCACGCTCACACAACCTAAGTAATCAGGTCAGTCATCATGCATTTGCACAGCGCCCTATCTTTGATTTAGCTTTAATTATGCCGGGCTCTATCCTAGTTCAGCCTGAAGTGCACAGCCAGCAGGTGGGTACGGTTCCTTATCCTGTGCAAAAGGTAGAAAACTGGCTAATGCGGTAACCTGGTTAATTAAACCTGACGTGCCAATACAGTACATTGGGGTAACCCCCCCCCCGACACACACACTCCGACAGCCTCCTGGCAACAGCCCCGCCCAGTTTCCAGAGGTGGGTCAGAAATCCGAGAAGCGCAATCAAAATTAAAATGCAAAACAGCTGCGGGGCGGGGGAAGGACCCGGCCGCGGGAGAAAGAGGGCACCGCGTCGTCCTCTGGGCTCTCCGTCGTGGGGGGAGCGGAGTCCCGTATGGAGCAGAGCTGAGGGTGTGGGGAGAAGGTGCGCCCTCCCCCTCTCCCCAAGGAGGTGGGACTAGAGACGGCTGGGTGGGGGGAAGGCAGGAGGGGACTTGTCCTTCCTCCGGTCCTCACCTGCTGAGGCTGCTGCCGCTCGGTGTGGACGGTCGCTCGGCGAAGGTTTCGGCCCCGCCGGGCTCCGCCATCTTCCCGCCGCCTTCCGCTTGCTGGAGGCCGCCCCAGCCGGGGCTCGGCCGGAGTGGGACGCCGGGAAGGGGAAGGGCAGGGCGCGGGAGAGACGGACCAGAGGGCGCTCGGCGCGTCCCCAAGCGCAGGGCGCGCGAGCGTCCGGGGAGGAGAAGGTTCCCGCGCGCGCAAAACCAAAAAGGGGGACCCCCTGGAAAGCAGGGGAGGGTGGGGGGAAGGAGGCGCCCTCTGTATTCGAAGGAAGAAAGAATAAAGCGGGAGGAGTTGGTTTGTTGTTGTTGTTGTTATTATTTTATTTTGAAGCGAAAATAACGCCTCCCGGGGCGAGAGGGCGCCAAGGGGGCCTCTGTTGCGCTTTCTGCAGCTGCCTCGCAAGGGGCTCCTTGAACCGCTGGGAAGGCGTAGACCCCGCTCCCCTCCCCGGCTGCGTTCACACAGCGCCTGCTTTGGTTGGGTTTCCACATCATCGCATTTAATAGGGGTAGTCCTTGACTTATGACTGCAATTGAAACCAGAAACCAGAATTTCCATTGCTAAGCAAAACAGTTGTTAAGTGGATTGCATCTGATTTTATGGCCTTTTCTGCCATGGTTGTTAAGCGAATCTTGTCGGAGTTAGGCAAATAGCGACAGCAATCCTCATAAATATACTCCAGTTGCCAAATACCCGAATTTTAACCGTATACTTTTCAGATTGCTGCAACAGTTGTTAAATGTTGTAAGTCAAAAAGTGATGGTAATGGGATTTCAGATTGTTTTTGTTTTTCCCAAACCAATTAATTAAAAAAAAACCTAGAAACACCTGATCCCCAGGGACTTATAGCAATAGCACTAAGACTTATATACCACTTCACAGTGCTTTACAAAACGCACTAAGCGGTTTACAGAGTTTCCCCCAACAATCTGGGTCCTCATTTTTCCGACCTTGGAAGGATGGAAGACTGAGTCAACCCTGAGCCACTCAGAATTGGACTGCTGGCAATTATTTGAATTAGCCTACAATACTAATAACTGCACCACCACGACTTAACTGCAGGTCTACCCTCTTATATCTACCCACCTTCTCATGAGGGATATAATACAGATCCCATCTATTAAGGAGTTCCATTGGATTGGACCCTTAAGATGGACTTTTTCCGCTGTGACTCCCACCCTCTAGAACAGACATGGGCATCGTATGGCCCATGGGACAAAGCTCATTGGCTGTACCTGTCATTGAATACAAACTAATGGATTATAAACAGACTGGCTGACCAAGTGCACTCACCCAAAACCAAACCAGCCATATTATTGCTTAATTTACTGTACCAACCCAGGCAAAGTAGCAAGCCAATCAGTGAATGGAGGCTGAACCTGGGATTTTCCAATGCTGTTAGTCTTCTACTCACCAATAACTGAACTGCAGGTTGCTTCTTATCGTAATTCTGAGCACTGCTTTGATATAAAAATTAAAGCATTGCTCCTTTTGCAATACTCTTTGTTATTTTGTTGAATCCTGTCCTGTGTGGGTTTGTGGTCTGATTATTACACAAAACAGAAGCTTGTGAGCTAATCATATTCTTCCCACAGATGGCAAGCGCTGATGAAACATAAAACATGTGCCAATGATGCTACAGTGGGCTCTGGGATACAGTGGGCAGTTTTGAAGTCAACATAACTCTCAACGGAGTTGTGCTAGGCAAATGAGAGAAAAGGGTTACAGGTAGCCCTCAACGTACAACTATTTGTTTAGTGACAAACTGAAAACAGCATTGAAAAAAGTGACACGACCATTTTTCACATTTAATGCCCGTTGCAGCATCCCCGTGACCACATTATCAAAATTCAGATGCTTGGCAATTGGCATGTATTTATGACAGTTGCATGCATTTATGATTCTATGCATGACGGAAGGAATGGGGCGTAGATCGCTAGTTCATGCCCATCATCTTGCAGATTTTGAAAAAACCATTCCTGAAACCTTAATTTGCATATATATGCATTCCAGGCTGGCTTTATCTAGGTCTCAGCCTTATGAATAATTGAAAAATAAATAGCACAGAGTTGGAAGGGACTCAAAATCATCCAGTCCAAGTTCCTAAATGATTCAAGATCTGCTGAAGAATTTCAGACGTAGGGCTATTCAGGTTCTTTTCAAGGACCTGTAATGAAGCAAGGCACACTGCTTTGCGAGGCAGCGTATTTTACTGGTGGTTAGGTAGTTCTTCCCAGTATCCAGCCTGAATCTGTTTCCTTGTCTGCTAATATGTACCTTGATGATGGGTTTAGTTATGTACATCAGGTCTGTGTCAATACTTACATTATTGGGCCCTTTACAGCAGTGATCCCCAACCTTTCCAGCTTGGCGGCCCAGCGTGTGTGGGGATGTGTATGCTTGTGAGTAGTAGGCAGACATGCACACACAGCTTGATTTTGCAAACAGCATGCACACATGCACCTTCCACACATGCACAAACACAAGCACCCTGCGCTCATGCAAGTGGAGCTTTGTGTGCATGCTTGTGCATTTCTCCTGTGACCCAGTTTCAAATAGGCTGTGGCCCCAGAAGTTGGAGACCCCTGCTCTACATCTTGAACTATCCTCAGCCTGACCCTGCAGACTTTCCTGGATGCATCTATTGCTGCTCCATTCAAGAACCTGAATGCTCCTATCTACTAATATCTAATCATGTTTCTCAGTCTTGGGAACGTTAAGATGTATGGACTTCAACTTCATGCTGGCTGGAGAATTCTGGGAGTTGAAGTCTACACATCATAAAGTCGCCAAGGTTGAGAAACACTGATCTAATATGAAGCCACCACAGTTCAATCATCAGCATTTTTGATATGGTGTTGCTCAAATGAAGGACATTATTAATTCATTAGGTCTTCCATTGCCCCATGTACAATGGGATTAGAGCCAAATGATTGATGGTAGGTGAACTCAAGGACATGGACCCCCAACAGTTGAACTAGTTCCTTGCAGATGTGTTTCTAAGTGTTAGCAACCAAGTTGCTACTTTTGGTCTTCTGACATTTAAACTTAGAAATATTTAAATTCTTAGTTGTAGCTCTGACTTAGTCTTATTTTAACCTTCATATACCTAATACACTTTAATTATTTCACTTTAATATTAATTTTACTATTCTGTTGCCTTGTATTTTATGATATGCTGTAGCTTGTAAATTGTGGTCACAACAATAAATTTGCTAAGCTGATGTTACTTCTCTTCCCTAGGTAGGTTAAGATCTTATTACACACTAGACTAAATTTATAGACCACCCAGAATCGGGACAGAGTTGAGCAGCCTATAAATTTAAGTCTACACTGAAGTGGTTTTTAATTTGTGTTTTGGAAATCCAGTCCTTGCCTTTAGTATGTTTCGTGAAGCAGTCCATCACAGGAGTGCTTAATAGTCTTTATTTACTGTGAATAACCTGGGTGGACTCCATTTCAGCAGTGATGGGCACACCTGAAGAACCAGCCTGGAGGCAGATCAACTGGAGAAAATCTCTCTCCGTGGTTGCTAAGAGTCCACACAGACCTGATGGTGCATAAATCACTGTTTTATTAGTCACCTGGACAGGTGATTTCCCAGAGCTTTCACCTGTATGGGCACATAACCATGTTTTCTTACATACATAGTAATCTCTTCTCGTAGCTTCTGTTGCAAGCACAAAATGCACCCTCCCTTCCCAAACACACCCTCCCTGTTTATTCATTACACACAAATATGGGATTGGATGCTCCGTGCTGGTCTCACAATGTGCAGGCGTCAAAGTGAGTCTAAAAACAAGGCAGTCACATGAATCCCCATCTGACAGTAAACAAATGCCAGAAAGTGGGAGGGGAAGAGAGGATAGGGAGATTTCCCCCATTTGCTTTGTTTTGTTGTTCTTCATCCCTGATGGTGTTTGGATAACACAGTTGCTGCTGTGTGTGTGGGTGCTCCTTTGGCTAAGCTGAAGCTAATACAGCTCACCTACCACAGCAGGTTTGCTCTGTGGGTAGTTTTTGCAAACTGTGTCAGCGTGACATACAAGTAATCCTCAACTTACAACCATTCATTTAGTGACTTGGAGCAACTAAGATAATCAAAGGCCTGGAGACTAAAACATATGAAGAACGGCTGCAGGATTTGGGTTTGGCTCTAAAGAAAAGAAGAATTAGGGGTGACATGATGGCAGTATTCCAGTATTTGAGGGGCTGCCTCAGAGAAGAGCGGGTCAACTTATTCTCCAAAGCACTAAAGGACGCAACGGATGGAAACTATTCAAGGAGAGAAGCAACCTGGAATTGAGAAGAAATTTCCTCACAGTGAGGACAATTAACCAGTGGAATAGCTTGCCTTCAGAAACTGTGGGTGCTTCATCACTGGAGATATCCTTCCCCGGCTACGCCCACCAAGCCACACCCACAGAACCGGTAGTAAAATTTGAATCCCACCACTGCTTACAACCATTCATTTAAAGACCATTTGAAATTTCAACAGCACTGAAAAAAGTGACAGTCCTCACACATACATCATAGCATCCCCACAGATAGTCCTCACTCAACTATCGCAGTCCTCACACCAGTCCCGACACAACTATCGCAGCATCCCCACAGACATGCGATCAAAATTTAGGTGCCTGGCAACCGGCATGTATTTATGATGGTTGCAGCATCCCAGGGTCACGTGACTGCCATTTGCAACCTTCCAGCCAGTTGGTGGCAAAGGTGGTATTCAGCAGGTTCTGACCAGTAACTGACCAGAACTGGTAGCGAAAATTTTGAATAGTTCGGAGAACCGGTAAATACCGCCCCACCCCCATCTATTCTCTGCCTCCTGAGTCACAGCTGATCAGCTGGGTCTTCTTTTGTTGCCGTGCGCAGGAAAACAGAGCTGGAAAGCAGGTTAGTGGGGTGGGGAGGGAATGGGGATTTTACAGTATCCTTCCCCTGCCACACCCACCAAGCCACACTCACAGAACCAGTAGTAAAAATTTTTGAATCCCACTACTGGTTGGCAGCCTGGCAAAGTCCATGGGGAAAACCCACATTGTTTTAACAACTGCACGATTGACTAAATTGCAGTGATTCGCTTAACAAGCATAGCATAAAAGATCATAAAATTGGATGTGACTCACTTAAAAGAATGTGGTGGCACAGTGGTTAGAATTCAGTATTGCAGGCTAATTCTGCCAACTGCCAGGAGTTTGAGTCTCACTGGCTCAAGCCTTCCATCCTTCCGAGGCGGGTAAAATGAGGACCCAAATTGTTGGGGCAACAGGCTGACTCTGTAAACCATTTAGAGAGAGCTGTAAAGCACTGTTAAGCTGTATCAGTGGTGGTAATCTACCAGTTCAGCCCGGTTCAGCTACCCGGTAGCTCCAAGGATTATCTGTGAGCAAACCAGTTCACTCTGACGATCAGCTGCTGAGCCCTCCTCCCTGCCCTGGCTCTATACTGGCCTTTATTTCCTGCTTTTCAACCTCAGCTGCTTCACGTGGCACAGCGGATTGCCACACGTCAGCTGTTTTACACACAGAGCTTGCAGAAGGTGAGTTGCAAGCGCTTTACATGTGCAAAGCGCTCACTCACACTGAACCAGTAGGAAAACTTTTTGAAACCCACCACTGAGCAGTATGTAAGTCTAAGTACACTTGCTCTTGCTATTTAACTATCTTGCTTAGCCATGGAAATTCTGCTCTTGATTGTGGTCATAAATGAGGGTCCAAAATACCTAAAGGGAAGCTTGGACTAGGGAATCTGATACCTGGTTCAGTTCTCCTTTTGAGACATTAATCATCTATGTCTGCTACACAACCACAAATTAGCCAACCTGTCAGCCCTTTGAGGTAAACCAGGTCACCAAGCAGACCTCAAGAAATACTAACAGTCTACTGAATTGGCATAGGCTGTAATAACATCTTGAAAACCCAACAGTGTTTCTGTTTCAGAGAGTTAAGAAGAGCGATCTTGAGTTTTATTCAGCCCTCCCGTCTTCCAGGCAAAGCTGATGTTTTTGTAATGGCTGCTGCACTCTGTTCTTCCTTTAAGGCCATTTCCGTGCAGGCCTCTGTGGTAATATTTCTAATATTTGTGCAAATTGAGCCTATGTTTGGATTAACAAGATATGCAGGACTCCCAATCACCCAACCCTATAACAGTCATCGCTAGCATGGGTTTTAAACCTAGCCAAATGTCATGTAAACCAAGAAAATTGAGCTTAATCACTCTTAAGTATATCGCATAAACACAGCCAGAGTATGAACCTGGCCAAGCATTTTTGTTGGGCCTGATCCAGCTGAGTGCAGGAAAAAAGCACTGTCTGGTGACTCTGTCCTGAAGAGAAACATTCATAAATAAAAAGAAATTGTGCTTTTTGAAAATAGAAGGATTAAAAAACCCTCTTTTCTCTACAGTAGTAGTTCTCAGCTTTGGCAACATTAAAATGACTGGACTTCAACTCCCAGCATTCCCCAGCCAGCATGCTATGCTTCCTGAGGAATGCTGGGAGTTGAAGTTCACCCATCTTAATGTTGCCAAGGCTGAAAAATACTGCTCTAGAGAATATTAATGTTTCTTCTCTGCAAGACAGAGGCAAAGCATCTCTATAATATTTCATATTTGTAATCTTTGATCAATTTTTTAAAATATTACTCATGGCCCTTTCTAGGTCTAAAGGTAAAAAGAATTGTCTGGAGCTTCCATTAGCTAGGCCAGTGATTAAGATGTATGAACTTCAACTCCCAGAATTCCTCATGCTGGCTGGGGAATGCTGGGAGTTGAAGTCCACCCATCTTAAAATGGCCAAGGTTGAGAAGCACTAAGCTAGGCAAAGGCAGTGAAAGAAAATCTACTCACTGCAGTGTGTGTGTGTGTGTGTTTCAAGAAAGAATGCAGAGCCCTTTTACCTTCTCTTCCGCAATATTTAGAAATTTTCCCTCACATAAAGAGAAACGGGCTTTACCCAACATTCTTCTTTTTGCACTAGTCTTGTTTTTATTTTCATTCAGGTTTGTTATATTTTCAAATAAAGACTTTGCAGAGAGCAGCCTTTATCTGAGAAGGGATACTCTATATCCCAGTCTCTTTATAACAGGATCAGGGATCAGTCCATCAGCTCTCAGCTACTGCAAAACAGCAAGGCAGCTGTCACTTCACAGGCACACAGGGGAAAGAATAGATTTTAAAAATGGGTGGCATAATCAGAAACCAGTGCTTCCACAGAGTTCACTAAAACATGTTGTACAAACCAAGTGTTGCTGTGACAGCTCTTGCAAAATATTTTCTTTTTCTTTTTTTCAAAACTCAAAGGCTTTCCTTCCTCTTTTCTCCCACAATTGTGTGAGGTCATAGGGTAGGGAAGTGCAAACATCTCGTTTGGCCCTTCTTCTGTCCAACAACCATCTTCTTTGCTTCCTTCCTCGCTTCCATTTATGGTATATCTGTACCAGGAATATTGTGTACAATTCTAGATGGGAGAATGAAGTTATCAAGGGGTTTATACCCATTTCCTACAAGAAAAAGACTAAACAGGGATTATTTAGCTTACCAATAAAGGAGAATATTTGTAGCTCAGGGTTGACATGAGGGGTCCTTGGTGCTCTCTGAGCTTGGTTATTTTCTTGCAGATGTTTCATTACCCAAACTAGGTAACATCATCAGTGCTAGAAGGGAGTGGGGTCTTGTACTGATGATGTAACCGAGTTTGGTAATGAAATGTCTGCAAGAAAAAAAAAACAGGCTCAGAGAACACTAAGGACCTCTCATCCTTTAGCTTTCAGAAAAGAAGTGACTGAATGGGGACATGACTGAGAGTTATAAAATCAGACGGCATGTAGAAAATGGGAGAAATGCAGCTAATCCTCAATTTACAATTCATTTAGTGACTGTTCAAAGTTACAATATCAGTATAAAAAAAAGTACCATAGCTTATGACCATTTTTCACACTTGTGGCTACTGCAGCATCCCCATGATGACATGACCAAAATTCACAGTTGGCAACTGACTCACATTTATGACGGTTGCAATGTCCTGCGATCATGTGATCACCTTTTGCAACCTTCCGACAAGCAAATTCAATGGGGAAGTCAGATTCACTTAAGAAGCACAACTGCAATGATTTGCTTAACAACTCTGGCAAGAAAGGTCATCAAATAGGGCAAAACTCAATAAATGCCTCGCTTAGCAACATAAATGTTGGGCTCAATTGTAGTTGTAAGTTGAGGACTACCTGTATTTCTTCTTCTCTTCAAATACTAGGGCCATAGATTGTCCAGCGAAGATGACTGGAAGGAATTAAAACAAGAGAACATTTCTTTACAATTTACCAGTGGAATGCAGTAGTGGGAAACAATGGCCCTCTTATGACTTGTGGGCTGGCTCAGGAATTCTGGGAGTTGAAGTCCACAAGTCATAAAGGAGCCATTGTTCCTCATCTATCTGCTACCAGAAGACGTGGTAGTTATAGGTGGTTGGAGTCCTTGACATAAGCAATCGTTTAACAACAATTCAAAGTTACAATGGCCTTCGAAAAAGTGACTTACTAATTATACTTGCACTTACAACTATGACACCACTCCCAGTCACATGATCACACTTCTGGCGCCTAGCAACTGGCTCACATTTATGACCAAGTTGCACTATCCTACTGTTATGTGATCGCGATTTGCTACCTTTTTTTGCCGATTTCTGTTAAAAATGCAATTGGGAAGCTGGATTCACTTAATGACAATAATCACTTGCTTAACAACCACAGTGATGTGCACACGACTGCGGTTAAAAATTGGGGCAAAATTAGGTCTAACTCAGCTGATCATTGCAACAGTTTACAATGGAAATTCCAGTCCTAATTGTTGACATGTCAGGGGCTGCCTGTACATTACATGGCTTTAAATGGGAACTAAATAAATTCAAACAAAACAAATGAATATATTTATAAAACAATAAAAGTGGGTTAAAAATAAATATCAAGGATGATCAGTTTTCAAGACTCAGTGTTATTACTGGAGGAAGCAGACCTCCAAATATTTGGAATAATTTCATATGCAGGGTGATGTATTCACATTTTCCCACTTGTGAGTACTGTATCCTTGGGGGCATATCAGAATCAGCTGGGCTACAGATGATGTGAATAAAATCAAGATATAAAACTGGTTGGACTGCTATGAGAAAAATGCTAACTAAAATGGTCCTTGGATTGATCCCTCAAAGCTAATCTTTTTCTCCATAAAGCCATTAGATGAGCCTTTCCCCATTATAATTTCATGGAATTTTTAATGAGCCAATCCAAGGTTTTGCCACCCACACAGCCCGAAGTTCAGAATGTGCATCTCTAATTAAGAAAAGGCATTATCACTTTTCCTTCACAGAAAATAGGATACCTCTTCTAACACTGTACGATGCATAAATGGATCCTCTGAAGACAAAGGAAGCATATCTTGTTCTTCTATTTCATTTTATTTGTGTGAAAACATGTGTAAACCTATGCAAAGATGTGCAGAATGCATCAGCTACAAAGGACCTCACACAATCTCGTAAATTAGATTTCTTTAATCAGGCGAATTAAGTCATGAAACATTTCTGTAAAAGTGTATCTGTACTAAATGTAAAGTTATTCAGGCCTGAATCTCCCAATTTCTTTCTTGCAATGAGCCCAGATTGTTAATGGGAAGTTTTAGAAAGGAAAAAAAATTCAAACTAAAAAAAAAATAGTAAAAATGCCAGTTCCTTTTCACAGCTTTGATTTTATTGTTTCTTTTCTTTAAAATTTAAATTAATAAACTAAATAAACAACTTTTCCAGATTTCTGGGACAGACAGAAGGGGTTATTAAAGATACAGATATAGTTAACAGATACAGGTCTTCAACAAATCTCACCTCAGTTCAACCAAGGCCTTATGCCTTTGTAACTCTCCCCCAAGAGAAAAGAAAACGTAGAGTTTAGGAAGTGGAGAAGAAAAGACAATTTTAAGGGAATTAAAACAAGCCAGGCAGAACAAAGGTACGATGAAGATAGCTTATTTTTTTCACGCAAATAATTAGATGCAGACATTTTGATGAAAGATGAATGAACTTCAGAGAGATATAAAATATATATAAACCTCCCTAATACTCTTCCGATGTGAAGAATGCTGGAATATATTTAAAGAGTTAAGAGTTTCAAAAATCTAAAAAGTTCCTGAATGCAAAGCTCCTTTTAACCATACTAAAGGCTCCGGATTGGCTTCGCCCAGACTTCCTCAAACTGGTGCCTTCCAGCTAGGTTGCTAACTTCCCATTCTGGGATTTACAGCCCAGATATATCAAGAGGGCACCAGACTGGGGACAGCTCTTGCCCCATACACTTTCAGCCAGTGGTGGGATTCAGTCAGTTTGCACTAGTTCGGGAGAACTGGTTGTTAACTTTCTGAGCAGTTTGGTGAACTGGCTGTTGGAAGAAATCATTAGGGCAGAGAACCGGTTGTTAAATTATTTGAATCCCACCACGGCTTTCAGTGGTATTTTCAACTCAGAATATGCAGCAAACGTCTCTGCAGAAGGGGCTTAAAAAAGATCAAGATGGTGACCACAATATCAAGATCAAAGATCCACCCTTTTGTGTATGTGTGTGTGTCTTGTTTGTGTGGTCACAGACACCACCATTTTTTCACATACACACACGCAGACATGCACCCTGATAAGTGGGGAAGGGAGTTAGAGAGCCAAAAGTGGGATGAGGAGATAAGTTAAATCTATGTACAGAGAATCCTTAGGCCGAATGTACAAGCAAGCGGAAAAAAATTACACCAGTTTGTGAGGGAAGAAACTTTTTGCACTTGTGATACGACTGTATACGGTAAGGTTCCAGAAGGGAGAAAATGGGAGGGTGGGCATTGCTCACAAACACATCCTGGGTTCGCAAAAGTGCCCTGCATTCATCAAGGGCAGAATAATAGTAATAATAATAATTAATAGAGCCAACAACAGTGACAACTACAACACCGTATCCCTGTGTTAGAGGAATTTCTGAGTAAAATCAGGGCAGACGATAGGTTGAGAATTATTTTGGAGCAAACTTTGCTTTGCTTCATTGACCCTGAGGAAGGAAGCCCTGCACCCCATTGCTCTTAATTTTGTTTTCTTATCTCAGTGTTTCCCAATGACGTGGGACTGTTAAGTTAAAAAAGACAGGGTAGCTTTGAGGGAAAACCTCAGATTTTGAGCCTCAGTGTTGAGACACAGTACACAATAGGCTGCCTCCCCTTAGCATACTTAACATGATTACCGAGTTCGCCCATTGTTCTGGATCTGCAGAATAAAACCAACAAGAGAGCTGGTTTGATCTAGTGGTGAAGACACCAGGCTAGAAACCAGGAGACTGTGAGTTCTAGTCCTATTTTAGGCATGAAAACTGGCTGGGTGACTTTGGGCCAAGCGCCCTCTTTCAGCCTAACCCACTTCACAGGGGTTATTGTTGTGGAAAAATAGTAATGAGTGAGTGAGTATTAGGTATGTTCGCTACCTTCAGTTATATTATAAAAATAATGAAGAGAGATTGAAAAAAACTCTAACTCCACACCCCCTAACTAAACCACAGAGAACTGAACCAAGGCTAATACTAATCAAGCTACGCATGTTGTGTGAATGAAGCTGACAGTTCTTTATTTGATCTGCAATGCAGGAACACTGGTGTTGCAGTGCCAAGAAAGGAATACCCAGCCCCAGAGACCAGGTCCTTGCTGCAGGCCTACAGGGAATCAGCATTCTCTTAGATCTCTCTTAGATCTAGGCCAGTTCTAGCTTGTGATCCGATTTTGCCACAGATCCCACATTCACAGAGTCAAAAGAAGAGGCCCCCTGTCAGAAGAGAAAAAAGAAAACAGGTAGAGCCAACAGAGAACAGCTTCTGGAATTCTTTCCAAGCAGCAGCCATAAGTGCCTAGTTTCTTGTGGGTATTGAAACAATGCATTGTGTCTCTGCTCTTTGTTCATGCTGCACCTATCTGTGTCTGAGTGAACTCTGAAACACAGGGCAAGTCGTATAAAACCTGTTCTGGGTCACGTGACCAAAAGAGAGAGGAATTTGGAATGGAAGAAGTGGCAGCTCCTTTTGGAGTCATGTGACCAAGAGGGAGTAGGCTCAAAATGGAGGGACGGGGCTTAGAACAGAGGACCTAACATTCCACTCTGGATCATGTGACCAAGAGGAAGGACAGGGCTTAAAATGAAGGACAGCTCCATTCTAGGTCACATGACCAGGAGGGAGGAAGCTTACAATGGAGAATGTAACAGCTCCATTTTGGATCACGTGACCAAGAAGGAGGAGGCTTAAAGTGAAGGTGGTGGCAGCTCCATTCTGGGTCATGTGATCAGAAGGGAAGGATCTTAGAATTGAGGGACATGGCAGCATCCTGAGTCAATGCCTAACTGTCTCTCTGTTAGGTGAAATGGGAGGGAGGGAGTCTCTCATAGCTCCTATAGCTCCCATTCAGCCAGGTCCAACCCATTTTCAAACTCAATTGTCTGTCTTGTCCCCTTATATCTCATATGGTCCCATTCTGTTCAGTTTTTGCTGGCGGCCAAAGTCCCAAAAGAGGACTTCAGAAAGAGGCTGGGGAATTCTGGGAATTGAAGTCCACACAGCTTAATATTGCCGAGGTTGAGAAACATTGATCCAGAGGAATCTGTCTTCTCTCTGTATCTTGTCTGTCAAAATATCTTTTGGTGTGGGGTGGAAAAGAAGGAAGGAAGTATAGGCTGAATGACACTGCAATCTAAACCGTAAGGTGGTTTGTTTCTCTGTGGCTTAGCATACTGCGGGAACATGCCTTTTCTGCTGTGGCTCCTACCCTCTGAAGCATAATCCCCACCAATGATAGCCCCATTCCTGCTAATCTTTCAGAAAGCCCTGGAAATATGGGTTTTCCAACCGGCTTGGGGATCCCATCAGGAAGCCCACAGGATGGTTATACTGTGTTTAGATAGATGTTGATCTCTTTTGCAATCCTACTTTCATTTGAATGCTCAGTTTTTTTTAAACAGCTATGTTATTAAGTTTGGTCATAGGCTGCTCAAGAGTCATATTCAAGTGAAATGGGCAGCCATATAAATTTATTAAGTAAATATTAAACTAAATGCAACCTCTCAAATATGCAGGCCATGGTTTCATGGAGCATGTCAACCTAGGTAGCTGTGGCTTCTCAGGAAATCATGGTCCAGGGAACCCTATCCTAGTCTGTCAGGCAAATCAGGGCACAGAATAACAGCAAGCTTACCATGATCGGCAACCCTTTACTTTTTCTGCATGTAGTTTTCCCACCAAGGCTCAAATAAACACCAGGCGTCGCCCCATTAATCCCCCCTCCCCAATTCTTTAAGACAAAAGAAAACCAGGATAAGCAGCAGCTTCCCAATGGCAGAGGGAATCGCCCAGCCTTGCTCAGTAAAGTGAAGCAAATTTCCCCCAAATCCCCCTGGCCCACCTCAGGATCTTATGCTGGGGACCACCAGGGCTTGTTCATTTCAAAAGTCGCAATGGCAGCCTTTGAGAGCCAGGGTCTCACTAGCCCACTCCTTCTCAACAGCCAAAGTGTTGCTGCTGGGGAACTTGAGTGTTCCAGCAGACATGAACTTGGGTATTCCAGCAGAGCCTTGGGCTTCTAGAGACCTTCCTGGATGAAAGAGCGGTGACAAAATGTGCTATGGGAGAGGCTGGGAAGCATCATGGAAAGATTGTGGCGGTTGTGTTGAAAGGAACTCAGGAGGAGGGGAGAGGTGGGTGGGGCATTAAGAGGGCTGGGGGGGCAGGGGCAGGTTCTTAGAGGACAGTCTTGTCTAAATCCACCTTGACTGGCAGGAGGCCTGCTTCCTTGTTCTCCTCCGCGGGGCAGATGGCCACAGCAATGACGGGGCGTAAGGAATAGGGCACCGGTCCATCTAGGTCTTCCAGGTACTCTTTATCTCCATTGATGCTCAGGGGCTAGAAGGAAGGAAAGAGGACATTACCAAAAATGCTGTCACTGAAAGTCAGCACATAGTTCTCCTTCTTCGACGGTTTTAGAAGAGGCTGGACAGCCACCTCTCGAGGATGGTTTAATTCAGGGGTGTCCAACCTTGGCAGCTTTTCAGACCTGTGGACTTGTGATCCAGTTCTACAGAGGAATTATTGAGTCTATCATTTGCACCTCTGTAACTGGTTTGGTTCTGCAACCCAACAGGACAGACACAGACTTCAGAGGATAGTTAGGACTGCAGAAAAAACAATGGCTACCAACCTGCCTTCAGTCGAGGACCTGTATCCTGCATGAGTCAAAAAAAGGGCTGTTAAAATATTTACAGACCCCTCACATCCCGGACATAAACTGTTTCAACTCCTTCCCTCATAACGACGCTATAGAGCACTGCACACCAGAACAACTAGACACAAGGACAGTTTTTTCCCAAACGCCATCACTCTGCTAAACAAATAATTCCCTCAACACTGTTCAACTATTTACAAAGTCTGCACTACTATTACTGTTAATCTTCTCATCACTCCTTATCACCCATCCCCTTCCACTTGCGACTGTATGACTGTATCTTTATCTCTTTTATTCTTACGATTTTTATTGAGTTTCCTAGTATGATTTGATTGCTTATTGTACCCTATGACTATCATTAAGTGTCATACCTTATGATTCTCGACTCTTGATGAATGTATCTTTTCTTTTATGTATACTGAGAGTATTTAAAGACAAATACTTAAGGGAGCGTCTTCTTCCAATATCAAATACCGGTCGCCCTGTGCGAGCCCATAGGCAAGGACTCCTCGGGGTCCCGTCGGCGGGCCAATGCCGGCTGGCGGTTCCCCGACGACGAGCCTTTTCTGTCGCGGCCCCTGACCTCTGGAACCAACTGCCTTTGGGGCTCCGCCTGGCCCCTGATCTCCGCACCTTTCGCCGTGAGTTAAAGACCTGGTTGTTTGACCAACCCGGGCTGTGACCCTTTTGGGGGAGGGATGGTTTTAAGGTTTTTATAATGTTTGAACTTATAATTTAATTTAATTGTTTTTTAAGTATTTATTGTTCCTGTTTTAGTTGTAAGCCGAGTCTTGAGATGGGGCAGCATATAAGTTCAAATAATAAATAAATAAATAAATAAATAAATAAATAAATAAATAAATAAATAAATAAATTCCTTGTGTGTCCAATCACACTTGGCCAATAAAGAATTCTATTCTATTCTATTCTATTCTATTCTATTCTATTCTATTCTACTCTACTCTACTCTATTCTATTCTTCCAACTGCCAGAATTTCCTAGCCAGCGTGGCATGGCTGGCTGGGGAATTCTGGGAGTTTGAAGTTGGATACCCCTGGTTTTAACTGATTTTCCAGCACATTGCAGATAGCTGGACTAGAGGACTCTCTTGCAATGCCTTCCAACGCCATACAGGCACTGAAAAAAAAAACTTACTAATGGTCCTTGCACTTATGACCATCCCCGAAGTCACTTGATCAAAATTCGGAAACTTGGCCACCAGCATGTATTTACAACAGTTGATGTGATCACCTTCTCACAGCAAAGTCAGTGCAGGAAGCCAGATTCACTGCATGATTCATTTAACAATTGCAGTGATTTGCTTAACAACCATGGCAAAAAGATAATATCCGGTGCAACTCAGTTAAAGTCTTATTCAGGAACAGAAATTCTGGTCCCAATTGTTGTCATAAGTTGAGGACCTATCTGTAATTTTGTGATGGGGAGTGACTACAGCAATATTCCCCAATATGGTACCTCCTGGCTGCATTCTATCTAAGCTTCCCAGAATTCCCAACCATCTGGGAATGATTCCAACATAAGTAAATAAATCAATAAATACAGGCACATCTCATTTTATTGTGCTTTGCTTTATTGCACTGAAGGCTCAAATGACGAATACTATTTTCAGCACTGAAATATTTTTAATTAAGGTATGTACTTTCATTCATAAGGTACATTGGCTTTTTTTAAAGACACAATTAACACACTACAGAATGGTGTAAATGTAATTTTTATATGCACTGTAAAACAAAAGAACATATATTCCGATTTTCTTTCTATTCTCTTTCCCCATCCAGGCACAAAATTGATAATAAAAGATAACTAATTCCTTCTGAATGCACCGAACGCTTTAATACTCAAAGGGACTGACAAATTAACCTGTTGCCAAAGAAAACAATCGTGACTCTTTGGGTACTTAAAGATTGAAAAATGATTTTTGGAAAAAGTCAGGGGCTAAAGCATCTTCCTACTCATCTTCCTGGTCTCCAGAACCCCAAGTTAGAGCTCATGCAATCCAAATTCCTCAAGAGTCCTGAAAAAAGTCTTATACGGTGATGAACAGAGCTACAGAAAGGACCTACCTCCTACTAATTTCTCCTTACCTGATTCTTGACGTGTTGATCCGGTGCAGTCACCAAACTGGCGCAACTCAGCCAGAGCATCACCATGATGGAAAGGAAGAGACAAGCAGCCAGAATCCAGCGGGGCAGCCCCGAACGCCTATAACACCCAAAAGCAGCCCCCGCACCCACCAAAGAGAGGCCACAAGATTACCATGGACAGATGGGGAGGGGGCTTCAAAGTATCCACATATACATGTGTAGAACCAGTTTTGCTAGTAATTAAAATGTTGGCCTAGAAACCAGAAAACAGTGAGTTCTAATTCCGCCTTATGTACAAAAGTTGCCTGGGTGAATTTGGGCCAATCACCAGGAGACGGTGAATTCTAGCCTCGCCTTATGCACAAAAGTTGGCTGGGTGACTTTGGGCCAATCACCAGGAGACGGTGAATTCTAGCCCCGCCTTATGCACAATGTTGGCTGGGTGACTTTGGGCCAATCACTCTCTCAGTCAAACCCTTCTCACAGGGTTGTTGTTGTGGGGAAAATAGGAGGAAGGTGTATTAGGAATATTCACTGCCTTGATATATTTATGAAGTTATAAAGCCCAATAAAAATTTAATACATCTACACATGGATGAAGATTTTTGCCCTATTTCTGAGTGCTGATTAACGGTTGTTTTTTAATTTGTACTTCTGCCAATGTTTCATTCTTTATTGTCTAACATTTCACAGAGCTCTTATTGTTTAATTGGGGATCTGACCAGGGGTATCTGAAGGGGAATATGAGAAAATGAAGACGGTGACAGCAACAGTGGAATCTGAGCTCTGCCTGTTTTTTAATCCACTGATACATATTAAAAAATACAGACGGAGCTTCTGTCATACTGTCAAAACTATCGACTTGAGTTTTTAATTTTTTTAAAGATAATATTGCTCAGCAATACAAAAGATGAACTAAATTACAACCAATAAAGAAATAATAAAAATAAAGAGAACAAATAAATGAAAAAAATTTAAACAGAAAAAGAAGAAAAAAATACCCCAAAGAAAGAAATTACTGGTGTCAGTCTTCCAATACAGATTAAGCTAGAAAACTAAAGATCTGCGGGCCAACATTCAAACAGGCCGGCCTGGACTGAGGGGGCGTTGTTTTAATATTTTAAATGTTTGTTAGTGGGTTTTAATGATTATTTGGTCGAATTTGGTTTAATTCTTTTTAACTTTTGTAATCTGTATGGTTGTTTTTATGTGAGCCGCCCTGAGTCCCTCAGGAGAGAGGGCGGCATATAAGACCAAATAATAAATAAATAAATATCGCTTTTATTTTAAAGTTATAGTACAGGTAGTCCTTGACTTACAACCATTCATTCAGTGACCATTCAAAGTTACAATGGCACTGGAAAAAAGTGACTTATGACCACTTTTCACGTTTATGTGATGCAGCTACAGTCACATAATGAAAAAATGGTCACTAAACAAATATTTGTAAGTCAAAGACTACCTGTATGAACTTAATGTAGAGGGGGAAAAACAAAGGGAAAAAAGAAGGGAAATTCTGCATTTTCCTCAAGCCAAATGCAGATGTTTGGATTACCCTGCCACCAGGATCAGCTTCACCCACAATTTGTCTTGCATCTGATCCAATCCAAATATAATTTCATTCCCCAACTTTCTCAGTTTCCCTCTCTTCCTAATTTCTAAACCACATGATATAAAAAAAAACCCAGAGCGGTATTACTTGGACATGCAGCCCAGGAAATCGTGCTCCAGAGGCATCTGAGACTCCCCCACGGGCTGAGCTGGGGCTGGGCTCTTGGGCTCTTCGATGGGAGGTTTCTCCAATTTCTCCTGAAGGCCTGAAAAGAAAAGGAATAAGAAATGAGAACAATAAAAAGGAAATAAGACAAGCGGGTTACAAAGAGCTCAGGCCAAGCACGTTTATTTATTTAGCAATAGCAATAACACTTAAGACTTATATACCGCTTCACGGTGCTTTACAGCCCTCTTTAAGCCAGTTAAAGAGTCAGCCTGTTGCCCCCAACAATCTGGGCCCTCATGTCACCCACCTCAAAAGGATGGAAGTCTGAGTCAACCTTGAGCCTGGTGAGACTCGAACTGTAGACCTGCTGGCAGCCGGCAGTCTGCAATACCGCATTCTAACCACTGCGCCACCATGGCTAGCTTTATTTTATTTTATTTTTATTTTTTTATTTAGTTCATTTTATTTCTTTATTATTGTATTTAATATTTTATTATTTATTATTTTATTTTATTTATTGGCATCTTAGGAGCCATGGTGGCACAGTGGTTAGAGTGCAGTACTTCAGGGTATTTCTGCTGACTGCCGGCTGCCAGCAGTTTGGCAGTTCAAATCTCACCAGGCTCGAGGCTAATCTGTATCCTGAGTCCTCATGTTACCTGTCTGTGGCTTCAAGGTGTTGGGGGCCGAGACTGTCCAGGTCTTCTCCGAAACCTCTGATTTGGGTGCCTGAGCCTCAGGAATTGGATACTCAACTTCTGGTTGCGACTGTCAAAGAAAGGTAGAAAGGCTCTCAAGCATTCAGGAAGATCTTCCATATCTGCTGCACCTTGTTTAAGGAGAACTGGTGAGGGGGTCCCAGGCAAACATATCATATGAACCACGTACCAGATCACATGTTCCTGCAGCTTTAAGGACCCTGCCTTCTGGAAGCTTAAACCTGAAGTGGACAGCTACATTTGACTCAAAGGAGGTCGCACTCAAAAGGCGGGCAATGACCAGTGGCTTAGCAACCAAGTTCTGATGGACCCACCTGGGGTATGTATGACCTGGATTTGAAGTTTCGACAGTCGGGCCACCCCACAATCATATGACTGCCCTTCAGGAATCTGACCACATTTATGGCTGTTTGCAGAGTCCCACATTCACATGATCATGTTCTACGATGGTTTTTGCCGAAACTGGCATTGACTTTCAGTTTTCAGCAAAACCACCTCTATAGTGAACCATCAGTTTGCTTAATGATCATCACAAAAAGACCTTAAAATTGGGTCAGTCACATGACCAACCGATTCATTTTATGCGCATCACAAGTTATGGCTCTGACTGCAGGCTCCGTTATGGTCCTAACTTGAGGACTACCCGTATCTGCAAGTCTAAAGGTACTCATTCTGCCTTGAAATCTCACAGCTATACCCCCACAGGAGAAAAGTGGGCTTCACTTTTTCCACTCTTTGGGCCATAAAAGGAAGGTCTATGAGTCACCAGCTCAGTTCAAACTTTACAACTCACTGCAACCATCTTGTTGTGGCCAACTTGCTGCGGGACAATTCCACGTTGAATAACTCAGCAAAATATCCACCTGTTTATCTGCCATTTTTATGTCCCATTTTTTATGGAAATGTTCAGCTCAAAGAAGGCTTTTAAATTAATGAATCATTTTGATTTTAATCTGCTTTGGTCACAGCAGGTGGCAGCACCTAACCAATGTTGGATGATCTTAAGGACTACACTGGGTTGGACCTGGTTTGTACTGGATAAAAAGAGACCACTAAGAAATCTCAGGGCTCTAGGCTAGACTGGAAAGATGAAAAAATGCCCAAAGAGACAGAAGTAAACTTATTCCATAAGTCCTCACAAATTCTATAGAAAGGGAGGGAGGGAGGGAGGGAAGGAAGGAAGGAAGGAAGGAAGGAAGGAAGGAAGGAAGGAAGGAAGGAAGGAAGGAAGGAAGGAAGGAAGGATCCACATAATCATGTAGCTTTTATTTTTACATAAATGTGGTTCTATTAGTTGTATTAGTTGTAAGTGCTGTGAAAAAATTTTTAATTAGGGGGAAATCACTCTTGCCAGAGGTCAGGTTCAGCAATGTGTCAACATCTGCACCTGTACAACAAATTCAGTTTGGTTGATATTAATCCTGAGTTAGCTTATTTTTGTTTTCTTGGTATAACATGTTGCACAAATCAAGATCATTCAGTTAATTAGCACAGTTCAACACTGTGTGCTAAATCATCATCTTCTTTTAATGACCCCGTAATCCCTTGCGGGGTGGAGTCTGGGCAACTGAATGGAGCTAGCAGAGTGTTTTATTGGCCAGATGCCCTTCCTGTCGCCAATGCGGAGTTTTGTTCAGCAGATATGTTCTCATTGTGCCCAGAGAGAGCAGTATCTGCCTCTACCTAGAATCCAACTCAGAACCTCCTGATTGTGAGGCAAGAGTGCCACCTCTAGGCCACCGCACCACTCACATTCTGTGCTACATAACACAGGTTAAATCAGTAACGAAATGTAATGCAAACACAGAACAGAATTCTAATCAATTAAAAAGAGCCCCCTCCCATTAATTCCTTTCTGATTTAGGTTTCTCCTATACCAGTGGTGGCTAACCTTTTTGGGCTCCTGTGCCAAAAATTGTGTGCATGTTTGCACATGCACACTCGCGGGTCAGCACCCAGAAGGCAATGTGCACGCCCCCGCCCCTGCACATGCGCGCAATCCCCCCTGTCCCTCCCTTACATGCACTGTGCCTCACAGCTGATTTTTGGCCGGTTTGAGGCCTTTGCAGGTCGAATAATAGGTCCGTTTTGTCACCTCCGGTATTATAGGAAAATCAGCTGTGAGGCACAGTGCATGTAAGGGGGCATGCGCAGTGAGATAAGTTTGCATGCGGTTCACGTGCCGGCACAAATGGCTCTGTGTGCCACTTGTGGCACGGGTGTCATAGGTTCGCCATCATGGTCCTATACTATTCCTTTCCTAAATCTCCTCCCCCTCCCCCACTTTTGCCATTACTTACCTGAAACACGACTAGTTTTCCATCATCTGCCTGCAGATAGAAGGTCCATGTGGAAGAAATAAAACTCTGAGCAGAGCTGACAATATCGTTGCAGAAACTGGAGACCAGGTCAAAGATGGAGAAGGAGGCCGGTTTCTCATCTTGGATCTATTAAATTACAAAATGAAATTAGCACGCTTGAACTGATTCCTTCCTTCTCACTTGGGCCCATGAAATTGAAAAGCGCCATGTAACCAGTTGCCTTTTGGTGAGAATAAATAGAATTCAGATGAGCAGGTCTGGAAAACATGGCCTCGGTAGTAGGAAAAGATAACTCAGCCTCTTAACTCTGACATGATATTTTCAGATAAACGTACGGGTCGTTCTCGACTTACAACAGTTCGCTTGGTGACCGTTCAAAATTACAACAAATCAGACTTTGAAAAAAAAGTGACTTATGACCATTCATCAAATTTATAACCCCATGGTTGCAGCAACCCCATGGCCACATGATCAAAATTGAGACACTTGGCAACTGACTTGTATTTATGACAGTTACAGTGTCCTGGGATCATGCAATCCCCTTTTCTGACAAGCAAAGTCAATGGGGAAGCCAGAGTCACTGAACAACTGTGGCAACTGCAGTGATTCACTCAATGTCCATGACTAGAAAAGGTCATAAAATGGGGCAAAACTCACTTAACAATTGTCTCGCTTAGCAACGGAAATTTTGGGTTCAATTATAGTTGTAAGTTGAGGACTATCTGTACAAGTGAGGAGGAAGAGTGGGTGTACAGAATAGTCCTCGACTTACAGCCATTCAATCTGTTAAAGTTACAACAGCACTGAAGAACGTCTCTTATGACTGGTTTTCACACACTAGCGGCCCTTGCACTTTCCCATGGTCACATGATCAAAATTCAGGCGCTTGACAACTGGCATGCGTTTATGACAGCTGCACTGTCCCATGGTCACATAATCACCAACAGAGGTGGGCTTCAAAAATTTTAGCAGAGGGTTCTCTGCCCAGTTGTTGGGTGGGTGTGGCCTAGTCAGTCTCCTGCACCACGATGGGGAAGGTGTTTTTGCCCTCCCCGGGGCTCCGGAGGCTTTCTTCAAGCCTCCAGGAGGCCAAACACAGCCTCCCTGGGCTCCCAAGTCTCTCTGGAAGCTGGAAACAAGCCCATTTTTGGCCTTGCTGAACTTCCAGCAGGCCCATTTTTCGCCCTCCATGAGCCTCTGCTTGCGCCCTGCACTTACCTGCATCCAAAATGAGCCACGTGGAGACTCTGGGAGGGGCAGGGTGGGCGGGGCCAGCCAGGAGTGGGATTTGGGGGTTCTCCGAACTGCACAGAATCTTAGCTAGGGGGTCTCCTGAACCCCTGCAAACCCCCAGCAGCCCAGCCCTCATCACCAACCTTCCCAGCTGGCTCCTGACAAGCAAAGTCAATGGGGGAAGCCTGATTCACTTAACAGCTGCATAATTCACTTAACAGCTGCAGTGATTCATTTAACAACTGTGGGGGAAAGGTCATAGAATGAGACGAAACTGTCTTGCTTAGCAACAGAAATTTTGGGCTCCACTGTGGTCTAGGTTGAGAACTACGTGTATCCTTAGTTAGCCCAAGACTCTTAAGTGGCTCAGTAAGAGGAACTCCGAAAAGGAGGTCAGTAAACCTGGTCAATCATCTTTAAGAAGTTAGATCTAACAGATTAACAGAACTTGGAAGGGACCTTGTAGGTCATCTAGGTCAACTCCCACCCAAGCATTTCTGACAGATCCAGTCTCTTCTTGAAAGCCTCCGTCTAATTTGGCCCATTCAAGTAGCTGTGTTACAAGAAGAGGTATCCCTTGACAACAGACCCATTACTCTTACCAGTTTTGGAGGGGGAAAAAAATGAAGGGAAAATAGCTAATAAGGAATGTCGTTTAAAAGCTCACTGGCAAAGTCTGACAGCATCAAGCACATCTCTGAACAGATGATTGGTGACAGAAGCCAAGCTGAGATGTCCCAAAGCCATGCCAGTGCAGGTAATCCTCAACTTATGACCACAGTTCGGACCAGAATTTCCATTGCTAATCAAAGTGGTTGATAAGTGAGTCACACACCTAATTTTACCACCATTTTTGTCGCAGATGTTAAGCTAATCACTGCAGTTCTTAACTGATCCAGGTGGTTATTAAGTGAATCTGGTTTACCTCACTGACTTCGCTTGTCGGAAGCAAATGAGCCTGAGACATTGAAAATACATGCTGGTTGCCAAATGCCCTAATTTTGTTGAATAGAATAGAATAGAATAGAATAGAATAGAATCTGGAAGGGACCTTGCAGGTCTTCTAGTCCAACCCCCTGTTCAGGCAGGAAACCCTATACCATTTCAGACAGATTGGAGCAGTTGTTACTCACTTTTTCAGTGCCGTTGCAATTTCAAAACAACCAGTTGCTACACAAATGTTTGTAAGTCGAGAACTTTCTGTACTTTTTTGGTGCAAAGCTCAGGAGATAACGGACATTTCCTGGAGGAAGTGAGCACAGACCCTGTATTCCCAATATGGTGTTTTCTGACCCAGATATCTATATTTTTTTATTTTTCATTTTTAATATAATAATTCCACCTTCAGTTGAACAGTGTGTTGTCTGGGTACAAGTATCTTTGTTGAACAGTAATCAAAATTTGCAACATCATCCATTACATTGATATTAATTCTACAATATTAAAATAGTAATATTCAACATACTGATCATAGTATTTGCTTATGTCTTTTAACATATCTTCTTTATTTTGTTTGCCTGTTTGCCTGTTTCTAATTTCCATTTTTGCTGTTTAACCATTGATGAAATAAATCCCATGTCATATAATATTCAAAGCTGACTTTGTAAAAATGCCGCTTGGGGGGGCCAAAAAGCCCTAGTAATAAGCAGGCATATACAATGGAATGAAGACTATTGCTGAGCGCATTGGGTTGTGCTCCAAAAAATTGTAAGCCACCCTGAGTCTCTGGAGAAGGGCAGCATATAAATCTGAATTTTAAAAAAAATTCAGTTTGCTCTTTCTCCTTAATTGCAAGCGTAAGTCTGTTCATTTCTGCACATTCTAATATTTTCCTAACATCTGTAGGTATCTCTTCACTCTTCCAGATGACCCAAATATTATTGTGTGTTGCCAGAACCACTGGTCGGAGACTAAACTAGGAAAGTGGCACAATGCATTTAAGATAATTATGTGAATAGGGTTAAAGCTGTTTAATCCTAAAAAGGCAGGGACAAGCCCAGAAATCATGGTTAAATCAAGCTTCATCATACCTGCCCCACTGATTCTGAACCATAATTCCTTCCTTCCTTCCCTGTCTTCATTCCTTGGTTGCCCTTTCTCCTTCCTTCCTTCCTTCCTTCCTTCCTTCCTTCCTTCCTTCCTTCCTTCCTCCTCCCTCCCTCCCTCCCTCCCTCCCTCCCTCCCTGCTTAGATCTCCTACCATATATTTCAATAGATACGTATAGTACTGGACCAAATATTTTTATTTTGAACACAATTTTCCACCACTTCCCCTTCTCCCCACTACATCATCCTTGTAGAATTTTGCTTCTCTGGTTAAAAGGAAACCTTGGGCTCCTCCACCCCCTGAAACCCCGGCCTGCCTGCCTGCCGGCCTGCCTGCCTGCCTGCCTGCAATTTTGACCTGATACTACACAGCTAGGAAGAAAGCCAAGCCAAAAAACCAGGTAGCTCACAGCCTCTGAACTGACAAGCCCTACATTTCATCCGCAAGGGTGCCATACCGTGAGGGTGGCCTGCTTTGCAGTAGGCCACCTCGGTCTTTAGGTAATTCTTCCCTCTCCTGATTTTCTTGTCCCAGAGGGAAAAGTCGATTATAAACAACCATCGTATTTTAAAAGAGAGAAAGAAGCAGCTTTAGAAAGTCACCTCCCACCCACTGTTTCAGACATTGATCCTTCAACAGAATTCCGCACCGGGAAGCAAATGCTTTCTTTTCTACAAAAAAAATTTATTCCAAGGCTGCTCCTTATGTCAAGATTTCCCCCATGTTTTTCTGCTAGGAATCTCTGCTGCTAGAATAGCTTCTTCTTCTTTTATAGAGCAAGATTCTCTTACTGCAGGGGTGTCAAACTGGCGGCCCGCAGGCCAGATGCCTCACACGCAGGCCGTGCCCAACCCAGCTCCGCCAAGGGGAAAAATGTCGCAAAACATCACATGACAGTAACATGACGCTGCGAGTTTGACACCCATGTCTTACTGTAACGTCACAATAAAATTTGAGTTAATAGTCCTGGTTGGCGCTTCTTGTCAAGAATACCTCAAAGGGCTGACATCAATCTTGCAAATCTGCAACTACACCGCTTCCCTTTATAGTCCAAGAATTAGGAAAGATCCTTCTGAGTGGTTTGCCAGATCCTCGTCCCTTCTGCAGACTAAACTGCCCTTACCTGACCTTTATTCAGTCTCTAGCTCCTGCTAATGCCACATGTCTCTCAAGGACATGCTCACAGACCATTACAACAAATGATTAGAGGAATGCTTTTGCACCACCACAATAGAGATGAATCCTCTCAGGGAGTCCACAGCTTACAATCAGTTGCTTAAATAGGTTCTACACCATTAAAATCCATTTGCAGCGTCCCACAATCACACAGCTACATTTTATTTATTTATTATTATTTATTTATTATTTGAACTTGTATGCCGCCCCATCTCCGAAGACTCGGGGCGACTCACAACTAAAAAAAACAGAGACAATAAATACTTAAAAAACAATTAAACTAATTTACAAGCCCAAATACTAAAAACTAAATTTACAAGAATTAACATTAAAAGTCTATCCCCCCCTAGGAAGGGGTCACAGCCCGGGTTGGTCAAACAACCAGGTCTTTAAATCACGGCGGAAGGTACGGAGGTCAGGGGCCAGGCAGAGCCCCAAGGGCAGTTGGTTCCAAAGGTCAGGGGACGCGACAGAATAGGCTCGCCGACGGGACCCCAAGGAGTCCTTGCCTATGTGCTCGCACAGGGCGGCCGGCATTCGATATCGGCAGAAGACGCTCCCTTAAGTATTGAGGACCCATGTCGTGCAGGACTTTGTATGTTAAAACCAAAACCTTGAATCTCACCCGGAGTGCATTTTATGATGGTTTTGCCCAAACCTGACATTGCTTCCAGTTTTTTGGCAAAACCAGCCGACAATAAATTGTTGGTTGGCTTAATAACCATGATAGTTATTTAATGAACCACAGAAGTCACTGTATGATGCAGCATTTTGCTTAACAAATGCCGCTAAACAAGTCACAAAAATCATGTCGGTTCTTTGAGTGACCTGATTTACAGTCATCACAATTTATGACCGTGATGGGTAGATTCCAGTATAGTTGTAAGTTGAGGACTACCTGTATCAGTTGAAAAGGGAAATGTAAATGGACTTCCAAGAAGAACTTATGGGATCCTTAGGGTCTTCTTTGGACCACATTTTAACAAGCACTGGAGTAGATAATCTGCCAATTCCCCTCCCAGAAGTAACATATTTCTGAATAATAGTTAGGATTCTTAGGATAAAGATCATAGGTAGTCTGATAAAATCCTTGTCAATCTTCTGCGAACTAGAAAGAGAATTCAGATTCTACCGTTCTGTCTCTTCAATGAAATGGATCACAGATTGCATAGCTTATTATACAAAACAGACCCAAAACCAGCCTGACAAAAGTGATGTTTTGACTATTTATGTGCTTTAAAACTCTCCTCCCCTTTGTCCTTCCCTAGCAGTTTCTGGATAGCAATTATAATCTGAGAGATTCTAGCAGCCCATTTCCACCGAAGCAACAGGTGGAAAATGAGTCACAGGCAGGCCAAATTCTTCTAATCCCAGCTAGTTATTTGTTCTTTTCCTGCTTGCAAGGCCTTTAGCTTCTGCTTGTGGGATTCCTGGAGGCCATGGCAGGGGGAAAAAATGCTAGGTCGGGGCCTATGGCTTTCCAGCAGGCCTTTCCAGACATTCTTCAACACCAGAGGTAAAAAACAGAACTCCTGAGGCAGGTAGATCATAGCTCTCCAATTCTGTCCCACCACGTGCCTTTTTTGGGATCAGCTTAATAAAAACGGCTGTTTCCTACCCAACCCAGCAAACAGCGATAACAATTTCTGAAACCAGTCCTGACAGCTGCCGGCTTAGCAATGTGTATCCACCAGGCTGAATAATTACAGTGTAAACAGAAAGGGCCTACATCCAGATAACAAAACAACCTTTTTTATTGTACTTGGTCTGAGCTAGATTATAATGATGTTTTTCATCCACTCAGAAACTGCTTTGGCAGATTACAATAATGACAGTTTAAAAAAAAAATCCAATAATAAATTAATAAGCCAAACTGGAGTGTCCAACATCCAGAAGTATACTGTCAGTAAATGAAGGAGCAGAAATATGGTTGCCAAAAAAAGATATTAATGCAGTCACCAGGTGGCCTAGCTTAGGGAAAACATTGTTCTGAGTGAAGCCCCATAGGGAAGGCCTTCTGCAGAGCACCTGGGTGGGGTGAAAACTTGCACGGCAATAATAATGACATTGTGACTGAACCCCCATCTCTGTGGTACACAACACTCCATTCATGTTCAAAAGGGTTAGGGCCTCTGTTCTGCATAAATGTAAATTTATTACTTACATTTATTTATTTTTGTTTCATTTTAGATTTCCTCCCGCTATATTTTCATAAATAACTCAAGACAGTGAACATATCTACTATCATTTTTCTCCACAATAACAATCCTGAGATGTGTTGTGCTGAGAGAGAACACCTGGCCCAAAATTATCCAGCTGGCTTTGATGCCCAAGGCAGAACTAGAACTCAGCCTCCCTGCTTCTAGCCTGCTGGAGGGATTTTTTTATATGTGAAGTCAGTGGTGGGATTCAAAATTTTTTACTACCAGTTCTGTGGCCGTGGCTTGGTGGGCATGATGTGGCTTGGTGGGCATGGCTTGGTGGGGATGGCTGGAGAAGGATACGTAAAATCCCCATTCCCTCCCCACCCCACTAACCTGCTTTCCAGCTCTGTTCTCCTGTGCAGGGCAACCAAAGAAGACCCAGCCAATCAGCTGGGACTCAGGAGCCAGAGAATAGATGGGGATGGGACCAGTGAGAGGTGGTATTTGCCAGTTCTCCAAACTACTCAAAATTTCCGCTACTGGTTCTCCAGAACTGGTCAGAACCTGCTGAATACCACCTCTGTGTGAAGTATTTCTGAAAAATGTAGCTAACTAAAATATCTGACAGAAATTCTTCCTTTTCCAAAAAGCATGAAATGCCAATTCCAAAATGGTGCCATAAAATATACAGGTAGTTATAATCTTACAACAATTTCTTTAGCGACGCTTCAAAATTACAACAGTACTGACAAAGTGACTTATGACTGATTCACACTTATATCCACTGCAGCATCCCTGTGATCACATGATCACAATTTGAACATTTGGCAACTGGCTCAACTCATATTTATGATGGTTGCAGTGTCCTGTGGTTATGTGATCACCTTTTGTGGCCTTTTGATGAGCAAAGTCAATGGGAAGCCAGATTCGCTTAACAACCGCGTTATTAACTTAACTACACTGATTCTCTTACCAACAGTGGCAAGAAAGATTGTGCAATGGGGCGACACTCACTTAACAACTGTCTTGCTCAGTAATTGGAATTTTGGGCTCAATTGTGGTCAATTGAACACTGTCTGCATTGTAAAATAGGAACAGAAGCATATTCTTAGTGTTTGGAGTGATCCTAAGCCTAAAATACGTAAATTTAATGTATTCAGTAGTCTGCTTCCTTTAATATATTTAATTCAGTTACCAATTAATCCTGATTTCTTAATAGACAATTCACAATATCTGAGACAAAAATAATCATTTGGGAAATAGATTCCGCTGGTGTTTCGAGGATATAATGGCACAGTGGTTAACGTGCAGTACTACAAGCTACTCCTACTGCAATTTGGCAGATCGAATCCCACCAGGCTCAAGGTTGACTCAGCCTTCCATCCTTCCAAGGTGGGTAAAATGAGGAGCCAGATTGCTGGGGGCAATAGGCTGACTCTGTAAACCACTTAGAGAGGGCTGTAAAGCACTATAAAGCGGTATATAAGTCTAAGTGCTATTGCTATATGCCTGCTGTCCTATAAATGCTGCAAAACTTTCTTAGGCCACTAGCCCTTCCCATTGGCCAGCTAACCAACCAGTGACTTGCCCACTGCAGCCAATCAGCACTTGGGAGATGTGTTCTAGGCTGCCAAATCTTGGCAGCAGGTTCAGTCCTAGAGAGGTTTCCTTGGGGCCACTCTTTTTCTTCAGCTTGTTTTCTTAGAAGACTATGGATCTGAAAGAGGTGAATTGATCATCTTATGGCACCAGTGATTATATAAAGTTAGTTTCAACCCCATCAATGATTGCGTCTACATTGAATTAAATTTGCTTGACAGGGCTATTTAGGGATTGATTGACAGGGCTATTTAGTATTTTTGCAACACATGAGCTCTCCATTGACTCAGTTATGATGCTGCAGGGATAGGATCCATGTATAAATCAAAACCATAAAATTAATTGACCAAGGTATAAGTATTAACGCTGCAAGATAGTCCAGAAAAGAAGCACACCCAGGAGTTCTAGCTTTTTCTTTCTAGCTCTTCTTCTAAGCTTGCATTCACAAAATTTGCAAGTCGGAAAATATTCCCTCCTTTCCTTTTATTCTCCAAAAAACTAAGGAGGGTCCCTTCTGAAATGCTTCCATTTCCCCCCTTCCTTCTCTGACATAGCAATAGTACTCAGACTTATATATGCTCCATAGTACTTTACAGAGGTTACAAAGTCAGCATATTGCCCCCAACAATCTGAGTCCTCATTTTACCGACCTCGGAAGGATGGAAGACTGAATCAACCTTGAGCCCAGTCAGGATCAAACTCCTGGCAGTGAGCAGAGTCAGCCTCCAATACAACATTCTAACCACTGCGCCACCACAGAGATACCTTTTTTATGCTGGTTACCTAGTCTGCAGTTCTCCCTTCTGTCTCCCAAGTTTATTTCCACTTACATTACAATCAGAAATCTAAACCACATATGCTGCTGATGTCCCTGATACTGTTTTTTTAACTGATATAGGTCTCTTTGCATAAATGTTTATAAGCCTATCTACAGGTAGTCCTTGCTTAATGACCCTTCAAATTTACAATCTCCCCAGAACTATTTATGACCTGTTTTCAAAGTTCTGGTGGCCACAACTTCCCCAGAAGTTCGGATCACATATTAGGTGCTTGGCAACCCACTCGAGGTTGCGGCCGTTTGTAGCATTCTGCGGTCATGTGACCACAATTTTTGACATTTTTAAATCCGGCTTCCGAAGTTTACTTCCAGTTT
Source organism: Naja naja (assembly GCA_009733165.1). Lineage (NCBI taxonomy): Eukaryota > Metazoa > Chordata > Lepidosauria > Squamata > Elapidae > Naja > Naja naja. The sequence continues at coordinate 361,716,196 of CM019148.1, forward strand.
CCAGAAAAAAACCCATTGGGAAAACAGGTTTGCTTAGTGACTGCAATGTTCTCTTAATGATCACCACAAAAAAATGTAAAATTGGGTGCAGTCTCATGGTGGCCTGTTTAATGACCACCATTATGGACTCATGACCATAATTACAGGCTCGATTAAAGTCTTAAGTTGAAGATTGCCTGTACCTTCAGGTCCTTATTTAGACTGGTCTTCTAATGAAGACTTCACCAAATTTAATTCCTGGTTTTAAGGCAACGTTATCATTACTACTTTACCAAATTATTTTCAGGCTCATTCTTACAATTAACATTCCAGTTAGCCCTCATCTAGTCATATAACCTTCCTGATGATTTTGGCAGCACAGCATGACACTAACTGGGACATAAATTGCTATTTGACGAATACAGAGTCACCCCCTTTTCCTAGGAAATGTCCAGCTTCCATGAGCCTTTGCTGGAGGCCAGGAACCATTCACCAGTGCTTACAAAAGATGTTTTTGGGGTCACACTGTGGCAGCAAGGACAGAGGGATTGTGTTCATCCTCTCCATCTATTTCTACTGCATCAAGAGAGACAGAGAGGAGGCTTTGCACGGCGAGCCCCTGTGACAAAGACCTTCCCTGCTCATGTGCAGAGCACACTTCCTTCATCAGCAATAAAACCCTACCCAACCCTCCATCAAAATCTCAGTCAGAAAAAGGAGCTTTTAAGCTAGTTAAAGCCTTGCCATTAGATCAGAGGTCTCCAAACTTGGCAGCTTTAAGACTTGTGGACTTCAACTCCCAGAACTCTCCAGCCAGCTATGCTGGCTAGTGAATTCTGGGAGTTGAAGTCCACAAGTCTTAAAGTTGCCAAGTTTGGGGACCCCTGCATTAGATGACGCTATAATATTTAATAATAATCTCTCTGTCTCCGTCTCCCTCTCTCTCTCTTGCTCATCATCCTCTGCATTCTGCCTTACCATGTTTTCTCCTCTGTTTTCCATTTCCGGCAGCTGTGTCTTGCATCCGGTTGTACACCCAAACTGCTCTTCTGCACCGATGTAGGCTTCCATGCAGGCTGTAGTATCCGAGAGAGAGGAAAGAAAGGAAGAATTCAGCATAAATGGATAAAATTCAGGGTTCGGAAATCTATTCTGTTTCCAGCTGAAATCTCAAATCTAGTGCAAAAATGCCAATCAAATGTAAAATTGTAGCTCCAGCATTAGCCACGATTCCTTTCTTCAGCCTAGTGCCCTACAAGTGTTGGATTTCAATTCTTGGAAAATCCTTATTTCTTCATCCTGCAATCTATTTTACATACTTATGGAATTATTTGTGAGATTTATATCCTGCTTTTACTCCAAGAGCTTAAGATAGTTTGCATGGAAAGCCTTCATTTCCTTTCCCCAACAGCACTGTAAAATAAAGTTAGCCCTTATGACCATAATTAAGCCGGGCAATTACAGGTAATCCTCGAGTTACAACCACAATTGATCCCATAATTAATGTTGCTCAGTGAAACATTTGTTAAGTGAGTTTGTCCCATCATATGACTTTTCTGGCCACATTTGTAAAGTGAATCACCGCAGCTGTTAAATTAGCAACACAGTTGTTAAATGAATTTGGTTTCCCCATGGACTTTGCTAGTCAGAAGGTCACAACCGTCTGCAACCGTCATAAATATGAGTGAGTTTCCTGGCATCCGAAAATAAATCATGTGACCATGGGGAGGCTGCAATGGCCATAAGTGTGAAAAATGGTCATAAGTGTTCTGACCCAGGCTTTGTCCAAATTAAGGAAACACAAACTGAATGTAAAATCAAACCTATGCAACGCTGGGAATTTCTCGTATTCCCAGCCACAATTAATTATACACAATTCTCTGAGATAAGAGCATGCCTTTCAGTGCTGCAGGATGCTGCCAAGAAACTGAAGTCCAATTACTTAGAATATAAACTGACAGGAGTTCCAGCAAAAACAAACCAGAGTTTGCAGGGCTTCACTGAGGAATCAGAATCTAATGAACTTCTTTGCTTCCTGCAAAGAGCAGGTCAACAAGGGCTGACTTTTACCCCTTATGGGAGGGGCAATCAGCTTCCAGCCTAACTCCCAAGTCGCCCCCTCTGCTTCAGTTGCTCTCTCCTGTGCACACACACACACTGGGAACAGGCTCCCCTTGTTCCTCTGCCTCACTGCTGCCAGACTCCAAAGGGCTCCAAAGGCAACACCCCACTCCCAGATAGTCCTGGCCCCATCTCTGCATCAGACACAGGACCCTCATCCAAGTCTTCTCCAGACTCCCTGCCTGGTTCCCTTTCGTCCCCACTGTCTGATTCCGCTGTCATCTGCACTGGCTGCCGGCAAACCACAACAATAAGTCACATTTTTCAGTGCCATTGCAACTTCAAATGGTCACTAAATGAACTGTTGTTAAGTTGAGGACTACCTGTATGGTTGAAAGTAGTGTTAAAGCAGATCACCACATGACCAGATCCAATGTCACTATTTTTTCCACAACAGTAGTTAAGCAAACATGGTAGCAGGTGAGCTTTGCTATGGGGGCGGTATAAGCTTGGTTGAGCAGCTATAGAAATTGAATAAATTACATTTATTAAATTACTAAATTTCCTTTAAGTTCTGCTTCCCAGAGACACAGGTTTGGCCCAGACAAGCTGACAAGACCTTCCATCTGATAGTGAGAGACGATTTCCTAGCTTCTTTAATAAATACATCAGCACCTCGTGACAGCTAGATGGTGCTCAGTTTTCAAAGGCAGCTACATCCGATGAACCAGCTGCTGGAAATCCAGAAGAATGTGGCTGTTGGAAACAGGTTGCTGGCCTGACAGGGCAGATGGTGCCTCTTGGGAATGTAGGAACTGGAGGTCCAACCATCCTCAATTCCAGATGGGATGGGATTTGTTTCATTTTAAAGATTGGGCACCCCCACTTTTCAAACAGACCCCGTAAAGTTATCAAAACCATGCATGTTTGCAAAGCCAGCCTTTTGAAACCTCTGCTTTGACAGATTTAGACTAGGAGAGGAAGGCTGCTCCATTCCCACCTGCACTTTCCATTATCTTAGACTGTTGGTGGGAATTAGTTTCAGAAGCTCAGAACGAAGGAAGGGAGATGACCCTCTTAAGTGGGGGGAAGGTTCTGGATAATGTAAAAGGGAGGGGAAGAGGGGTGTGTGGATTAAAGAGGGGGATGGAGGGGGGGAGGTAGAAAACCAGGAGGAGGAGGAGACACACAGGGTTACTGCCTTACCCGATTCGCACTCGGCTCTGGTTGCATTCAGCTCAGCAGTGGCATCCACAAAATGACAGATGGAAAACAGCCGGCAGCCCCGGTAACAGGCGTTGAGAATAGCATCCTGAGGGAGGCAAAGGAAATTGCAGGGTGGGAGGGAGAATTGAGATGCTACAACTGCAATGGTCTGTCTCCAAATTTAACACAAAACAGGGTCCACAAAACACAACCGGGTTTTGTTTTGTTTCTTACACCAATGCACAGAATCATAGAACCAGGAGGTGCTCTGGTGGTCGTTATTTTAGACTAATCTCTCTGCTCGGGGCAGAATCTGCATAGCAGCAGGTTGTGGTTGTATCGTTCCTAATAGTGGGTGGTCCAACAGTGAAGGAGACCCTGACCCGTTCAGAGCTTATGGCTAAGACCTTCCTCCTAAGATTTTCCCTGAAATCTCCATCTTCACTTCTGATCCTTGCTTCTGCATCCCCAGATATAGGCCTGTTTCATCTTCTTCTTAACAGTCCTTTAAATTGGTATTTCTCAACCTTGACCAGAGGTGGTATTCAGCAGGTTCTGACCAGTTCTGGAAAACTGGTAGCAGAAATTTGGAGTAGTTCGGAGAACCAGCAAATCCCCCCTCGGAGTAGCCCCCCATCTATTGTCTGCCTCCCATTGAGTCCCAGCTGATTGGCTGGGTCTCCTTTTGTTGCCCTGCACAGGAGAACGGAGCTGGAAAGCAGGTTAGTGGGGTGGGGAGGGAATGGACTTTATAGTATCCTTCCCCTGCCATGCCCACCAAGCCAAGCCCACAGAACTGGTAGTAAAAAATTTTGAATCCCACCACTGACCTTAACCATTTTAAGATGTGTGGACTTCAACACCCAGAATTCTCCAGCCAAAATACTGGCTAGAGAATTCTGGGAGCTGAAGTCCCCATGCCTTAAAGTCACTAAGGCTGAGAAGCTCTGTTTTAAATTTTTGAAGAAAGATATAATATAGAATATGACGTGAGGAACCTAAAGCTCCCAGGCTACATTTGGTGCCTAAATTTTAGCATGCCCTCATTGGAAATTGGTGGTATGGCTCCTTACTATATTAAAAAATACTGTTTATTTCTCATACATGTATCCTAGCTTACCTCCAGGCAATAGAGATAGGATTCTCTCCTCTCATTTTTCCCATCTACCATCTTGTTAGATAGTTTAGTTTAAAGAGAGAAACTGGCTCAAAGACACCCCAGGAGCTTTCATGGCTGAGGATGGATTTGAACCTGGGGCTTAATTTAATAGCTATTTTGAAGCAGGAAGCACATCGAAAAGGTAATATAAGTATTAAAGTAGACTTGGCAAACTTTAAAGAAATGCAGGTAGTCCTTGACTTACGACCACAATTGAGCCCAGCATTTCTGTTGCTAAACAAGACAATTGTCAAGTGAGTTTTGCCTCATGGTTTTTCTTGCCATACTTGTTAAGTGAATCATTGGAGTTAAGTTAGTCACAATGTTGTTAAGTGAATCTGGCCTCCCCACTGACTTTGCTTGTCAGAAGATCGCTAAAGGGGATCACGTGACCTTGGAAAAGCAGCAACGGTCATAAATATGAACCAGTTGCCAAGCATCTGAATTTTGATCATGTGAACATGGGAAATGTTGCAATAGTCGCTAAGTGTGAAAAACGGTGATATGTCACTTTTTCAGTGCTGTTGTAACTTTGAATAGTCACTAAGTGAATGGTTGTAATTGGAGGACTACCTATACTATAATGTTAAAATAAAAGTAATATTGGCTTGAAGGACTTCGGTTTTCCACCAAAGTTTATTGAGTTTTCACACTTATGACCGTTGCAGTATGCCCATGGTCATGTGATCAAAATTCATGTACCTGTGGTAACTGGCATGTATTTACAAGAGTTGCATTGTTCCGGGGCCACGTAATCATCATCTGTAACTTCCCAGCCAGATTCGCTTAACGACTGCATGATTCATTTTAACAACTGCAGTGATCCATTTAACAATTGTAGCAAAAAGGGTTGTAAAATGATGCAAAACTCAACAGCTGCCTTGCTTAGCAACAGAAATATTGGGCTCAATTGTGCCTGTAAGAAGTCAAGGAAAATTGAGCTCAAAATTTATGTGGTTAAGTGAGGCATTTCTTAAGTGAGTTTTGCCCCATTTTACGACCTTTCATGCCACATTTGTTAAGTGAGTCACTGCCGTTGGTAAGTTAGTAACACGGTTGTTAAGTGAGTCTGGCTTCCCCATAGAGAATCACATGACCTTGGGACACAGCAATGGTCATAAGTATGAACCAGTTGCCAAGCATGATTTTTGATCCCATGAGCATTGCAAAGGTTGTAAGCGTGAAAAATGGTCATACATTTTTTTCAGTGCCGTTGTAACTTTGAATGGTCGCTAAATGAATCATTGTAAGTCCAGGACTACCTGTATTGGAAATCCAGCCACTGACTGTGGTTTATTTCCATGGTTAAACAAATTATAGCTTAACTGGCTATATCAGTGGTGGCAAACCTTTTTTGGCTCCCATGCCAATAATTGCGTGCACGCTTGTGCGCACACACTTGCGTGCCAGCACCCAGAAGACAATGCATGCTGGGCCCCCCCCAGGCCCCCTGTGCCTACGCGCGCAATCCCCTTGCAGCGCGCTGTGTATCTGACATGCGTGCGCGATCACTCCCGTGCATCGCTTCTCTGCGCATGTGTGCGCAATCACTCCCACGCACCATCCATTTGCACATGTGCGCACAATCCCTCCGCATACCACGCATCTCTGCACATGCGCCTGTGACCCCCAGCACGTGCTGTGCATCTCTGCGCATGCGCATGTATTTCCCGCACATGTGTGCCAGATACCTGACAATCAGCTGTCGGGTGGCGGCGGTGTGCACACATGTGCAGTGGGGCTCTTCTGGGTGAGCTCTCGCATGCCGGGGGAAATGGCTCTGCCTACCACTTCTGGCACGCTTGGCATAGGTTCGCCATCACAGGGCTATATGAATCTAATTCAGCTGATTCATCTGGTTTAAAAAAAAAATCCAGCTCCTAGCTGCTGTTCAAAAATGAAACATTATGTAACATATTTATATGGTTTATTTACCCATATTATCAACATCTACAGCCCTCGTTCATGGGGTTCATGTTCTCAAGCTGTTGAACAATAGGCTAATTAAGACAAAAATCCAAAACAACATCATTAAAATTAATCAGAGGATATGATAATCCAAAGAGGGAGGGAAATACACCCTGCCAGCAGTCAGGAGCAACCCTGATAGCAGCCAGTTGAGATGGAAAAGTCTTAATTGCCTTACCTTTTGTTACCCATCTGAAATCTGCAAAATGCATTAAGGTGATCCTTGATGGAAACAACCTATTGGACTAAAACAGGTGTGTCAAACTCACAGCCCGCAGGGTGCTTAGATCTGGCCTGCGGGGCCACCCTGGAAACAGCAAAGGATCGGCCTGTGGTACCTCTGCCAGCGAAAACAAGAGCTCGGGAGGGCTGCATGCCTTTTTGGCTGGCTGAGGATGGCAAGAGGCCGCTGCAGCCGAAAATGGAGCTCAGGAGCCCGTTTTCGCTGGCAGAGTGCTCAGGCCACCACAGGTGTACCCCCCCGACACGAGTGATGTCAAGCTGGCCACACCCATCTTGGCCACACCCATCCTGGCCACACCCACCCTGCCCCCCAAGATCAAACACAACCCTGGTGCGGCCCTCAATGAAATCGAGTTTGCCACCCCTGGACTAAGAGAACACCTGGTTTCTTTTAAAAGAGTGAGTTCACACAGGTACTCCTTGACTTACAACCACAGTTAAGCCCAACATTTCTCTTACTAAGCAAGGAAGTTGTTATGTGAGTTGTGCCTCATCTTATCACCTTTTTGGGCACAATTTTTAAAGGAATCCCTGCAATTGTTAAGGGAATCATGCGGTCGTTAAGCCAATCTGCTCCCCCCTCTCCCATTGACTTTGCTTGTGATCCCATGATCCCAGGACGCTGCCACCATCATAAATATGAACCAGTTGCCAAGCACCTGAATTTTGATTGTGTGATCAAGGGGATGCTGCAACAGTCATAAGTGTGAAAAACGGTCATAGGTTTTTCCAGTGCCGCTGTAATGGTCACTCAATAAATCGTTGTAAGCTGAGGAACGGTCTCTATTTCATTTGCTTTTAAAGTGCTTTCTTTATCCTTGCTTTTTTTAGGATTAGACATAGACAGCTTTAACCCTATTTACACAGTTCTCTTAAACTCATTGTGCCACTATCCTGGTTGACCACTATCATGGTTCTGGAAACATCAGAAAACACCATATTGGGAATTCAGGGTCTGTGCTCACTTCCTCCAGAAATGTCTGTTATCCCCTGAGCTTTGCTCCGAAAGAGTACAGAAAGTCCTCAACTTACATACATTTGTGTAGCAACTGGTTATTTTGAAATTACAACGACACTGAAAAAGTGAATAGCAACTGCTCCAATCTGTCTGAAATGGTATACAGTTTTCTGCCTGAACATGGGGTTGGACTAGAAGACCTCCAAGGTCCCTTCCAACTTCTCTTCTCTTTTCCTCTCCTCTCCTATTATAAATAAATGATGTTCATTCAAACTGGCTAAAGTGCTACTTCTATTCTAAACGTGGCAATAAAAGTTGTAAAACAGGGCAAAATTCACTTTAAAAATTACTCACTTCGCAACATAAATTTTGGGCTCAATTGTGGTCCTAAGTTGAGGACTACCTGTATGGGCTTAAAGCCATGTGTAACTAACTAACATATTATATGAACCTTCCTGGAACTTTCTTGGTAGACTCCTTGAAGGCAGGACCAGCCTGGCCACAAGGCAGAATGAAACCACCATGCTAGGCCGCAGATGTTGGAGGCCTTCAACATGCCACACAATATGTATATCTCTTGTAAGATGGAGCTACAGGTAGTCCTTTGAAACTGGTCTCTGAGGTTCTACATAAATATATAGAATAGAACAGAACAGAACAGAATAGAATAGAATACTTTATTGGCCAAGTGTGATTGGACACACAAGGAATTTGCCTTGGTGTAAATAGAATAGAATAACAGGGTTGGAAGGGACCTTAGAGGACTTCTAGTCCAACCCTCTGCCTAGACAGGAAACACTAAACCATTTCAGACAAATGGTTATCCAACATCTTTTTAAAAGCTTCCAGTGTTGGAGCATTCACAACTTCTGGAGGCAAGTTGTTCTACTGGAAAATTGTTCTGTCAGGAAATTTCTTCTTAGTTCTAAGTTGCTTTTTTCCTTGATTACTTTCCACGCATTGTTTCTTGTGCTTCGCCTCAGGTGTTTTGGAGAATAGCCTGACTCCCTCTTCTTTGTGGCAGCCCCTGAGATATCGGAAGACTGCTATCATGTCACTCCTAGTCCTTCTTTTCATCAAACTAGACATTACCCAATTCCAGCAACCATTCTTCATATGTTTTAGCCTCCAGTCCCCTAATCATCTCTGTTGCTCTTCTCTGCACTCTTCTTTTTGTCTTACAAGCACTATTGGGTCCAGAACTTCCATTACTAAACAAGGACGTTGCTAAATAGGTCATGCCTGAAAACAGTGACTTATGACCATTTTTCACACTTATGTCCACTGCATTCCCAGCGTCATATAATCAAAATTCAGGCATTTGGCAACTGACTCACATTTATGATGGGTGCCATGTCCCGGCGCTATGTGATCCACTTTTGTGACCTTCTGAGAAGCAAAGTCAATGGGGAAGCCAGATTCACTTAACAACCATGTTACTGACTTAACAACTGCAGGGATTCACTTATCAATTGTGGCAATAAAGGTCATTTAAAAAAGGGCAAAACAAAGGGCAAAACTCACTTAACAACTGTCTCACTTAGCAACAGAAATTTTGGGCTCAATTGTGATCGTAAGTTAAGGACTGCTTGTATTTATGTATATTTTTATTCCATAATCGTGGCTTACAAACAATAACAAAGCTAACTGGTATTTTTACTGGGGAAGAAGGCACTGGCAACATTCACTCATAACCTTGTCACCTCAGATATGGACTACTGCCATATGCTCTACAAGGGACTGCCCCTGGAGACTATTTGGAAGCTACAACTGGTGCAAAACGTAACAGATTATATACTAGATCACAACTGGGACTGGAAAGTTTGTTGGTTAGCATCACAGTTGTTAAGCGAGGCATCATGTGACTGCACCTAATGTTGCAACCTTTTTTGCCATGATCATTAAGTAAATCACTGTGGTCATTAAGCAATTTCCAGCTTCCTCCATTGACTTTCGCGAGTTGAAAACCGGATGGGAAGGTTGCAACTGTCATAAATGTGAGCCAATTGCCACACAGCCGAACTGCAATCCTGTTTACCACAGGGATGGTGTGATGGTCCTAATTTCAAGGCTGCATGTGATTTTTTTTTTTCAACGCTGTCAAACTGTCATTAAACGCATGGTCGTAAATCGAGGACTATCTGGAATACAAAATGGACACAAACCAATATTATCGTACAACATCAGCATTCATAAGCTGCACTGGTTTCTGGTTTGTTTCAGGTGCAATTTAATGCACTGGTTATAACTTTTAAAGTCGAATATCAAATCCTACATCACTTCGGGCCTGGTTGTTTATGATAGGGGTCTCCAACCATGACAACTTTAAGCCTGGAGGACTTCAACTCCCAGAAGTCCCCAGCCAGTTCAATGAACGGGAACTGGGCCTGGCTAGTCTAGTGAAGAGAAGGACATGGGGAGACAGGATAGCAGCCTTCCAATATTTGAGGGGCTGCCACAGAGAGGAAGGGGACAAGCTATTTTCTAAAGCACCTGAAGGCCAGACAAGGAATAATGGATGGAAACTGAACAAGGAGAGATTCAACCTGGAAATAAGGAGAAACTTTCTGACAGTGAGAACAATCAACCAATGGAACAGAAGTTGCCTCAGAAGCTGTGGGAGCTTCATCACTGGAAGCTTTCAAGAAGAGATTGGACTGCCATTAGTCAGAAATGGTGTAGGGTCTGCTTGGGCGGAGGGTTGGACTAGATGACCTACAAGGTCCCTTCCAACTCTTTTAATCTGTATCTATCAGTATTTAAGTGGCATAAAGGCAGGTGCTGTAAATAAAATAAATAATCAGGAGCCACTCAGGAAAAAGAGTTTTCTCCATGCTGCTGATCATCAAGTTTCCAAACCGGAAACAGAATTTGGACACCACCACTTTGGAATTTAAACTCTATCCGACGGGCTTTTAAATTTCTCCAACAAGGTATGCTGGTTGTTAAAAAAAAGAAAAGTAGCAAGTTCCAGGACTTTGGCTTGTTTATGTTTTAAAAAATGCCCGCATTTCATATTATGAATTCCTTTGGGATAACATGACATTATTCGAGCATGACGGATGCATTTTGGCGAGAGACAGAGAGGAAATCCCTTCATATCTATTGCAGAAGATAAATGTGATTTAAGACCCTCCATCCTGCATGGGAATAAACTTCATTGAAATGTTGGCGTTGAGAACAGGGTTTCAAATGTTTATTTTCCTGCAGAAACAAGGACTGAAAAGGGCAAAAGCTCTTTGCTCAAGAGTAAAATATGTTTGAATGCAGCTTAAAATTGCTTCCACTTATCCTCCACTTATGACCACAATTGTGACCGGAACTTCCATCCCTAAGTTGTTAAGTGAGTCAGGTCCGATTTTACAACCTTTCTGCTGTGGTCTTTAAGCGAATCTGGCTTTGACTTTCCTTGTTGGAATCCTCCAGGGAAGGTCGCCAATGACGATCCCTTGAACCCGGGACACTGCAGCCTTCATGAATGTAGGTAGTCCTCGCTTTACGACCACAACTGAGCCCAAAATTTCTGTTGCTAAGTGAGACAGTTGTTCAGGGAATTTGGCCACATTTGACAACCATTCTTGCCATCGTTGTTAAGTGAATCACTGCGTTTGATTAAGTTAGAAACCTGGTTGTTAAGTGAAGCTTGTCAGAAGGTCGCAAAAGGTGATATCATGATCCAGGGACACAGTAACCATCATAAATATGAGTCTGTTGCCAAGTGCCTGAATTTTTTTTTTTTAATTACATTTATATGCCGCCCTTCTCCGAAGACTCAGGGCGGCTTACAATTTTTGGGATACAACCCAGTGTGCTCAGCAATAGCCTTCATTCCATTGTATATGCCTGCTTATTACTAAGCGGCATTTTGGCCTACGTGACCCTGTGTGGCAATGGTTGTAAGCGAAAAATGGTCATAACTCAATTTTTTCAGTGCCATTCTAACTTCGAACGGTCACTAAACAAACTGTTGTAAATTGAGGACTACCTGTACATGGCAGCTGCCAAGTGCCCCAATTTTGATCCTGTGACCTGAGGGATGCTGTGACAGCCATAAGTGTGGGGAACAGTCACAAGTCACTTTTTTCAGTGCTGTTGTACTTTCGGTCACTAAAGAAATGGTTTTAAGACAAGGACTACCTGTATTAATAATCTCACTGGAGTTCAATAGGATTTACTCTCAGGCAAGTGGAAATACCACTGCAAGCTCAAGCAGGCGCATAATAAGAGTTCCGATGTGGCATTCATACAAGGCTGGATTCAAATGCAGCAATGCAGAATTTCTTTATAAAATGGGTGTCCACCGAGGAAGGGGTGGGTCAGGGGTCAGACTGACCCCTCCAGCAAGCCAAAGAGGCAGAGGATAAGCTAAATTAGGCTTCTGAAAGAAAGAAAGAAAGAAAGAAAAGGGAAAGAGGAAGGGGGGAGGGACGGAAGGAAGAAGAAGAAGAAGGAAGGAAGGAAGGAAAGAAAGAAGGAGGGAGGGAGGAAGGAAGGAAAGAAAGAAAAAGGAGGGAGGGAGTTAGGGAGGAGTTAGGGAGGAAGGAAGGAAAAGGAGGAGGGAGAGAGGAGGGCGCAGAAAGGAAGAAAGGAGAGAGAAGAGAAAGAAACAAGAAAGAAAGAAAGAAAGAAAGAACGAGAAAAGGGAAGAGGAAGGGGAGGAATGGAAAGGAAGGAGACAGACGAAGGAAGGAAGGAAGGAAGGAAGGAAGGAAGGAAGGAAGGAAGGAGGGAGGGAGGAAGGAAGAAGGAAAGAAAGAAAAAGGGAGGGAGGGAGTTAGGGAGGGAGTTAGGGAGGGAGGAAGGAAAGAGGGAGGGAGGGAGAGAGGGAGGGAAGAAAGAAAGAAAGAAAGAGAGAGAGAGAAAGAAAGAAAGAAAGAAAGAAAGAAAGAAAGAAAGAAAGAAAGAAAGAAGCAGACTGCAAAATTATACCTTTGGGTAAAATAAGTATTCCAAACTATAAAGGAAAATGGGTATTATTTTTTAAAAAAATCTCAATTTTTGCAAATCTGTCCAGCCGTCTCCCTTTCTTAAGAGTGTGGGAGTGGAAGAGAAATGGTCGCTTTCATCCCACCCATTTTCTGAAAGGAAAAAGATAAGCGTAGCGATGTGTGTCGTCCACACACCCCACGATTTTGCACGCATCTTCGTCCTGAGCTTCTCTCCCCTTGCCTTTTTCTGCGTGCACCGCGCAGCCAACAGCTATTCCAAGGTAGCTGCGGATATGCGGAGGCCAGAAATATGGATGCGGGATCCAGAAAAATAACAGATCCCGAAATATGGATGCCTTGCCGGGGGTGTCATTTCCCCCCTCCCTTAGAAGCGAAGGGAGGGGGGACTGCTTTGGAGGGTGGTCTCTCTCTTCCCCCCCCCATTATTCGGCTATGGGGCTTTTTAAAATTTATTTTGCAAATATTCTTTCCCCCCGCATCCCCGCCCTTCCCCAGCCTCTCTCTCTCCATCCCCTTCCCCGCGGCGACGGCTACCTTGGCGGGGGCCGCCTCGGGGCTCTGCCGGAGGCTCTGGGCGCAGCGCGCTTGGCAAGCCGAGATGTCTCCCAGCTGAGCGGCGAAAGGATCGGCGTCCTCGGAAGGCGGCGGAGGCGGCGAGGAGGACGGAGCCGCCGCAGCCAGGCACGCCAGGGCCACCGCCGCGGCCAGCAGCTGCAAGAGAGCGGCGCTCGCTGCCATTGCCCCGGCCGGAGAAGGGGGGGGGTCCTTGCTGGAGAAGGGAAAGACGCTCGGGGCCTCTCTGGCCACGGGAGGCTGCGGAGAGCGGAGGAGCGGGGCGAGCCGGCGAAGGCAAGGCAGGCAGAAGCGGGCGCAGGAGGAGCGGGCAGGCGTCGGGGGCGCGCCGGGCGAGCAGCGGAGCAGCCTGGGAGCGGCGGAGGGAGGGAGGGTGGGAGGAAGGAAGGAAGCAGCAGCCGTGCCCGGGAGCGGGGCTGGGCGAGGAGGAGGCAGAGCGCGGCTGAGGGTGGGCGCAAGACGGGCGAGGGGGAGACAAGGAGGCGAGGCGGGACAAAGTAGGCTGCCACCGAGGAAGGGATGCCCCGGCAGAGGCGTCCCGAGTACAAGGACCCGGGGAGTAGGGAGAGGAGAGGAGAGGATGAATCAAATGGATTTTTATTTTTATTGTATTTATTTATTTTTTATTTATTTTTGTCAAGCAAGTATTAGATAACAGGTTTAAGTATAAACATGGTTATGAATCAATGAAATGGATACGAATAAAAAGGAACATTAGGATAGGGACCGTAGGCACGTTGGTGTGCTTATGCATGCCCCCCAGACCTCTTAGGAAAGGGTGAGGTCAATAGTAGACAGTCTAAGGTTAAATTGGGGGGGGGTTGGGGAAAAAGATGGACCTGAAAGGAAGGAGAAAGAGAAGGGAACGGGAGGGGAGGAGTGGGGAGGGGAGGGGAGGAGAGAAGAGAAAAGAGAAGGTATCAAATTGTTGAATGAGAAGAGGAAAGAAGAGATCAAGTGGTTGAATGGGAGAAGAGAAAGAAAGAGAAGAGAAGAGAAGAGGTATCAAATGGTTGAATGGGAGAAGAAGAAGAAGAGAAGGGCACAAAGGAGGAAAGGCTAGTAGCTGCCAGGCTCAAGAAAGAAAAGGCAAAGAGGGGCTGCCCTGGACCAAAGGGGGCTCAAAGGAAAGGAAGACCAGGCCTGAAAGGGAAAGATCAGGTGGAGAGCAGATAGAAGAGGCAAATTGTGCTTGGCCATCTGGGCTGGGAAGGGCAAGGTGCTGGCAGAAAAGGATTGGGAGGCTGGAGGGCAGGCAAGTGGGCCTTGGAGGCACAGGCAGGGTGCTGTTCCAGTTGATTAACAAGGAAGATCCAAGAAGCAGCCCCCATTAAAGGAAAAAAAGGAGTAGCCACTATGAGAAGGGCAGGAAAACACCCACTGCTCTGTATAAAAGTCTCAATGAAAGTGATGCCATGGCAGGGGTGGGGGACAATGGCCCTTCTGAATTCTTGGTCCAGGAATTCTGGGAGTTAAGGTTCATAGGTCATAAAGGGGCCATCGTTCCCCACCTCTGCCCTATAGCCTTTTATCTCCAAACCTGGCAACTTTAAGACTGGAAGAGAAATTATAAATTAACAATGGCAGCCTCGTATAGAGAAAACCTTTTATAAAATGTTCTATCATTGGCACCTAGCACCATCGAGATTGGCCAAGATATATCCAAATTTGAGTCCAATATATGGGAAGTGTAAACAAACAATGGGTACCTTCTTTCCTATGTGGTGGTTGTACCCCAAAGCCAACAAATTCTGGAATAAAATAAAAATTTGGCTGCAAGAAATAGCAAACAAAAAAATAGAATTCAAAGCGGAAATGTTTTTATTAGAGATAATTAGAGGCAAATATAAAAAAGCTATACTGGCTGGAGAATACTCGGAGTTGAAGTCCACAAGTCTTAAAATTGCCACATTTGGGGACCCCTGATGTACAGGGAGAGCTGAAGTTCCATGATAATGGTGGGCATGAAAGTTCCTGCCAGTAGGAATCTCTTTCCTTTGTGCTCCAGGGTTGTGTGTGTGTTTTTTTTAATCTATTTTTGCAACACTTCTGGAGTTTCAGCCTTGCAAACACTCCCTTCCCAGCCCTAATTCGAGAGCCATGCATAATAGCGAACATTCAACCTAGGGACTGAACTTGTTTGGGTGACTTTGCACACTTATGCATTGAACCACAAACTTAACAAATGGGCGAGTTCTCTCACACACAAGTAAAGCAAAAGAGAACAAAATTTGGGATTATGAATGCTTATTAAGTTTTTGGTATTGTGTAGGATTTTGACTCAATTAAATGTACTGTATAATACAGCCAAAAGCAGTAGCGTACCCCTAAAACAGACTTCAGAACTTAAAAGAACAGAGGAACTCACCAAAATCCCTGTCAGAAAAACAGAGAAAATTAAATTCATAAATAAAATAAAATATATAAATTATAAAATAAAATATAAAATAAAAATAAAATTAAGTTCACTTAAATATATGACATATGTCCCCCACCCCCAAAGTCTTTGGTTCTTACAAAAATATTAAGTGTACCTTTCAAATTAACTATTACAGGTGGTCCTCAACTTACAACCACAATTGGGACTGGAACTTCAATCAATAAGTGATGCAGTCATTAAGTGAGTCATAATGTGACCATGTCTGATTTTACAACATCTTATGCCATGGTTGTTAAGCAAATATGGCTTCCCCATTGACTTTGTTGGAAGCTGGCTGGGAATACAGGTAGTCCTTTTTCAACGGCACTGAAAAAACTGATTTAAACAGTTTTCCATACTTATTTGCAACGTGGTAGCACAGTGGTTAGAATGCAATATTGCAGGCTGACTCTGCTCACTGCCAGCAGTTCAATCCTGACCGCTCAAAGGTGACTTGGCCTTCCAACCTTCCAAGGTTGTATAGAAAGTTAGCACCCACCAGTGGTGGGATTCAAATTTTTTTTACTACTGGTTCTGTGGACGTGGCTTGGTTGGCATGGCATGGCTTGGTGGGCATGGCAGGGGAAGGTTACTGCAAAATCCCATTCCCTCCCCATCCACTAACCTGCTTTCCAGCTCTGTTCTCCTGTGCAGGGCAACCAAAGAAGACCCAGCCGATCAGTTGGGACTCACTGGGAGGCAGAGAATAGATGGGGGGGCCAGTCAGAGGTGGGATTTGCTGGTTCTCTGAACTACTCAAAATTTCTGCTACCAGTTCTCCAGAACTGGTCAGAACCTGCTGAATACCACCTCTGGCACCTACCCCTCTCCAAGAAGAATGAAATATTCTAGGAAATGTTAAAAAGGCAGAATATTATATTTCCCTGGATGAGAGAAGGAGAAACATGTTTTTAAGACAAAGCAGCTCCCTTCCCCCAGCAGATATTTGGTGCACATTAAGACTGAGCCCGTCTATCTACAAGACAAAAGTCCTCCAGCTCCAGGGTAATGGGATTAAGACATGACCCTTCAGGTCATAACAGGATTAGCCCTCTACCCATCTAACAGCAGGGCAGACTGCATTGCAAAATCACCTGGGAACATTACATCAGCCCAAGGTTCCACCAAACTTGATTCAGACAAACATGACTCCCCATGGGAGTCTGACTACAGCCAATAGAATACATGCTCTTGCCACAGGAATAGGAAGCTCAAGGGCAAGGCCTGAGAGAGGGTATAAATACCTCTCTCTCTCAACTCCATGTGGTCAGCTGCCCAGGACCTCAAACCCATGTGGTTCTGTCCATCAATAAACCATCTTTCCAATCAGCCTCCATGTTTCCAGTGTCTTTCTCCCCACTTGGAACTGAACCAGATGGATATTTCTTCCAGCAGTTGGTAAAATGAGGACCCAGTTTGTTGGGGGCAATAGGCAGACTCTGTAAACTGCTTAGAGAGAGCTGTAAAGCACTGTGAAGCGGTATATAAGTCTAAGCGCTATTGCTATGGCTTTAACTGTTGCAGCATCCCCGTGGTCACATGATCAAAATTCAGACACTTAGCAACTGGTTCATACTTATGACCGTTGCTGTTTCCCGAGATCATGTGATCCAGTGATGGGATTCAAATATTTTTACCACTGGTTTGGTGGGCGTGGCTTGGTGGGCACGCTTTGCGTGCATACACACACTTTGCGTGCGTGCATGCACCAAACGTGCACTTCGTGCAGGCACAGAGGCATTTGCACAAGCGCAGAGGCGTTCTAACTCACCTCCTGCAAGCCTGCATGATCCTGGTTGCTTCAGCCGCTGCTGCGCAGCACTCTTCTGTGCCACGCAAAGCAGCTGCTCTTCAATTTCAGAGGATAAATGTGAGTATGGGAGCCCAGACAGGCAGGTGGGCCTAACAGCAGAGTGGCAGAGAGAACCCGTTTGGTCTCCACTGCTCATCGCTGCTACCGGCTTGGCAGACCCGGGCCGAACTGGTAGAATACCACCACTGATGTGATTCCCTTTTGTAACCTTCTGACAAGCAAAATCAATGTGAAAGCCAGAATCCCTTAACAACCATGCTAGCAACTTATCAACTGCAGTGATCCACTTAACAACGGTGGCAAGAAAGGTTGTAAAATGGGATAAATTAATTTAACAACTCTCTTGCTTAGCACAGAAATTTTGAGTTCAATTGTGGTTGTAAGTCGAGGACTACCTGTATTGTATTAACACAGGTATTACTAACGGAGAACAGTACTGGGAATGGAATCTGGACCCCCATTTTCTAGCCCCTGCCCCAGATAAAAAGTGTGGGCGGTATAGGAAGCAAATAATTTCTGGAAGTGCCATTTTATCTTGCAGGCGATTTTCCAGGCACATCTGGATAACATATTTTGGATTATCGAGGGTGTGTTAAAAAGGCGCTACGAGAAAGATCAAAGCTATCCCAAATCTTCTGTTACAATTAAGGCGGTGTTGTCCCATTTCGGCTGATTAATCATACAGATTTGGGTTGATTAATTGGCTGAGTAATCCAGTCTTTGCCAACTTGGCCGCACTACCTGGGAATGTTGGGGATTCCAACACATCTGGAAAGCAGAGGACCAGGTTAAAAAGCCGGAGTATTCCACCAACTCCATTGCAACCATTAATTTTCAGCTCTTTTATTTACTGTGATAGGGTTGTTAGCTGCTTTGAGAGTCTCTGTTTAGAATAAATGGATTTTATTTATTTATTTATTTATTTGATGGGACTTATATGCCGCCCTCTCTCCCGAAGGACTCAGGGCGGCTCACAACTATAAAAAACATAGAATACAAAAATTAAAAGTATTAAAAAGTATTAAATCCCAACAAAACGTAAAACCCACAATAAACAATAAAACCAGTAAAAGCCAATAAACCACCCCCCTCAGTCCAGGTCAGCCTGCTGGAAGAGCCATGTCTTCAGGTCGCGATGGAAGGGGCCAACCGCAACTCCAAGGGCAGCTGGTTCCACAGGGTGGGCGCTCCCACAGAGAAGGCTCTCCCCCTGGGGGCCGCCAGCCGACACTGTCTGGCCACCAGCACCCTAAGGAGGCCCTGTCTGTGGGAGCGCACTGGGCGCTGGGAAATTGCTGCCGGCAGAAGATGGTCCCGTAAATACCCCGGCCCTAAGCCATGTAGGCAATTACCAGCACCTTGACTCTCACCCGGAGGGCAACCAGTAACCAATGCAGTCCACGCAGGAGGGGTGTAATATGGGAGTATTGCATTGCAGGTTGTTCTTGACTTACAACCAAAATGAACCTAGGATTTCTATTGCTAAACAAGCTGTGCCCCATTTGATGTTCCTTTTTACTACTGTTGTTAAATCCCTGCAGTCGTTAAATGAATTATGCAGTCCAGTGGTGGGATTCAAAAATTTTTACTACCGGATCTGTGGGCGTGGCTTGGTGGGCATGGCAGGGGAAGGATACTGTAAAATCTCCAGTCAGGGGTGGTATCTGCTGGTTCTCTGAACTACTCAAAATTTCCGCTACTGGTTCTCCAGAACTGGTCAGAACCTGCTGAATACCACCTCCGATGCAGTCGTTAAGCAGATCTGGCTTCCTCCATCGATTGTGTTCGTCAAAAGCTGACTGGCAAGATTAGAAATGGTGATTACTGCAACCATCGTAAATACACTGCAGTTGCCAAGCATCCAAATTTTGATCAAGTGACCATGGAGATATTGCAGTGGTTTTAAGTATGAAAACTCATTGTAAGTCACTTTTTTCAGTCCCAGTCTAACTTCGAACGGGCACTAAACAAATGGCTGTAAGCCAAGGAGTAGCTGTATAGCCTCTTTATTTATTTGTTTATTTATTTATTTGTTTGTTTATTTATTTATTTATTTTGTCAAGCGATCATAAGATAACAGGTATAAGTATAAACATAGTTATGAATACACGGAATACATATAAGAAATATATATAAG
The DNA here is from genome assembly GCA_009733165.1 of Naja naja. Lineage (NCBI taxonomy): Eukaryota > Metazoa > Chordata > Lepidosauria > Squamata > Elapidae > Naja > Naja naja. The sequence goes on from CM019148.1 coordinate 361,735,661, forward strand.
ATACATATAGGATATATCTAAGAAAAATAAAAAGAAACAATAGGACAGGGACGGTAGGCATGTTGGTGCACTTATGCATGCCCCCTACAGACCTCTTAGGAAAGGGGTGAGGTCAATAGTGGACAGTCTAAGGTTAAAGTTTTTGGGGTTTGGGGAAGAAACCACAGAGTCAGGTAGAGTATTCCAGACATTGACCACTCTGTTGCTGAAGTCGTATTTCCTGCAATCAAGTGTGGTGCGGTTAACCTTGAGTTTGTATCTATTGTGAGCTCTTGTATTGTTATGGTTGAAGCTGAAGTATTCATTGACAGGTAGGACATTGCAATATATAATTTTATATGTTATACTTAGATCGGACCGAAGGCAGCGTAGTTCTAGGTTTTATAGGTCTAGAATTTCAAGTCTGGTGGCATAAGGTATTCTGCAACAAGTAGAGAAGTGGAGAACTCTTCTTATGAAATATTTCTGGACTTTCTCAACTGTATTAATTTCAGATATGTAATGTGGGTTCCAGACTGATGAGCTGTATTCAAGTATTGGTCTAGCAAATGCTCTAGTTAGTAGTGTGATATTACCAGAGAAAAAGCTACGTAGGATTAGGTTAACAACTCTTAATGCTTTTTTGGCTATGTAGTTACAGTGGGCTCTAGCACTTAGATAATTAGAGATGAATACTCCAAGGTCCTTGACAGAGTTTTGGATCATCAACAAGGTCCTGACTATTCAGCTTGTTTTTTATTTTCTGATTTTTTTTTGCCAATATGTAAGACAGAGCATTTATTTGTTGAGATTTGAAGTTGCCATTTGTTTGACCATTCTGATACATAGTCGAGGTCTTTTTGAAGGGTAGCAGTATTATTGTTGGTGGTGTTGAATACCTTTACAACATCAGCAAAGAGAACGCAGTTGTTTTTAATATGATCACAGAGGTCATTTATGTAGAGCATTATTTATTTATTTATTTTTTCGACTTATATGCCGCCCCCTCTCCAAAAGGACTTGGGGCAGCTCACAGCTAAAATACAACAATAACAATAAATTACTAAAAACATTTTAAACAATTATAAGCTGAATTGTAAATCTAAAATTTAAGACACTTTAACCCCCCCCCCCGGGGAGGGGTCACAGCCCGGATTGGTCGAACATCCAGGTCTTCAAGTCATGGCGGAAGGTGCGGAGGTCAGGGGCCAGGCAGAGCTCCAGGTATAGTTGGTTCCAGAGGTCAGGGGCTGCGACAGAATAGGCTTGTCGCTGGGGGACCACCAGCCGGCATTGACTTGCCGACGGGACCCTGAGGAGTCCTTGCCTGTGTGCTCGCACAGGGCGGTTGGCACTCGATATCGGCGAGTAGCTCCCTTAGATATTGAGGACCCATGTCATGTAGGACTTTGTATGTTAAAACCAAAACCTTGAATCTCACCCGAGTGCAACCGCAGCCAATGTAGACCACGCGGGAGGGGTAACATGGGAGAATGGGAACTCCCATCACCACCAGCCGCATTCTGCACCAGCTGCAATCTCCGGATGGTATGCAAGGGTAGTCCTAAATAGAGAGCGTTGCAGTAGTCGAGTCTAGAGGTGACAAGGGCATGAGTGACTGCAGGGCATCTCGGTCCAGAAATGGGCTGATGAACAAGGCGGAGCTGGGCAAAGGCCCCTGGCGACGGCCCCACCTGCTCCTCCAACCGAGCCGTACATCCAGGAAGACCCCCAGATTCCAGCCCTATCCACAGGGGCAACACCTCTCCCCTATGGCCAAAGATGGATACTCTTGACTGGGCGAGATGCCGGTATGCACAGCCACTCAGTCTTGGCCGGGTTGAGTCGAAGCATGTTCCCGTTCATCCAAATCCGCACCGCATCCAAACACCGGGTCATCAGGGAGAGGGCATCACTGATCTGGTTCGGGTGGAGATGTACAGCTGGGTGTCATCCATGTACTGATGGTATCTCACCCCAAAACCACGGATGATCTTGCCCAGCGGCTTCATGTAGATGTTAAATAAAAGAGGGAGAGGACCGACCCTGAGGGACCCCACAAGAGAGCCCTCGGGGTCGACCTCTGCCCCTACCAACACCGATTGCGACGCCCGAGAGGTAGGAGGTGAACCACTGAAGAACAGTGCCCCCACTCCCAACCCCGAGTCGCAAAAGGATACCATGGTCGATGGTATCGAAAGCCGCTGAGAGGTCTAATAGGACCAGGAGAAAAACCCCTGTCCCGCACCCTCCAGAGATCATCCATCAGCGACCAATGCCATCTCTCGTGCTGAAACCGGGTGGAAGCCCGATTGGTACGGATCCAGGTAGTCCGCTTCATCCAGGAAGAGTGGAAACTGCTGAGCCACCACACTCTCAACAACCTTCGCCAAAAGCGAAGGTTGGAGACTGGACGAAAGTTGTCTAACATGGTTGGGTCCAGGGCAGGCTTCTTCAAGAGGGGTCTCACCACCGCCTCCTTCAAGGCGGAGGGAAAAACACCCTCTCTCAGTGAAGCGTTGACAACTGCCCGGAGCCAACCGCAGGTGGCCTCCCTGGAGGCATAAGCCAACCAGGAAGGACACGGGTCCAACAAACATGTGGTGGAACTCAGACGCCGCATAGTCCTGTCCATCCTCGGAAACAGGATCGAACTCATCCCAGATCACATTAGCCAGACTACTTGCACCCTGTTCCTCAGACCACTGCAAATCAGAGGACAATCCGCTCCGAATCCGGGCGATCTTATCCGACAGATATTGACCAAATTCCTCAGCCCTTCCCGCAATGGGTCCGCTCCCTCCCCCATACGAAGGAGAGAGCGGGTAGCCTGGAACAGGGTGGCTGGGCGGTTATCTGCGGATGCTATGAGGGCGGAGAGGTAAGACCTCCTTGCCGCTCTCATAGCTACCAGGTAAGTCCTAATATGGGCTCTTAGCTGGGCTCGGTCGGATTGGGAGCGGGTGGACCTCCACCTGCTCTCTAAACCCTCCAGCGGCTTCATCTCCGGAGCTCCTCGGTATACCAGGGAGCCATCCGGGATCCACGATGTGAGGGGACGCATGGGGACAACCCTGTTGAGGGCACCCGCCACGGCCTGTTGCCAAGCAGACGCCAGATCCTCGGCAGAGCTGTGAACAAGGGAAGAGGGAAAAAAAACCCAGTTCCGCCTGGAACCTCTCAGGGTCCATCAGGCATCTGGGGCGGAACCATCTAAGTGGCTCCTCATCCCAGCAGTGCGGGGCGGCCTGTTGGAAGACCAGCCATAGGAGATAGTGATCAGACCATGGAACGGGCAATGCCATAAAAGTGGCTTGCCCTCTGTCACTACGCCACTGTTCGGAGACAAAACTAGGTGAGAGTGTTTCCCCCTCATGAGTCGGGCCTTGAATCAATTGGGTCAGGCCCATGGCATCCATAGAAGCCATGAATTCGTGGGCCAACCCAACCTCCCCCAGGGAGGGCAGATTGAAGTCCCCCAGGACTATAAGATCCGGGAGCTCCACCGCCACCCCTGAGAGGACATCGAGGAACCCAGGTAGGGCTGCTGGGGGAAAGGTATGTGAGCAGCAAGCCCACCCGACCACTAGGCCCCCACCTCAGGAGGAGGGTCTCACTCCCGCCTATCTCTGGGACAGTGACCTCCCTTGGAAACAGGGTCTCCCGAATAACCACAGCCACCCACCACCCCTTCCCTGGGCCCATGGCCGGTGCAGAGCTCGGAAACCTGGAGGGCATAAATCAACCAGAGGGACCCCTCCCTCCGGGCCCAACCAGGTTTCGGTGATACAAGCCAGGTCCGCAGCCTCCTCCTCAATGATCTCACGGAGGAGGGAAGACTTATTAGCCACGGACCTGGCATTCAAATACACCAGCTTAAGCCCAGGGGTCCTGGTTCCCGTGTCCCCTAGGGAGGAGGCCATAGGGTTGGAGCATGCCACTGCACAGAAATGGCGGGTACGTGTTCCCGATACATGATATGGCCCTATGCCTCGACATCTCCTGCCAATCCCAACCACCCTGGGAATCACGGTCCCCACCTCACACCCCAGGCCCCCGCCGGCCCCCAACCCCCGCCACCCCTGCCACGCACCGGGCTGCAGCCCACATCCCCAGAATCACTGCCCACCCTCCTCCCTAACCTTCTTAAAAATTTGGTTAAAAATTTAACTGAAGGGGCCCTAGTGACCCTCTTTTTCTTTTTAATAGAGCCCCACACATACCCCATACCCCTGCCATGCCATCTCTCCGGGTTCCAGGACCCACCCTTGAGGTAGGCCAAAGATAGAGTAGCAGGCCAAGCCCGAGAGGGAGGGAGTCCCCTCAGGGCCTGCAATTCCGGGCCTGTATGAAGAGAGTTGCTCCTAGAACACTGCCTTGGGGAACACCACTGTTGACAGGTACAGAATTTGATAGGACACTCTCAATTTTGACCATTTATTGTCTGTTTGACAGGAATGGTTCTATCCATTTATGAAGGTGATCAGAGATACCATAAGATTTTAGTTTTAGGAGTAGTTTGTCATGTACCACTGAATCAAAGGCTTTACAGAAGTCTATGTAGATTGCGTCTATTGCTTTGCCCTGATCAAGTTGTGTAGTCCATATGTTTTTGCAGTGTAAGAGTTGCAGATTACAGGATAGTTTTTTCTGAAACCAAATTGTTTATTAGAGAGTAGGTTGTTTGTCTCTAAGTGGAGGATAATGGATTGGTTAATAATTGATTCCATGACTTTACAGGTGACACAGCATAAAGAGATTGGTCTGTAATTTTCAACTAGGCTGGGGTCTCCCTTTTTGAAGATGGAGGTGACCGTGGCTAGTGACCATAGGTTTGGCAAGGAGCTGGTCTTGAAAGATTTTTCAAAGATTATGCTTAGAAGTTTGTGGATAGCTTATTAAAGAAGTAGGCACATATTCCATCCGGTCCAATAGATAGAGATGGTTATAGATTGCGTAGTGCTTTTTTAACGTTATCTTCTGTAAAATCGATATGTATTAGATCATTGTAGTTGTCTGTGATTCGACTAGGAAATATTGGGCATGATCCATTGCTGTTTACAAATACTGAGCCAAAGAATGTGGTAAAGAGGTTGGCTTTAATGGTGTCATCGTTGCAGTCTTTACCATTAGGTCCTTTCAGGGGTGGAATGGACCTTGAGTCCTTTAGTTTATTGTTTACAAAATTGTAGAAAGCACGGGTGGAATTGGTGCGTAAAGGGTTTTCCTCTTGTTTAATGTGATAATTGGTGCATTCAGTATTTATCTGGTGGCATAAATTTTTGTATCAGCTTTTGAAGTTGGCAACGTGACCAGATTTGTTTTTCCGCCAAAGTGATTTCTTTTTGGATTGAAGCTTCCTTATTGTTATGGGTAATTTGTTTTTTTCTGGTTTTGGGAGTTGTTATTGGTACATATAGTTTGATGACTCTTTTGACTTCAAGTAAAAATATGTTGTAATGGTCTTCAACAGTATTGCATCCAGTGAATAGAAATTGCCAATCAAGAGATGAGAGATCGTTGTCTATAAGATCATAGTTGCCTTTTTTGAAGTTATAATTGGGGATCCCGTCGTTATGATGATTTTTGTGTGGACGTATGTTGAGACAAAAGTCAATCATGTTGTGGTCACTGTTGGAAAAGGATTCTTTAATTTGTATTCCGTAAATTGAATTCAAACTATTGCAGAAGATGAGATCGAGGCAGTTGTTAAGTCTAGTATTGTTGGTTACTATTTGTTCCAGTCCCAGATTTGTTACAGCATTGTAGAAGGTTGCGTGTATGGGTTCAGTTTTACATTCGTTTAGGGTCCAGTTAATATGAGGTAGATTGAAGTCACCAAGAAAGATAAAAGCGTGTGGGCATGATGTTGCCCATGTTAGTAGTGAATTTAACTTGTTTACATGTTCGATGTCATAATCAGGGGCTCTGTAACATAATAAGAATCAAAATGTGATATTTAAGGACAGTTCACAGACGATGGTGTCAGGAAGAGCAAGCTCCTGGGTAACTTGGATGTGTTTTAGATGTAGGGACTTCTTATAGAAGATAGCAACACCACCTCCTCTATGGATTTCGCGATCTGATCGATAAACATGATAGTCTCTTACTGTGGTAATAGAATCAGGGAGAGATGCGTTGATTATTATTTAATTCAGCAATTAATTAGCCTTCTTGTGATTAAGTGACAATTTATTTAATGGCAGGACACTTTTAATCCTACTCTTCGATTAGATGGGAGCACACAATCACCTTATTCGCCTTTTTATCTTTACAACAACCTTCTGAGGTAGAGTAAGCTGAGAACTATGAACTCCTATGAGCTTTGGAGCAGTTTTGTGGTTTGAACTCTGGCTATTCAGTTCTTTGGTCCATAATCCAGCTGCTAAGCAATATTACCCCAAAATCAGGAGAGTCCACCCTTGGCAACTTGAAGACTTATGGATGAATCTGTTCAGATTTGAACCGCTCGACACAATGGTCAGATATGGGAGATTCCATTCTATACCCTATAATGGATGTCTCTGCATTTGCAGAGTGGCAGAAATAGAAGACCTAGCTCACATTCTATTTGATTGTTACCTGTATAGGAGAGTGAGAGACAGGTACCTTGGTCTATATACTAAACGAATGACCCACTGGGATCCCCATATCAAAATAACTTACCTTACGTGTGGCCAGAATCTGAAAATAACATTTAACACAGCACAGTACTTGAGCAAAATGGTTCGGCTGAGATCACCATGTGTGGGACTGATTGGAGTAGATTGTAAGGGTGATACCAAATTAAATATTTTATTTATCCATATATTAAATGATTGTGATTTATTCCAATTCCATTTTAAACTGTATTTTATTTCAATTCCATTTCAAACTGTATTTTATTCCAATTTCATTTTAAACTGTATTTTACTCCAATTTTATACCGAAATATAATTTTATCATATTTTATTTATCCATATATTAAATTATTGTGGTAATTCCAATTCCATTTTAAACTGTATTTTATCCAATTCCATTTTAAACTGTTTTTATCAGATTTTAATAATAATTTGTGTCTGGAACTCTGCACTTTGATATGGCCCAAGGACTAATCAACTAAACTAACAATTCTTTGATCCATAATCCAACTGCTAAACAATATTGCCCCTAAATCAGGAGAGTCCAGCTTTGGAAACTTTAAGACTTATGGACTTTAACTCCCAGAACTCCCAGAATTCCCCAGCCAGCCTAAATTCTGGAAGTTGAAGCTCACAGGTCTTCAAGTTGCCAAGGTTGGACACCCCTGCCCTAAATTAATATATGGATCAGTCTTTTGAATAAAAAAGAACCAGTGTTATTATATTTTTGGTATGCAATAATGCATCACTCTGTGTGTGTGTGTGTGTGTGTGTGTGTGTGTATTTGTTTTAAGGGTGGTGGATGGCTTTGATTTGATTGTTGGGCCTCCTGTTTGCCTTTAGTTAATTTGGAAGGTTTTTCTTTCTTTGCCTGTTTTGGTTTTCTCTTCGATTCGCTCTGGATTTTATAGTTTCTGAGCCACCTTGAATGGTTTATAACAGAAAAATGGAATGTAAATAAAAGGAGGTGCCAAAAAAACTTGGGGGCTTGACAGCAGACAAATCTAAATAAATAGCTTCATGTGAACGAAACAAAACCAGTTGTTCCAACCAAAAATGTCTCTGCTCATAGATTTATTTTCTTTTACAGGGGCGCCTATCCAAAAAGCAAGATGCTGGCTACAATTGCACTATTTTAAGGTGGGGCTTCTGTCATTTAGTTGTGGTTGCCATCTTAACTTTCTCATATACACATGCAGAGGCCTTTGTTAGGGTAGTTATGAGATATCACCTTTGTGTCTCTCGCACACGAACGTTATTACTATCCCATGGTTAACTATGTGGATGGAGAGAAGACGGAGATAGCGTGGTGTAAGTTCACCAAAAAGAGATTACTAGATCCACTAATCCTCTGGGATAAAATGTAATCCTCAATCGATCCAGCCACATGTCACATTAAACTAAATTCATCCTGTCCGCAGTGTCACAGAACACCTAAATCAAACTAATCGGATAATTTAACATATCTAGTCCTCCAAGAAAAAGAGCTGAAGAGAAAGAGGGGTTGAAACAGCAAACCTCTCCAGCCTAGAATTCACTGTCAAGGCAGGTCAGCATGGACTACGATGGTGATTGGCTGCAGCGGTCAAATCACAACTATTCCCGCCTCTTTAACCAATAGGAATGTGGCTAGGGAAGCTTTTTTTTTCTTCTTTTACTCTCCTGGAGTAAAAGAAGATAGCATTGTATATAGGTAGTCCTCGTTTAGCAAATTGGAACCTACAAATGAGTCATTAAGCAAAGCAGTCACTAAGTGAAACTACAACTGCTTATGATCTGTCCTCAGCTTTGCTTTGCTTTTCAGACCTGTGAAGGTCCTAAATGCAAGGATGGGTTACAAGGTTATTTTTTCATCATTTGTTATAATTGCAAATGGTCACTGAATGAGCAGCTGAGAAATGAGCACTACCTGTACAATAGTTACTTTCTGGAAAAAGTGGTTAAGTGGTTTCAAAAAATTAAAGTCAATGGGGAAGCCAGACTAACTTAACAACTGTGATGACCCGGGGCATGGCACAAAGGCAACACAGTCAAAAAAGCAAGGAAGAGCCCCTTTATTATCTCCAACTTTGTCCCCAATGTCCAGGTTACCTTTGGCTGGAGAAAAACTCTCCCAGGAACAGTCTTTAAGTGGAGGAAATTCAGTCCGAAAACAAAGTACATACAAAATGTAACTAAAAATCCAAACAATCCACGCTGCAGTAATTAACTTGACAGGGCAGGAGAAGGAATTGCAGACTTGAAAGCCCAGCAAAATACATACAGTTGGGAGGGCGCCAGGAACAAAGATAAGCCTCCACGATACCAGATAATTCACAATTTGCTCCCAACAGTTTGCTGCGCGCAGCTTCCCTTTTTAAACACTGTGTTCCCAGCTGCAGCTAATGAAGGGAATCAGGGCCCTTTCCTCCCCCGTAAGCCACGCAACTCACGTTGCTCTCTTCTCCATTCCTCCCTGCATGCCCTAGGATGAAGAGGGGATGGGTCTGGGTATTCCTCTGAATTCCCTCTGCCTTACTCTACTTCTCCCCTGCTCTGCCCAGCCGGACTTTGCCCTTCCCCAGTTTCTTCCACAGCCAGTGGAGCCACACTCCCACTCCCTGTCAGCTGCTCGGCCTCCCCCTTGGAATCAGATTCCAACAGGGGTATGTCAACAACCAGGGGTATGACAACAACCATGTTAATGACTTAACAGCTGCAGTGATTCACTTAACAACTGTTGCAAGAAAGGTTGTAAAATAAGGAACATTTTTTTTAACCAGGTTAATATTGTATGCATACATTTACTGCTCCAAAGAATTTGAGAATGTCCATGCAGCTTTTAAACCAGTTGTCAGCCTTGGAAGCCATATGAGCCATATGAGCCATATGAGATTCAAGGTGTTAGTGATAACATACAAAGTCCTTCATGGCTTGGGTCCGGGGTACTTGCAGGAGCGTCTCCTGCCAGCGTCAACTTCCAATCGCCCTGTGCGCTCCCACAGGCAGGGTCTCCTTGGGGTGCCGTCGGCCAGACAATGTCGGCGACCCCCAGGGGTAGGACCTTCTTTGTGGGAGCACCCACCCTGTGGAATCGACTCCCCTTGGAGCTCTGGTTGGCCCCTGACCTCCATTCCTTTCGCCGTGACCTAAAGACCTGGTTGTTTCAACAATCTGGCCTGGACTGAAGGGTAAGGGGTGGGGTTTTATTGATATTTTAAATTTAATTGGATTTTTAGTTTTATTGGGCTTAGCTACTTGGTTTTAATGTATTTTAATCAATTGTATTTCTATTTTTTACTGTAAGCCGCCCTGAGTCCCTAGGAGAGAGGGCGGCATATAAGTCCAATAAATAATAATAATATTTTATTTGGAAGCTTTGGGGCATTTAGTGCCTGGGAATTTGGGAGGGGGGATTTCATAGAGAGGTAGAAGATTAGACTCAACAACATTCTTTCTCAGGAAGTCAAGGACATGTTACCCTGCACCTGGAGAGGAGTGGAGGAATGTCTCCAGTTGGGACGGCGTCTGATTGGACCATATGATGGACTGGTGGATGCAGGGGAGGGATTTTTTTATTTTCTTTTGGGAAGGGAAAACCCGGAACTCTCAGATTTGGGTTTTCCCAGATGTGGCAATATGACAACAGTAATAAAATGGAACTTTGAGAAATCGCTTGTCTTGGAGTTTATTGGTTTGGAGTTGGTTAGTTGGAATGCTGACACCAGTCTTTCTCAACCACACCAATTTTGACGTGTAGGCTTCAACTCCCAAAATCCTCTAAAACTAAACATTAAACAAGCTTAAAGTTAACAAAACGTAGATTTACTAAAGTAACTTGTTTTATTTTGATACTGTATGATTGCAACCAAGGCATTATAACTTGAAAACCAGGAATTTGGCCACTTGTTTAACCACAATCAACATGGTTGCAATGCTCAGGTTCCTATCAATTGTGATATTATGGAACTTAATTAAAGGTGTGCCTTTTGTTGCCCTTGAAATTCAGATGACTCAAATTCTGCCAAATTTTAGAAAGACTCAAAAGACAACCTGGCTCTTCCCCCTGGGACTGGAACAGTATCCAGAACCCTAATCTTAAACATTTATTTTAAAAAACGTTCATTTAAAATACGATAGTCCTTCACTTACGACAACCATTGAGCCCAAAATTTTTGTTGCTAATTAACATTTTTTAAAGTGAGTTTTGCCCCATTTTACCATCTTTCTTGCCACGGTTGTTAAGTGAATCACTGCAGTTGTTAAATTAGAAACATGGTTGCTAAATGGATCTGGCTTCCCTGTTGACTTTGCTTGTCAGAAGGTCTCAAAAAGGGGATTATATGAACCCATGCAACCATCGTAAATATGACTACTTGCCAAGCATGACAATGAGGGGGTTGCAACAGTTGTAAGTGGGAAAAACTGTTGTCACTTTTTTCAGTGCCGTTATAACTTCGAATGGTTGCAAGTCAAGGACTATCTGGACAGAAGTTTCAAACATTCATATCTGGAATACTTCAAATATTCCCTACCCTAGAAAGGGTTCCGTGTCTATGCCCTTTTCATGTTAGTTGTAAATCTAATCTTACGAAGCTTCTCCTCTGGAAATATTGACTTGCTAACTAGGGCATACAAAACCTTTGCTAGACCAATACTCGAATACAGCTTATCTGTCTGGAATCTGCACATTATATTGGACATTAATACAATTGAGCGAGTCCAGAAGTATTTCACGGGAAGAGTACTCCACTCCTCTGCTCGCAACAGAATACCCTACTGTACATCACCAGGCTTGAAATTTTGGGCTTGGACAACCTTGAACTACGCCACCTATGGCTGGACTTAAGTGTAGTACACAAAATTATCTGCTACAATGTCCTACCAGTCAATGACTACTTCAGTTTCAACCACAACAATACAAGAGCACACAACAGATACAAACTCAATGTAAGCAGCTCCAAACTTGATTGCAGAAAGTACATCTTCAGCAACAGAGTGGTCAATGCCTGGAATGCACTAGCTGACTGTGGTTACATCCTCTAACCCCCTTTAATCTTAAACTATCCACTATTGACCTCACCCCATTCCTAAGAGGTCTGTAAGGGGCGTGCATAAGTGCACCATCGTGCCTACCGTCCCTGTCCTATTGTCCCCATTTATTCGTACCTATTTCCTGTATTCTTACTCATGTTTATACTTATACCTATTATCTTGTAAGTGATTGACAAATCAGATAAGTAAATAAAATAAATAAATGTTCCTTTGCTATTTTCCCATATTGGTTGGTCAAAATGCTTCCAGCACTGCAGGGCTCTGGAAGTGGCTTCCAGTTCACTATCAGTGATGTCACACTCCGGCTGCCAGGCGTGTCAGCTTCCGGATCATGAAGTCATCACAAGCTCCCCCCTTCATTTTTCATTTGGACAAGAATCACAACTTGGCATTCTTTGCAAGCTTCGTCTGTCTCTGGGGGTGGCCTTGAGGACCTTTGAAAACCGTGCCTTAGTCACCCAGGAATGCTTGGGACTCAGCACCTGATCATCCACATCTGTTCAATATGCCAATAACCCCCATACCATGAGGCAGACGCCAGCGGGGTGTCTCAGCATTCCCACTTAGGCCCCCCAACAGGCCCCCAGTCGGCTTAAGCACCAACCTGCGGGGGGCTTTTTGGGCCTCCCACAGTCTGCGCCACCCTGGTGCCATCCCATGCTCTTCCATGCTTAGCCTGCGGAGACATCAAGCAAATGTAAACCCTTCCCCCACGGAGCCCATGGCTTAAATCTGATTTTATGGCGGATGCCTCATTTTTCAGCGTAATAAGGGAATTTGCAGCAGGAAGACAAGGGATGATGTACTAATGATTAACCAAGAGGTTCAGAACTGACAGGAGGTTTCCTGCTTGGAAGCTAAGCATTGCATTTGTAACATGGATGGTGCACTGAGGATCTTTAGCTGTTGGTTTAAAGAATATTTTCCCCTCCTATAAATATGCTGGGGTGAGCGGGGTGTGCGGGTAAGAGAAAGGTTGAAAAGTAAAGGTGGTACATGAAAGAGGAAAAAAAGGGATAGCCACATACAGGAAGTCCTCAACTTTACAACAGCATTGAAAAAAGGGACTTGTGACTGGTTTTTCACACTTATGACCATTGCAATATCTCCATGATCACATGGTCAAAATTCAGACGCTTGGCAACTGATTCATATTTTTGATGGCTGCTGTGTCCTGGAGTCATGGGATCACCTTTTGTGACCTTCTGACCAGTGGTGGGTTTCAAAGTGGTTTACCACTGGTTCGGTGGATGTGGCTTGGTGGGCATGCTTTGCGCGCATGCCAAACACATGCACTTTGCGCATGCGCAGAGGCTTTCCTACTCACACCCTGCAATCCTGCACTCTCCCTGTAGCTTCAACAGCTGATGAGCAACAATCTGTTGTGCCTCGCAAAGCAGCTGCACTTAAAAAGCAGGGAATGAAGGTCAGTATGGTGGGTGGGCCCAACAGCAGATCATTTGTTCCCAGGTTATCTTTGGCGCTACCAGTTCAGCTGAACTGGGCTGAACCGGTAGAATCCCACGCCTCCTTCTGACAAGCTACCGTGTTTTCCCGAAAATAAGACCTACCCTGAAAATAAGACCTACCCCGAAAATAAGACCTAGTGTGTTTTTGGGAGCCAAAAAAAATAAATAAGACAGTGTCTTATTTTCGGGGAAACACGGTATATGGCTTGGGTCCGGAGTACTTCCAAGAACGTCTCCTGCCGTCGATGAATACCAATCGCCCAGTGCGCTCCCACAGACGGGGCTCCTGGGGGTACCGTCAGCTAAACATTGTAGGCTGGCAGCTCCTAGGGGGAGGGCCTTCTCTGTGGGAGCGCCCACCCTCTAGAACCAGCTACCCCTGGAATTGCGCTTGGCCCCTGATTTCCGCTCCTTCCGCCGTGACCTTAAAACATGGTTATTTTCACAATCTGGCCTGGACTGACAGGGGATTGGGGTTTTAACTTGGAATGTTTATTTGGCTGTAATTTAATTTTTTTAATTGTTTTAATTTTTGTATTGTTTGTTTTTATGTACGTCGCCCTGAGTCCTTCGGGAGAGAGGGCGGCCTATAAGTCCAAATAAAATAAACTAAAAACTAAAATTGGGAAGCCATTCACTTAACAGCCATGTTACTGACTTAACAACTGGAGCGATTCACTTAACAACTGTGGCAAGAAAGGTCATAAAATGGGGCAAAATTCACTGAACCACCATCTTGTTTAGCAATGTAAATTTTGGGCTCAATTGTGCTCATAAGTTGAGAACTACCCGAATATTGTTGGCTGTGTCTGTTAGAAGGAATAGTCAATCGGTACTCCCTTAAGGCGGAGCTGAACAATCTGAGCCCTTAAAATTGTGTGTTACCCCTGAAAGTTTTGGGGTTCCCCCCCTAGATTCCCTGCAAAATGTGCGTCCAAATTGCTTTTGTGAAAGATGACTAAACACAAAGAGTTAAATACCTGTGAAGAGACCACAATCATTGTAAATAAATAGTTTACTTTCCCTTGTTAGATGAACAGATGATTAATGGATTTGCATGCTGGTTTTCATGCAATGGTTGTTTCAGCTAGAGCAGGGGTGTCAAACTGGATTTCATTGAGGGCCGCATCAGGGTTGTGCTTGACCTCGGAGGGCCGGGGATGTGTGTGGCGGGG
>CM019148.1:361750937-361881864 GCA_009733165.1 Naja naja
TGATCACCATTTCCAACCTTCCCAAATGACTTCCAACCAACAAAGGAATGGGGGGAAAGCCAAATTTGTTTAATGACCACACTATTCACTTAACTGCAGTGATTTGCTTTACAATCATGCCAACAAAGGCCGTAAAATTGGGTGCAACTCACTTAACAACTGCCTGGTCCCAATGGTGGTCACAAGTCAAGGACCAGCTATATCTAAACTAAAATGTATTGTAACTTCTGAAATTGGGAATTCCCAAGTCCTAAGCATCTTTTTCAAAACTCTCTCAGGGTCTGATTTCAGCAGTGTGATCTGGGGGTGGGGGTAAGGGCTATGGAGAGCCAAAATAAGTAATTTATTGTTCATTGTTGGTTTTAGTTGTGAGCCGCCCCGAGTCTCGGAGGGCGCACACAAGTCCAATAAATAAATAAATAAATAAATAAATAAATAAATAAATGAATGAATGAATGAATGAATGAATGAATGGGCTCTCAAAAAAACCATCCCTGATCTATACTCTAATTTTGTTAGACCCCAAATATTGCTGTCTTGGTTATCAGACCCTCCCAACCCACAAGATATAATATTCAGGATTTTCTGCTTCTCCTGCATCTGTACAGTACCTGACTGCCAGTCCTGCCTCAACTTGCACCTTTAAGTAAGAACTATCCTTGACTCCATTTCTTGAGAAAGGTATAGTTTACTAAAAGTCAAGTGGATTCCAGTAAAGCAAAACCAGAACTGAAGTTTACGTGCCAAATCGCTATACTACATCTTTTCCTTCCCAGACTCTTCCCATTGCTTGTCCGATCAGTTTTAAAAGAGATGTCATTGAAACAGTCACTCCTGTGGCTGCATTCTTCTCTCAGGGAAACGCCTTGAGGACTCGTCTCTGAGAGCCATGCTTTTTCCCATCAGTTCCACTTTCCCCTGAGCACCCACCCACCCACCCCCGAGGGTCCTTGGCCGACTGGCATTGAACAATTGCAAAGTGCAGGTGTGAAGTGGCAGTTCTGACCATTGGCTATCAGTGGACAGTAATTCGTTTTGATATCAAACAGATAGCACTGTATTGTTCTGGAACTGGGGCTTCAAACTCAAGGCCCACAGGCCCATGGGGTGCTTAGATATGGCCCCCAGGGCTTCCTTGGAAACAGCGAAGGAGTGCCCCGCGGTGCCTCTGCCAGCGAAAACGGAGCTCGGGAGGGCCATGTGCGAGCTCCGTTTTCACTGGCAGTGCGCTACCAAAACAAACTACTAGCAAAAGTGGCACTTGATCACGCGAGTGATGTTGAGCTGGCCATGCCCCTCCTGCCCCCAGGGGTGGGATTCTACCGCTTCGGAACGGTTTTATAGAACCGGTTGTTATGATTCTCGCTGTCTTACTACTTCGCCCAGGAGGCTTCCCTGAGTACCCAGGAGGCCAAAAAACCAGGGGGAGGGGGCCCTGCAAAAAACAAAGAAGCCACGCCCACCCAGTCACATGGCCACACCCACCTAGCCATGCCCACCTAGCCACACCCACAGAACCAGTTGTTAAAATATTTGAATCCCACCCCTGCCCGCCCCCTCAGGTCAAACACAACCCTGATGAGGCCCTCAATGAAATCGAGTTTGACACCCCTATTCTAGGACTTCTATCATTGAATGACAAATTTCTTGGCAGATTTTCCTTCCCCGAGTGAATTTCATCAAACATCCAGTAACAGAACCTATTCCAGCCTCTCCATTTTGATTCTTTTAAGATAGCATGTGCTTTAGAGTTAATTGTGAGTAGGCAGGTTATCCTCGACTTGCAACCATTCATTTAGTGACCAAAGTTACAATGACCCTGAAAAAAATGATTTACATCCTCACACTTACAACCGTCACATCATTCCCACGATCAAGCAATCAAAATTCAGCTGTTTGGCAACTGGCATATATTTACAATGGTTGCAGGATCCCAGGGTCATGTGATCCCATTTGAGTCCGTCCCAGCCAGCTTCTGATAAGCAAAGTCAATGGTGGAAGCCAGATTAGCTTAATGACCATGTGGTTCATTTAACGACAGCAGCGATTCGCTTAGCAACCATGGCAAGAAAGGTTGTAAAATTAGACATGAGCCACCCAACAACCCCCTTGCTTAGCAACAGAAATTCTGATCTCAATTGAGGTCATAAGTCAAGAACTAATAAGGAGGGGGAAAAATTCACAAAACTTTGACAAACTTGCATCTTGTGGATTTAAAAAAAAAAGATAAAAGTTTTTTTCCCTCCCAGCAAAACTAAGAAAGAATGAATTTAGCAGCGAAATATGAGAAACTGAGAAAATGTAAAGTGAAGATTTATTCAACATTAATGAATTTTGTTAGTCACTGCTGAACAGATGTCAGGTTTTACTTATTTTATTCCTTCCCTTTGATCAATCAGCAGAGTTTGCCTAACATGCTTCAACAGGTCAGTTAAAAAGAGAGCAGCTGTGTTTTTAAATACACTCAGTTCAGTTTTGTACTGACATAGATTTAAAATTGGGCAAGGCTTTGAACAATCATAAAACTGGGGCCCAGCTTTGATCTTAATTTTTTGATTTTCTCCCCCTCTCTGTAGGCACCCTGACTGGATTGGGAATCCTAATTAAAAATTGGACACATCTATTGGAAACTCTTAAACCAAAGACATATTTTCCTGGGATCATTGTGTGTAAATCAATTAATTGAAGGTTACTAAAACATATGAAGAACAGTTGCAGGAACCGGGCTTGGCTAGTCTAAGAAGAGAAGGACCAGGGGAGACATGATAGCAGGCTTCCAATATTTGAGGGGCTGCCACAGAGAGGAAGGGATCAAGCTATATTTTTTTTTGAGGAAGCTGAAGAAGCTTCTTGGAAGAGAAGCGAAATGTCTTCAAAGTAAAACCAGAAAGTCCAGTTGCCTCTTGAAAAACATCTTTGGGGCAACCAGGACCTGGATGACTGAGAATCTCCATAGATGTTTAGTTTCATAGGTCATTTTTTTCCTCAAAAAACCAAGTACTTTTAATGATCCCTTTTCAATCAGACACACATAAAATAATGTGAAATAAAAATAAACGGTATACTATACACAAAAAAGAACTTTATGTAAAAAATGCATAAAAAGAACACACAAAAACTGCAATTATAGCTACTGGTATATCAGCTGATTTTGTAAGTCTTAAGAAAAACAAAACAAAGTTTTTAGTGTTTACCAATCCTGTTCAAATATTTTTCCCAAGGGATAAATCATGTGACATTTTCTGATTAACCAAGCATATAATTTTCTCAAAAATGGCCAAATCACACATGTCTGAAATCCAGTCCTTTGCATCTGAAATTATAGTATTTTTCTATCTCCTAGACTTTTTACTATTGTCTGAGAGCAAAGCAACTTATCTTTGTTCTGAAAATTACATTCCAAAGAGTCAGTATGTAATTCAATAACAATATACATCTCTTTAAAACCCATTTTCTCAATCATTCTGTCAACATATTACAGGTAGTCCTTGACTTATGACCACAATTGAACCCAAAATTTTGGTTGCTAAGTGAAACATTTGTTAAGTGAATTTTGCCTCATTTTATGACCTTTTGTGCCACAGTTGTTAAGCGAACCACTGCAGTTGTTAAATTATTAACACGGTTGTTAAGTGAATCTGGCTTCCCCATTGACTTTTCTCATCAGAGGTTCACAGAAGAGGATTACATGACCCCAGGACACTGCAACCATCATAAATATGAGTCAGTTCCTAAGCATCCGAATTTTGATCACATGACCATGGGGATGCTGCAACAGTCATACTTGTGAAAAACAGTCATAAGTCACTTTTTTCAGTGCTGTTGTAACTGTCAACCATGAAGCTGACCGGCTGAGGCCATTTTGAGGCTTCAGTGTTGCCACAATGGAACTGAGGGATATGGAGGGAGGAATAGAGATAGTTGGCTTTTTTTTAGCCAAAACAAAATACTTTCTCCTGGGAACCAAGGACAATTCCACAGGCGGTCGGAAAGAGGAGGAGTGAAGTTACCAGGCAACTGGGCAGCACCTTGATTGGACCATGTGATTGATTGTGTGGGGAAGGGGGAAAACTTTTACTTTTAATTAGGTGAAAACTGCAGGAACATTCAGGGTCGGTTTTCACCAGCCTCTGCCAATATGATATATCCAATAAAACAGTTCTTTGAGGAATCTACCTGCCTCGGAGTTCTATTTGTTATGGGTCCAAGGTATTACTTGGAACCCTGACAGTAACTTTGAATGGTCAGTAAATGAATGGTTGTAAGTTGAGGACTGCCTGTATATAACATTACTCTACAAAGGATATAAGGAAAAACACAATCATCAATATTAGCTGAAGTGCTTTCAAATGCAATGTAGACTTAAGCCAAGAGACAGTTAAACAATAAGCAATAAGAATAAATTCACATAGGGTGTAAACCAGTAGGAGTTGTGCACAACAGCTGAATATTTCGCATTTACTAATGATGAACAATTTGACAGTCAACCCTTGAAGAGCTAATGTTGGGCTAACAGATCTTCACTGTTTTTTTAAAGGTTACACAGAGCATCCATGGGGGAGAGGTCAAAAAAGGCAAGATGGCAGCCACACTCTGTCTTTGAAACCCTTCCCTTTTACAAGGCTTGGATCACATAATTCCTGCCATCATTTTGAATTTTTGACCACCTGATGCCACTATGAAAATAGTACAGGTAGTCCTTGACTTACAAACACAATTGGGACCAGCACTTCCATTGTTAAGCAACGTGCTCTTTAAGGGAAGCACACTTGATTTTTACAACCTTTTTTTGCCACGGTTGCTAAGCAAATAACTGCAGTTGTTAAGTGAATCACATGGTTGTTACGTAAGTCCGGCTTCCCTCATTGACTTTGATTGTCAGAAGCCCCTTTGGGAAGGTCGCAAATGGCATTCAACTGCAACTGTTGTGGATACAAGATGGTTGCCAAATGCCCAAATTCTGATCATCTGACTGTGGGGACACTATCAAGGTCACAACTAACTTTTTTCAGCCCTGCTATAACTTTGAACAGTCACTAAGCAAATGTTTGTATGTCGAGGATTGCCTCATGTAGTAAATGTGGTAGTAATCGATAAATGAGGCCTTCAATTATAGGTGGTCATTGTTCTAGAACAGGAGCGAAGAAAGTTCTTGGTTTTCACCACAGGATCTGAGGCTGGACGGTGCTGGATATAAGATCAGTTCACGTCATCAGAATGTTTTGTGAATAAATGTCATCAGGTAGTCCTCAACGTACAACTGTAATGGCGCCTGGGGAATTCTGGGAGTTGAAGTCCACATGTCTTAAAGCTGCCAAGGTTGAGAAACACCATCCTAGATGGAAGACACATTTATCTGTGCAGTGGTTAGACTGCAGTATTGCAGGCTAATTCTGCTGACTGTTGACTGCCAGGATTCGATTCTGAGCGACTCTAGGTTGACTCAGCCTTCCATCCTTCTGAGGTGGCTAAAATGAGGACCCAGATTGTTGGGGTCAATATGCTGATTCTGTAAACCGCTTAAAAAGGGCTGTTAAGCACTGTGAAGCAGTATTTAAGTCTAGGTGCTATTGCTATCCTTTCCTCATCTGAGGAAGAGAGATTCTTGGAAATCTAATCAATATGATTCCCCATTCTGAGGGTTTAAAACTTGTCACTTGAGTCAGGTCATTTGTGCCTCCTTGAGGGAAGACTTTGGTTTGATTTGTTCTATGAAACTTAGATTTTGCATCCTGCGCTGATGTTTATGAAGTGCCAAACATTCCCCAGAAGACATCTTAATTTCTACCGTGAAAAGAGAAATGCAATAGAAACCCCTCATAACCTACCCAGATATTTGCTTTGCATGCAGTCTGTGCCTTTCTGGGCTGGCCTCCAAGCCCCACCCGTCTTCTAATAGCAAAGCTTAGCTTAGCCCAACCTCTTGCAACAATGGGGGGAGAAACCACTTAGATCTGCAGCAAAAGAAGCAGGTGAAGTCAACAAACCTGCTAAAAGCTCTTGAAATGTCTTGAAAGGGATGGGGTGGTTTGCAATACCTTGGCCTTGAGATTAGTAAACAAAGCCACTAACAGGCTTGGCATCTCCTTTTTGGAAAAATCGTTCCGCTGAAGACACAGAGCACCAATATATAATTTTAGCCCAATTTTGTTTGCTCCACTGCAAACAAGAGGCTAGAAATTTAGAAGCTGTTTCTCTAAGTGTATAATTTTCATAATCATTTTACAGGTACTCCTTGACTTATGACCGGTTGCTTAGTGATTCTTCAAAGTTTTAATTCACCACCCAACAGCTACTGATGACCCAGTTGTACTGGCTGCCCCCCACCCCAATCTCAAGACTGCATTTTGGATCCTTGGCAACCAGCTGAATTTCCAGCCATTTAAATTTCATCTAAGCAGAGTTTTCATCATCACTTTAAAAAGAGTTTTATTAAAATAGCTGAAAATACAATCTCAGTCCAGCAGCTACCAAACTGGCTGAAGGAGAAAGCTTTGGGGTATTTTACCGTTTATTTCAATTTGAAGCTATTTTTGAATGTGGCGATTCAATTCAACTATGATATCAATCCACATTTAGTGATAGGCCTGTGCTTTCCTTCCTCAGTCTGTTTTGCTTAAACTGCATTGCTTCCAACCATGCACAACCAAGACTAATTTTAGCCAGATCAGGACACATAAACCATTTAATCTTGGCTGGATCATGTTCCAGTGTTGTAGACATAAATAGCCATCTTTCAATATTGAAAAAGTCATTGTACAGCGGTCTGAGCATATTTATTCTGTGATGCTTTAGAGCAGTGGGTTTTTTTTTAATACTGGCAATTTTAATATGGGTGGATTTCAACTCCCAGAATTCCCCAGCCAGCTATGGGAATTCTGGGAGTTGAAATCCACCTATATTGTCAAGATTTGAAAAACACAGCTTTAGAGAAACATTTCTTAAAGTGTGGTCCTAAGACCCCTGGGGGGGGGTCCCACAAAATCCTCTCAGGCATCCATGAAATCAAAACGATTTGTCAGTCTATCTTTAAAAAACAGTGCAATATTAAAATCCCAACTGACAGCCATAAAAAGCAGTAATGGCAGCGAATGCATTCATTTTAATTTTTAATACAGTAAATATTGATAAATTAAACCCATGCCAACAGAGGTTCTTTTACGGGGGTCCTCCATAATTTTTAAAAGTGGAAAGGAGCTCTGAGAGGGGAAAAAGTTTAACAAACATGATTTTAGAGGGCAGAATTGGAATCAATAGGCAGAAATGGCAGGGAAGTGAATTTCATCTAAATAATCTGATACACTTTTAATCAATAGAATATTGGAGATATGGAAGATAAGGCCTAAGAAGGTGTGTGTGGGGGGGGTGTCCCCTGTACTGGTAGTACTTAAGCAGAAATTTGTCAGGGAAACTTGTAAAAGCACTAAGTTAGGGGATGAGGTGTTCTACTCTAGATGGTCTCTAATGCCCCTTCTCAATTTTAACGTTTTATTTTATTATATATATGTGTATATATTATAATTTATATGGTATTTAGGTTTCTTCGGGTATTATCCCACGTTTTAATAGTTGTGCTTTTATAGCGACGTTTCGGCAGAATCTCATCTGCCATCTTCAGGCCTGTGTACTGGGCTCTTTTTAATCATGTGTTTCATGTTCGGTAGCCATTTTCTGTTTGAATTCACTGCTGGCCCTGTGTTCCATTTGAATGTTTTTTTCTTCATCCCGATTGGCTGGGAGTCCAGGTAGGGCTTTTTTCTCTCTCTCTTTTTTTCTCTCTTCCTTGTTTAAGTTGCTTTTAGGTGTTTTGCTTGTGCATAGAGCCATTTCGGTTCTTTTTAGGATAAGTTTGGTGGCTGCTGTGTTGTGATGAAATATTAATTTCAAGCAGGTTGGTGTGGTATTGTTGTCTCTGCAACTGCATAGGAATTTGAGGTCATATAGTATGGCTGCTCTTTTAACTTCTAGCTTCTCATAGGTCTGGCTGTTTATTTCCTCCCCGTAGAGGTCTGATATTTTATAATTTATATATACACACATATATCCAGCTTGTATTATTTTACAAATAACTCAAGGTGTGAACATATTTAACACACCTTCCTCACAATAACAACCCTCTATGAGATGAATTGGACTGAGAGAGATTGACTCAAAGTTATCCAGTTGGCTGTCATGGCTAAGAGACAGAGGTGGTACTCAGCAGGTTCTGGGCAGTTCTGGAGAACCGGTAGCGGAAATTTTGAGTAGATCGGAAAACTGGCCAATACCACCTCTGACTGGCTCTGTCCCCATCTAGTCTCTGCCTCCCATTGAGTCCCAGCTGATCGGCTGGGTCTTCTTTGGTTGCCCTGCACAGGAGAACAGAGCTGGAAAGCAGGTTAGTGGGGTGGGAATGGGGATTTTGCAGTAACCTTCCACCAGGAGTGAAGAGGGAATGGAGATTTTGCAGTATCCTTCCCCTGCCACGCCCACCAAGCCACACCATGCCCACCAAGCCACTTCCACAGAACTGGTACTAAAAAATTTTGAATCCCACCACTGCTAAGAGGGGACTTGAACCCATTTTCTAGCCTGGTGCCTTAACCACTAGGCCAAACTGACTCTGTTTTAATCCTGTATTTCTAGAAAAATAGCACCCAAACAACCAGCGTAGAAGATGAGCTTAATGCACATTAATCTAGCCACATTGTGAGCAAAACTTTGGAACAGGGAAGGCTCGGTGGTGAGATTTTTCTCATGACTTGTGTTTTTATTTGCCCAGTCGTCCTTTTAAAAGAACGCAGCCCATAATAGGCAAAGAATCATGCCGCAGTCAGATCTTACCTCTGGCCAAGGATTTTTGTAGCTTAAAATTTAGGGAATTTGGAGAAGGTTGCAATCCTACATTCCAGAGTGAGCTTTACTCTTGAGTAAATGCACAGGCTTAACAACCCCTAAAAAGGAAAAACTCTGGTGTGGCATCAAAGAGAAACTGCTTCTCCTCTTCCTATCCTGAATATTTTTTGGAGAATTTCAATTAATTGGTAAAATATTAGCAATAACTTATCAGTATGGTTTGTGCCAGTAATTACTTCATTAGAACTTTTATTCACTAGAGCAGTGTTTCTCAATCTCAGCAAACTTTAAGATATATGGACTTCAACTCCCAGAATTCCACAACTACCATCCATCGCCATTGTTGAGAATTCTGGGAACTGAAGTCTGCATAAATGGAGGATACCTTAGTTTAAGCTTGGAAAATAGAAGTTCAGTTTTAACCAAATAATTTAAAGTTGGGTTAATGTGCACCTGCTGCTGCAAACTCTGATCACGCAAAAACATGTGTTTGGATTTACACCCCAATATTTGACGTAAGTATGGTAACATACTAAAGGTGCAGCATGTGGCTTGCTTGGATCTTCAGCTTCCGGATCCATTGTAAGTAGAAAATCTCCTATGGAGCATTTATGTCCCTGTTGAATTTATTTTAATTTTTTTAGAGTCTTTTCATTAAGTAAATGGAAAGATGGCCGATGGCAAGGGGAAAAATTGGACTAGCTTTAACCATAATACAACTAGTCCTCAAGTTATGACTGATTGCTTAGTGACTGTTCAGAGTTATGAGCTGGCAGACTTGCAACCCAAACCCTCTCTACAGTCATGCAACTGAACTTCAGGTACTCCACAACGTCACTGCATTTACAGTGTCACATGATTGTATTTTACAATGGTTTTACCAAACCCTGGCATTTCTGGGTTTTGGGAAAACTTACCCATAGAAAACCATTGCTTTGCTTAACAATCCTGGTTTTTGCTGAGCAATGGGTGCAGCTGTGTTATAATGTCTGAGTTCACTTAACGACTGCAGCAAAAAAGGTCAGAACATTGGGTTGGTCACATGGAGGGCTACCTGTATTTTTAAGAAAGCTTCTGGACCCCAGATATATTCAGAAATATTATAAGAGGTTGCCATTCAGAGTGTGTGAAATGATTAGTCCCATTTTGGCAACCATTTTGTGAGTGTGCTCTCACAATTCCAAATATATGAACCAGTCTAAAAAGCTTGGATCTCCCTAACTGAGAGGAAATCTTTGGGTTCCTACAAGAAAACCCCTTGAGTTTTGAGGCTGTTTCTATAGTTCTGCACCAAGGAGAGATTTAACCTGGAAATAAGGAGAAAATTTCTGACAGTGAGAACAATCAACCAATGGAACAGCTTGCCCTTGGAAGTTGTGGGAGCTTCATCACTTGAGACCTTCAAGAAGAGATTGGACTCCCATCTGTCAGAAATGGCGTAGGGTCTCCTGCTTGGGCAGGGGGTTGGACTAGATGACCTACAAGGTCCCTTCCAACTCAGATTATCTGTTATCTCTTAACTTACAACCATTTTTTAAAGATTTTGCTTGGACTGTTCCTCAGATTCCACTGACTCACTCAGGCTGTGTTCCCACAATCTAATGAAATCTGTTGTTGAGTTATCTCATTTCCTAAGTTTACAATGTCAAATCATTAACCAGACAGATGGGCTGGACTCATCTGCCATTTGGAGTGATAGAAGACGTAACTAAGATCAACACTCATCAAGTTCCAGCAAGCATCTCTAGGTCTTGGTTTGTGTTGTGTGAATACAGCCACTGATTCTCCAAGATTTAGGACAGAAGTGAGTTAGTGGTTAAGGTGCTGGCCTTAACCAAGAGACTCAGAGCTGAAGAAGCTTCTTGGATGAGAAGTGAAATGTCTTCAAAAGAAAAACCAGGTCCAGTTGCCTCCTGAAAAGACACCTTTGGGACAACCATGACCTGGATGACTGAGAATCTCTACAGACTTCAAGAGACTGTGAGTTCAAATCCCACCTTAGGCATAAAAGCTAGATGGGGAACTTTGGGCCAATCACCAGGTGACCATGAGTTCTAGACTTGAAAAGCATGAAAGCCTGCTAGAAGGGTTGTTACGGGGAAAATAGGAAGGAGTATTATGTACATTCACTGCCTTGAGTTACTTATAAAGTAATAAAGGCATGCTAAACATATAATAAATAAAAAATAATTTTTAAAAATTCAGCCAAGGCTCCCATCTGATCCAAACTGGAGATGATGCCAATGAAACCTGGTCTCCCCTCTTTACAGAGACACAAGTATTCACCCCAAATCCTCCGGCTCTTACTTGTAGTCCTCAACTTATGAGCACAATTGAGCTCAAATTTATGTTGTTAAGTGAGTTTTGCCCCCTTTTACAACCTTTTTGTTAAGTGAATCATTGCAGTTGTTAAATTAGTAACCCGATTGTTAAGTGAATCTGGCCTCCCCATTGACTTTGCTCCTCAGAAGGTCGCAAAAGGTGATCACATGACTCTGGGACACTGCAACCATCATAAAATGATGTCACTTTAAAGTGTGAGTCAGTTGTCAAGCATCTGAATGTGAATCACATAACCATGGAGATGCTACAAGGGTCATAAGTGTGAAAAACAGTCATAATAAGTCACTGTTCAGTGCCATTGTACCTTCGAACGGTCAGTGAACAAACTGTTGAAAGTTGAGGACTATTTGTATGTTGATTTTAATCCAGATCTGGGTCAGGGGAAAAGATCTAAAACTGTGAAAATATTTACAGACCCCTCACATCCCAGACATAAATTATTTCAACTCCTTCCCTCAAAATGACACTATAGAGCACTGCACAACAGAACAACTAGACACAAGGACAGTTTTTTACCGAACACCATCACTCTGCTAAACAAATAATTCCCTCAATACTGTTCAATTATTTATAAAGTCTGCACTACTATTACTATTAATCCTCTTATCACTCCTTATCACCCATCCCCTCCCACTTGTGACTGTATGACTGTAACCTTGTCGCTTGTATCCTTATGATTTATATTGACTGTTTCCTAGTATGAGTTGATTACTTATTGTACCCTATGACTATTAAGCATTGTACTTTATGATTCTTGACTCTTGATGAATGTGTCTTTTCTTTTATGTACACTGAGAGCATTTGCACCAAGACAAATTCCTTGTGAGTCCAATCACACTTGGCCAATAATTCTATTCTATTCTATTCTATTCTATTCTATTCTATTCTATTCTAAAAATGGGGAAATGCCAAGAGAAGCCATTTATAAGACCTGGAGCCCTCCCCAAATCCTGGTGTTGGAAGTTAAAACCCACCCCTCTCCTAAGAAAATGAAATATTTTAGGCTATACTAAAAAGGCAGAATATTTCCCCTAAAAAGAGAAGTAGAAACTCAGAAGCAGAAACTCACCTCAGAAGCAGAAGCTCACCCCTCCCCCACCTTTGTTAATGGGCGGGCCATTAAGGCCTGGGCCAGAGTATTCTACATAACAAAGCCCTCTACCCATCTCACCACATGGCCTGGGAAGATTGCATCAGGCAGCACTCAGGTGAAGCCATGCGGTCCAGACAAAGCCTACTAAGTTAGCTAAGAACCCCGTCCCTGGGAGTCTGACAGCCAATGGGATACATTTCTTACACAGGAACAGGAAACACTAAGGTGGGGCCCAACTTACGAAGGGTCTCTCAGCATCTCAGCCCTTCTTCTTTTCCTTCAGCCAACATCTTGAAGTATGTGATCATCCTTTTCACTTTGGAGCTCCAAGCCATGTGGTCCTGTCCACCATTAAACCATCTTTTCAAACAGCCTCCATGTTTCCAGTGCCTTTTTCCCCAGTTGGAACAGAACCCAGAAGGATATCTCTTCCAACGCTGGTTAAAAGCAGACACAACTTTCTCTCTGCAACTTTCTTCTTTTTTTCTAAACCCTGCTAAGCTGGAGGATTTAGTGAGCCACCCGGTCCGTGGGCTGGGTGATTCATGCCACAAAAGTTCGAAAGGAAAAAGAGTCGGAGCCATAGCTTTGGATTCCTGGCACTGCTGGTGACTCAGTCTCCCTGTGAGGGACACGCTGTCCCCATTACACAGCATGGGAGGTGGTGGAAGAAACAGTTGATGTCATGGGCAATTGTTGTCTCCCGGCCCACCGATCTTTCCATCTTCCCTCTCCCCGGAGGTTGTGGCCGCCTGTGGACAATGGATCATTTAAAGAAAAAGAAAAGAATGGGAAGAGCAAGTTTATGAAGGTGCCAACCTGCAAATCACATTCTGGATCGTTCCCTGTTCAGATGTCATTGTTAGCAAAGAGGGTGAGCTGCACGAGCTCAAAAGACAGGCACATCTTCAGTTCCAAATTAAAATAAAAGCTACATCAAAATGTTTTGCAAAATGGCCTGTTTGAGATTTATCCTGGAGATGGATTTACTGGGTCAGTGTTCTTCTCAGCCATGGCTACTTTAAGATGTGTGGACTTCAATTCCCAGAATTCCGCATTCAGCTCGTCTGGATTAATGCCTGGATTAATTCAGTAAGGTTTAGAGGTCCTTGGTGCTCCCTGAGCTTGCATATTTTCTTGCAGACCTTTTATTAGCACTGATGATGTTACCTAATTAGGAAAATGAACTGTCTGCAAGAAAACAAGCAAGCACAGAAATCACCAAGCTGAAACTTCATTTCAACCCTGAGCTACAAATATTCTCCTTTATTGGTATCAATAAGGTTTAGCTCACCACTTGGGACAGGTGGAAACTGAATACGGCATCTTAGTATTGTGTGAATGCAAGTCAGACTGAACATTTAGTGCTTGCATTCGCACAATACTAAGACGTATTTTAACAGTGCTTGTTTCTCTGCTTATTTATTTTATTGATTAGATTTTTTTTATCCCACCTTTATTACTTTATAAATAACTCAAGGTGGCAAATATACATAATACTCCTTCCTCCTCCTCTTTTTCCCCACAACAACCCTGTGAGGTATGTTGGTCTGAGACTGGCCCAAAGTCACCCAGCTGGCTTTCATGCTGTTTTAATGTTTTATAACATTCATTTTTTTATATTTATAAGTCACCCAGATTCACTTGACAGTGAGATTTGTGGCATATACATTTAATAAATAAACGAATAAGGTTTATGTTATGTTTGCATGAAGAGACAGACGCGGAGTGCTTCAAGCTCTTTAGTTTATTAGTGACTACAGCTCAGAATGGACCCGACTGGCTTTGCTGCGGCTGCTACTTATAGCCGGCAGCCGCAGCTGACAGCCAATCAGAGTGCAGGGTTTTCCCGCACTTTTTAAACCAATCATTTCCAACACTTTACAAGAACAATTCAAACTAAACCAATGATTTCAAACCTGCATACATAACACCCCTCCCCACTAGGTTCAGTCCATACTCAAACCCCAATCTATCTAATGTATTCTTTTAAATAGGTGGGGCTCTTACATGTACGTTGAGACCTACGTGGTTCAGATGTTTTAAGGTTCTCACCTTGTGAGAGAGGAAATGTGTCTGCTGACATTTCCTTACTTGGACTTCTAGTAATGGTAGAACCTGTTTGGTTACTACAACCTGGTCTCTCCCCCCAATCCATCTCCAACCCAATGTCAGCACCTAAATCAGGTAGTGGTGTGCAATCTTCCATTTGTAAAAATGGTTGTTGGTATTGTGACAGGTTTTGGAGTGATTCCTGTCGTGTTAGCTCGTTACACATGGGGTTGATTCTTGCTTGCTGATTATCCTCATAATCCTCCCCTTCCCCCTAGAAGAGGCAGTAGGTATGGGAACCAGGGAGGAGCAATGGCGATGCTCCTGA
Source organism: Naja naja (assembly GCA_009733165.1). NCBI lineage: Eukaryota > Metazoa > Chordata > Lepidosauria > Squamata > Elapidae > Naja > Naja naja. The sequence goes on from CM019148.1 coordinate 361,765,589, forward strand.
GGTAGTCTGGATCTTAGCTGATCAATATGCCTGCTCCAGAGGACACTGTCCTCCGTTTGTACCCTGTAAGACCTAGGGCCCGTGATTTGGGTTATCTCAGCAGGAATCCATAATGGTTCACCCATAAGGTTCTTAGCATAAACAGAATCACCCACAGTGAAAGTGCGAATTTTGCTAGTGGAGTCTAGTGGTGCATTGGGTGCGTAAGTGGGATGAAGGCGGTCAAGGAGAGACCTGAGTTTCCTACCCATCAACAATTCAGCTGGGGTTAAGTTAGTTGAAGGGTTGGGAGTGATATTCTGGACACTGAGTAGTTTTTCAACTTTCTCAGTGATGTCCCCTGGACCCAATTGCTGAAGTTTTTCCTTGGTAAATCGCACCATACGTTCAGCCCGGCCGCTAGCCGAAGGATGCCCAGGGGCTGTCAGGGCGTGTCTGATACCCTGCTGTGCTAGATATGATTCAAAAAGGTTGGATGTAAATTGAGGGCCATTGTCAGAAACAAGCACATCAGATAACCCATGAGTTACAAAAAGATTTTTAAGCTGTTTGATGACAGCTTCAGTTGTGGTGGATGCCATAGGGATAACCTCCAGCCATTTGGAATATGCATCTACTATAATAAGGAAAGTATGCCCTCTGGTAGCCAGCAGCAATGTGAATCCTGGACCATGGGCCCCTAGGACATTCCCATTCCTGTGTGGGGGCGAGAGGTGGGGCAGTCCGGACTACCTGGCAGTTGGGACAAGATGCAACCCAGTTTTCAACCATTTTGTCAATACCTGGCCACCATACATAACTCCTGGCCAATCCCTTCATTCTGACAATTCCCGGATGACCCTCATGTAACATTTCCAAAACCTATTTTTGTAGTTTTGCAGGAATAACCACCCTGTTACCCCACAAAATACATCCTCTTAACACAGATAATTCAGTTTGCCTGGATTTAAAAGGTTGGGCAAGTTAAGGTAGATCTTGAAGTGGCCAACCTTTCTTAATCCAGCCTATAATAGGAGCCAATAAAGTGTCTTTGGCAGTCTCTCTGGCAATTTCAGCAGCATGTACTGGAAGCTTGGCAACAGTTTCTAGAAAAAGGTGTGAGTCTCAGGAACAGGGTCCTCAATGTGTGAAGGAAGTGGGCAGCGACTCAAAGCATCTGCATGCCCAATGTCTTTACCAGGTCTGTGGATCAGTTTGTATGAATAAGCAGCAAGAAATTCGGTCCATCTCAGCATTCTTGGTGACAGGATCGTGGGCATTGGTTTGTCCCCTGCCACAATGCCTAAAAGAGGTTTGTGATCTGTGACAACAGTAAATGTTCTCCCATATAAATACTCATGGAATTTCTTGACAGCTGCTACAATTGCCAAGGCTTCCTTGTCCAGTTGGCTGTAGTTCCTCTCTGCTTTAGTCAAGGTGCAAGAGTAAATGCAATAGGGGCTTCCATCCCGCTGGGAAGCATGTGGCTCAACACCCCACCCTACTCCAAAAGGGGAGGCATCACAAGTCAGAACAACAGGCAAGTTCTCAAGAACTGTATCAGTACAGAATCAGACGTGATTTGTCTCTTGATATTGTTAAATGCAGCTTGTTCCTTCCTGCCCCAGACCCATGCAGATTTTTGTCCAGCAACCTATGTAGGGGTTCTGCAATGGTTGCCTTCTGAGGTAGAAACATATGATAGAAGTTAATGAGTCCCAAGAATGCTTGCAAATCTGTTTTGCATTTTGGCCTGGGGGGTTCTTTGATTGCCTGAACTTTGGCCTCTGTGGGGTGGATGCCATGTTTATCAATCATGTAACCCAAGAATTCCACTTCATCTGTTCTAAGTGTGCATTTTTCTTCTTTGACTTTTAAACCCGCTTTTTTGAATCTGATTAAGACTTCTCTGAGTCTCTCGTGTAACTGAGTGTCATTTTCAGCAGAAATTAAAACGTCATCAAAATAGGGCACCACCCTGGCAACCCTTGTAACATTCTTTCCATAAGGCTTTGGAAGATGCCAGGAGCTACGCTTACTCCAAATTGCAACCTTTTGCATTTGAAAGCACCTCTATGGGTCACAATGGTTTGGGCTTCTGCAGTGGCATCATCAACTGTTAACTGTTGATATGCCTGTGCCAGGTCCAATTTGGCAAAACTGTGCCCCTCCAAGAGAATGTAATAAATGATGCACTACTGGAACTGGATATGCGCTCTGTTGTAGCGCATGGTTCAATGTCCCCTTGTAGTCTCCGCAGATTCTTACAGACCCATCAGCCTTGACTGGTGTGACTATGGGTGTCTCCCACCTGGAGTGGTCAGTGGGCTCTAAAACCCCTTGGGCTATTAGTTTATCTAATTGTGCATCAATTTTTTCCTTTAATGCAAATGGAACCCTTCTGGGTTTTAAATGGATTGGTTGTACCTTGGGATCTAGGTTAAAGGAGATAGGGGTCCCCAAGTACTTGCCTAATCCGTCGCTGAAGACCTCTGGAAACTCAGACTTCAAGGCCTCTTCCCACTCAGTGTTGCTCACGTGATTGATGCCAGTCACCTCGATGCCCAGCGGGTTGAACCATTCAAGGCCCAGCAGACTTGGCCGGTCCTTGTCCACGATGGTCAGTGGTAGGCGCTTGGTGTGGCCCTTGAATTTCACGTTGAATTCTCTTGTTCCAACTACTGGAATCTTGTTCCCTTGGTAGTCTTTAAGAGTCAATGCTTGCTTCTTGAAGTGATTCTTCTGGATGTTAGGAAGTAGTCTGTGAATAGTGTCCCATGACACCATAGAAAGGTATGAGCCTGAGTCCACTTCCATTTGGCAAGGCCTTCCTTCAATAAGTACCTTGACATGCACTTTTCTGCTTTTAAAGGGAAGAATGACCAATAGTTACTGTTTGATGAGTTTCATTCTTCCCATTTAATTCTGTACTGCGCCCCATTTTCTCACTGAGGTTGTTAGGCTTGAATTCTTTGTCTTTGCTTGCAGCAAACTTCCTTCTGTTGGGTGGAGTTCTGGATGATTTGCAGACTCTTGCTAGGTGTCCTCTTTTATCACAACGGAGGCAAATGGTGTCTAAAAACTTGCATTCAGTGGGATGGCTTCCCCACAACCTCTGCAGTAGAAATCTTGCCTCTTTCTTCCCAGTCTTTCTTTTTCCGCTCCATTCTGAGTCTGTAAATTCCTTCCTCCACCTCACTACAGTCTGACTCAGAATCTAGTTCCTCACAATGATTTGTGGTGGACTTTTCCACATCAGGATGGCTTGTGGCCTTGTTAATCTTTTCATGGCTGCTGCTGAGGACTTGGTAGCTTCTGCTGAAGAGGCTTCTTCTATTGCTTCTTTCAGCGTGATCTTAGGTTTCATTAATAACTTGCTCTGCAGCACCTTGTCTTTAAGGCCTAAAACGAAACGATCGCGCATGGCCTCCTCTAAACTATTGAATTCGCATGCACCCCCAATGTCTCTTAAACTTGCCATGAAGTCGTTTATGCTCTCGTTTTCCCCCTGATCGCGACGGTAAAACTTGTGTCTCTTAATGAGGCACGATACTTGTGGCGCGTAATGGGCTCTTAACAGCCTTTCCAGATCAGGCCAAGCCATTACCTTCACGTCTGCTGCTCCCGCGAGTGCCTTCACCATCTTGAAAACTGCTGGACCGCAGTACCTAAGGAAGACCGCCTCTTCCGCTGCTCGAAATGGTGGCAAGATCATTTCCTCCAAATACATTTGGAAACGATCTGCATCGACTCCCAGTCTTCTGCCGTCAGATCAACGGGCTGGGGGGTGTTCAGCGCAGCCATCTCGCTCTTCTTCTGTTCCGCGTTGCCTTCTTCTTCAGGGGAATCCCATCCTCGTCGCCAGTGTTATGTTTGCATGAAGAGACAGATGCGGAGTGCTTCAAGCTCTTTAGTTTATTAGTTACTACAGCTCAGAATGGACCCGACTGGCTTTGCTGCAGCTGCTACTTATAGCCAGCAGCCGCAGCTGACAGCCAATCAGAGTGCAGGGTTTTCCCGCACTTTTTAAACCAATCATTTCCAACACTTTACAAGAACAATTCAAACTAAACCAATGATTTCAAACCTGCATACATAACAGTTTAAGCAAAGTTCCTGGTTATTCTGATCATTGCATTTGTTTCTCCTAGATATTCGTGACTCTGTTATCCAAAATGTAGTTAAATTTTGCTGTGTCATTCAGTATGCAAAATACACAGCGGACTGATTGATATGCCCACATAATTCTATGATTTGTTCCTTCATAGCAGTGTTTCTCAACCTCAGCCAATTTAGGACATGTGGAGGTCAATTCCAAAATTCCCTACCCACTTTAAAATTTTATAGTGTAAAATCTTAACATTTTATGGTCATTACCATCATATTTTTATAGTATTAAAATTTACTATTACAGGTTGTCCTGGACTTACGACCACAATTGGTCCCAACATTTCTGTTGCTAAACAAGACAGCTGTTAATTGAGTATTGCCCCATTTTACAACCTTTCTTGCCACAATTGTTAAGTGAATCACTGCAGTTGTTAAGTTAGTAACATGGTTGTTAAGTGAATCTGGTTTCCCCATTGACTTTGCTTTTCAAAAGGTTGCAAGTGGGGATCACCTGACCCTGGGACATTGCAACCGTCATAAACATGAGTCAGTTGCCAAGCGCCCCAATTTTGATCACATGACTATGGGGAATGCTTCAACGGTTGTAAGTTTGATAACTGGTCATAAGCCATTTTTTTCAGTGCTGCTGTAACTTCGATCACTAAATGAATGGTTGTAAATCAAGGACTACTTGTATTTAAAGTTTTATATTACATTTGAAAGGTTTATTCTATTAAATTTCAACAGCAATAAAGAAATACAGCTATTCTCCAAGGTCATCTCTATATTCCTAAACCTAAACTTCAAAACTGTCCTCAAATAATTCACACGTTAGCCTGGATCCCCAAGAAAAACAGTGACATTATAATGAAAAATAATAATAATAAAATCTGGGGAAAGGCTTAAGGAGTTGGAGGGAAGCTGGTGGTGCCTTGGAGCCTTGGTGGTGCAGGCTGTTAAATGCCTAGCACTTAATTCCAGCTGCCTGCAATTAGTGCAGGCTCGAATCCCACCAGGCTCAAGGTTGACTCAGCCTTCCATCCTCTCGGGGTAGGTAAATTGAGGACCCAAGATTGTTGGGGGCAATAAGCTGACTTTGTAAAAATGCCGCTTAGTAATAAGCAGGCATATACAATGGAATGAAGGCTATTGCTGAGTGCATTGGGTTGCGCTCCAAAAATTGTAAGCTGCCCTGAGTCTCCGGAGAAGGACGGCATATAAATATGAATAAAAAAATAGCTGTCGCTAAGGAGTTGCTTTCTGAATAAGTCTTCATTTTGATGGTTTTGGCTTTGTGGTGGAAGAGGAGGAAGTGTTTCTGCCTTAATTTTTTTCCAAGGAGGGTGTGACTGAACCCTCCAGTCATTTCTCTGCAAAACCAAAGAAGTTTCCTCCTGGCAAGATTGCTGCTTCGAGCTAGATTTCTTTGATCCTTTCCTGGAAGGTTGGCATTGACGATGACGGGATCCTTCAACGGCTTCTCACCCAGAAACGGGAGAATGGTTCTTTTTGCAAAGAAAATTGCCTGACCTTTCTTCTCTCTGACTCACTGCTCTGACTTAAACAACTTCCCACCCCAGGTTCACCGGGACTTCACTCTTTGTCCTACCACTGCGCCAGCTGTCATCTGATCCCCGGTCCAGAACCCCCTCCCCGAAACCTCTGGCAAAATTTCCCCCGTTCCTTAGCCCTCTCCAAGAGCTCCCTTCCTAAGCCCGTTTGGTATCATGGTTAAGCCAGCAGGTTAGAAATCAGGAGATTGTGAGTTCTGGTCCTGCCTTAGGCATGAAGCCAAGTTTTCTTACCATAAGAATAAAATAGAATAAAACAGAATGGATGGAATGGAGTGGAAGAGGAATAGAATAGAATAGAAATAGAATGGAATAGAATGGAATGAAATGGAGTGGAAGAGGAATAGAAGAGAAGAGAAGAGAAGAGAAGAGAAGAGAAGAGAAGAGAAGAGAAGAGAAGAGAAGAATGGAGTGGAGTGGAGTGGAGTGGAAGAGGAATAGAATAGAATAGAATTGGAATAGAATGGAGTGGAGTGGAGTGGAGTAGAAGAGGAATAGAATAGAATGGAATGGAATGGAGTGGAACAGGAACAGAATATAGAATGGAATGGGATGGGATGGGATGGGACAGAATCGAATCAAATCGAATCGAATCAAATCAAATCAAATTGAATAGAACAGAGTTGGAAGGGACCTTGTGGGTCTTTTAGTCCAACCCACTGCATACCATTTCAGACAAATGGTTCTCCAATCTTTTATTAAAAACTTCCAGTGTTGAAGCAAACAGAACTTCCGTAGGCAAGTTGTTCCACTGATTGACTGTTCTGTCAGGAGGTTTCTCCTTAGTTCTAGGTTGCTTCTCTCCTTGATTAGTTTTCCCCCAAGGCTTCTTGTTCTGCCTTCAGGTGCTTTGGAGACTAGTTTAACCCTTTTTCTTTGTGGCAGCCCCTGAGATATCGGAAGACTGCTATCATGTCACCCCTTCTTTTCCTTAAACTAGACATTACCCAATTCCAGCAACCATTCTTCGTATGTTTTAGCCTCCAGCCCCCTAATCATCTGTGTTGCTCTTCTCTGCACTCTTTCTAGAGTCTCAACATCTTTTTTACATCGGGGTGACCAAAACTGAATGCAGTATTCCAAGTGTGGCCTTACCAAGGCCTTATAAAGTGGTATTAACACTTGATCTTAATTCTATCCCTGTTTATGCAACCTAGAACTGCATAAACATAGGGATTGTACCCGTCCTTCTCTCTCTCAGCCTAGGAAGAAGAGAAGGAAAAGCCACATCTGAAAAATTCAAGATCTCCTTGAAGACACAACAAAAGAAAAAAAAATACCCATGCATAGTTGAATCCAAACATACAGGTAGGCAGTTCTCGACCTGTGATCATAATCGAGCCCCAAATTTCCATTGCTAAGCAAGGCAGTTGTTAAGTGAGTTTTGCCCCATTTTATGACCTGTTTTTGCCACAGTTGTTAAGCAAATCATTGCAACTGTTAAGTGAATCATGTGGTCATTAAGCGAATCTGGCTTCCCCCCATTGACTTTGCTCATCAGAAGCCAGCTGGGAAGGTCGCAAATGGTGATCAAGTGAACCTGGGACTCTGTAACCATTGTAAACACATGCTGGTTGCCAAGTGTCCGAATTTTGATCATGTGATCATGGGGATGCTGCAACGGTCATGTGGAAAATGGTCAGAAGGCCCTTTTTTTCAATGCTGTTGTAAGTGCGAATGGTCATGAAATGAATGGTTGGAAGTCAAGGGCTACCTGTATTCTGTTTTTGTTTTGGGGACCAAGAATAACATAGAATAACAGAGTTGGAAGGGACCTTGGAGCAGGGGTGGGATTCAACCAGTGTTACTACTAGTTCAGTGATTACATTTTGTGCACACATGCGTGCGCACACATGCCAGACACACGCTGCATGCACGTCTAATGCACCTAAAGCTATGCTGCCCGGACAGCTGATAAGCGCTGCGTGTGGGTGCACAGCCTTGGAAAAAGCCTCTTTTTTCCTGCTTTTTCAACCTCAACTGTGCCACGCAAAGCAGCTGAGGTTGAAAAAGCAGGAAATAAAGGACAGGTAAGAGCCCAGGTGGGCGGGTGGGCCAATTAGCAGCAAACACAGAACTGGTTCAGTGTCTGCTGCTCTTCAGTGCTACCGGTTCTATAGAGCCGGGCAGAATCGGTAGCATCCCACCCAGGAGTGGGATTCAAATTTTTAACAACCGGTTCTGTGGGCGTGGCTTAGGTGGTGGGCATGGCTTGGTGGTCATCTTATTGGCTGGGTGTGGCCAACTCAATATCACTCACATCGAGGCACGCATCTCCTCGCCTGGCCTCTCATGACTGTGGGGATGCTGCAACAGTCGTAAGTGTGAAAAATGGTCATAAGTCACTTTTTTCAGTGCCATTGTAACTTTGAATGGTCACTCCACACAAGAAAAGTACCAGCAAAGAAGGGGAAAAAAACTCCAGAGATGTTCCTGAGACAGGAAGTCTAGTCCTGCCAAGAATGTAATAAGGGTCAACGAGAGACAGTTTCTGTAAGCAACACCAGAATGTTTCCTTCCTGCCTTCCTTACAGGATTAGGCCAGTAATTTCTTCTAACAACCGGTTCCGAAAAAAACTCCAGAGACGTTCCTGAGACAGGAAGTCTAGTCCTGCCAAGAATGTAATAAGGGTTAACGGAGAGACAGTTTCTGTAAGCAACACCAGAATGTTTCCTTCCTGCCTTCCTTACAGGATTAGGCCAGTAATTTCTTCTAACAACCGGTTCTCCGAACTGCTTAGAATGTTAACAACCAGTTCTAGCGAATAGGTGCGAACTGGTAGAATCCCACCCCTGATCCCACCCCTGCCTTGCAGGTCTTCTAATAATTCAACCACCTGAGTTGAATTAGAGATGGTGGGATACTTTTGGGGGGGGGGAGGGAGGAGTGCCTTTCAGTCCCTGTAATTTTTTGGGCAGAATTTTCAGAATGTTTTTTGCCCTTGCCTGCTTCCTAGGGCAGAGGAATTGAGAGTGGCCAAGTTCATCCAGCCGGCTTCATATGGAAGGTGGGACTAGAATTCCCACTCTCCTGGTTCCTGGTTTGAGGTCTTAGGCCCAGGGGTGTCAAACTCAAGGGTTTAGATCTGGCCCCTGGGCCCGCTCTGGAAACAGCAAAGGACCAGCCCGTGGTGCCTCTGCCGGAGAAAATGGAGCTTGGGAGGGCTGCGTGCAGCCATCCTGGGCTCCGTTTTCTGCCACGACAGCCTCCCGCAACCCTCTGCCAGTGAAAATGGACCCCAGGCAGGCCGCACGTGGTCTCCCCAAGCTCCGTTTTCACTGGCAGAGAGCTGCAGGAGGCCGTCGTGGCTGAAAACGGAGCATGGGTGGGCTGTCACAGCCAAAACGGAACCTCAATGAGTGACATCAAGCTGGCCACGCCCACCCTGGCTATGCCCCCCCCAGCTCCCCGAGGTCAAACACAATCCTGAGGCGGCCCTCAATGAAATCGAGTTTGACACCCCTGCCTTAGTCACACCACCAAATCAACCCCTCCCCCCCCCAAAGGAATTAATTCCATGCAATTAAACTAGCAGACGTGTTTTCTCCTCTTCAACCTCTCCTCTGTCTTTGAATGGGAGATTAGTCTGGAAGATCCTTGTGGTGAACTTCCATCAACGCCATAATGATGGCGAGGATGCAACGACCCAGGAAGAACAACCTGAGATGACTTTCAACCATTCATCTTGTCTATGGAGATTCTCAATCTTCAAGGACAAACAAAGGCAGTCCAGTTGCCTCTTAGAAAAGCACCTTTGGGACAGCCATTCAGCTTAAGACATACAGGTAGCCCTTGACTTACGAACACAATGGAGCTCAACATTTCTGTTGCTAAGTGAGACATTGGTTAAGTGCCTTTTGCCCCATTTTATGACTTTTCTTGCCACAGCTGTTAAGTAAGCTGGTTGTTCAATGAATCTGGCTTCCCCATTGACTTTGCTTGTCAAAAGATCGCAAAAGGGAATCACATGACCCTGAGACCCAGCAAAAGTCATGAGTATGAGTCAATTATCAGCATCTGTTTAGGAGATAAACCATACAGGTAGTCCTCAACGTACGACCACAATTGGGACCAGAGTTCCCATTGATAAGCAAGGTGGTTATTAAATAAGTTGTGCCCAATTTTATGAGCTTTTTTTCTAGTGGTCATTAAGTGAATCAGTGCAGTTGTTAAGTGATTCACACAGTTGTTAAGTGAATCTGGCTTCCCATTGTTGACTTTGCTGGTCAGGAGCCAGCTGGGAAGGTCGCAAGTGGCAGTCATGTGTCCATGGGATGCTGAATCCATCACAAATACATGCTGGTTGTGAAGCACCCAAATTTTGATCATGTGACTGTACAGATGCTGGGATGGTTGTAAGTGCAAAGACCAGTCAGAAGCAACTGTTTTCAGTGCTGTTGTAACTTCAGTTGCTAAAGGAATAGTTGTAAAGACAACCTGCAGAAAGAGTGCAAAAGAATGCAAGCAGAATCTAATCATTGATACAACAAGCATTATCAGCATAGCCAGTTAGATGCCTTTAAAAAGTTTGGAAATCAGACGATTTCCCTTCCTGCTTATCGATCTTGGGAAACCCAGAAGAATGTGTGCCAGTTACATTCTTTTGGGAAGCGGTGACATAGCATTACACATAATAAATGCACACTCAAAACCACAAAAGGTATCTCTGAGGTCATTCAGACCATTCCTATGCAGTACCATACATGGTACAGAGGCATAGTCATTATTCTCTCACAATGTTCACAGAATACACTGGAGACCACGTCTGTTAAAAACAAAAACAAAAGCTGCCTTTATCCAATCTGTGAAGTCCGATTCATGTTAAAGTTCACTAGTTTTTTTTTTCCCCAATCTAGTGTCTTGCAACAGAGGGATAGAATCAGGATCATGTGAAATGTTAAGGCCACTTTATAATGCTTTGGTAAAACCACACTTGGAATACTGCATCCAGTTTTGGTTGCCATGAGGTAAAAAAAGATGTTGAGACTCTAGAAAGAGTGCAGAGAAGAGCAACAGAGATGATTAGGGGACTGGAGGCTAAAATATATGAAGAATGGTTGCTGGAATTGGGTAATGTCTAGTTTGATGAAAAGAAAGACCAGGGGTGACATGATAGCAGTCTTCCGATATCTCAGGGGCTGCCACAAAGAAGAGCAAGTCAGGCTATTCTCCAAAACACCTGAGGCGAATCACAAGAAACAATGCGTGGAAAGTAATCAAGGAAAAAAGCAACTTAGAACTAAGAAGAAATTTCCTGACAGAACAGTTTTCCAGTAGAACAACTTGCCTCCAGAAGTTGTGAATGCTCCAACACTGGAAGCTTTTAAAAAGATGTTGGATAACCATGTGTCTGAAATAAGCAGTGGGTCAGACTAGAAGACCTCCAAGGTTCCTTCCAACTCTGCTATTCTGTTATTCAATGAGGAAGAATCATGGCTTCCTTGACAATGAATCCTGCAAAATGAATTATCATTCATTTTTCCGAATGCATATCCAGCCTCGTTGGCTAATACATAGTTTGGTGTATTGTGCAAAGCCACAAAATGGTTTAATTCAAGATATATATGTTGTGGGAACACAATTTCTGTGTTCATTGAAGTATTCCATCATGTCTCAGGAGAGATTACCTTCCGAAGCTGGGATGAATCTTTCATACATAATCTAAGCATGTTTACTGAAGCCAGACAAAAACCACTTTCCAATCCAAGAAATCCCTAATTTTGCTCACTGTACATGGAATCCTTTTGTGTAAGGTGGAGCTGAGATTCTATTTTTTTTCCTTGAGAGGTGTGTTTGTGTGTGTTGCGTATGAGGAGAGGGTAAGTGTAATTGTTCCACAGCTAGCAGAATTTTTCTTTTTTTCCCCAAATGATGGCACCCTTTCAAAAATCCTCTTTTCTGATTCTCTCAGCCAGCAAGAGCTTTTATTTTCCCTCTTAGGAATGGAGAGAGTAGCGTGGGATCAACAGACAGTTGAATTTTGCTTCAAAAACTGCTTGATTTTAGTTTGAAAAATGTACAATCTGGAGAACTCAATGGACGGGACTTTGTCCCCCTGATCTGAAATAACATTGTGCAAACAACAAGGAAAAAAAAGGAAACTGCTCAAACTCTCAGAAAGTCTTATACTGTACATCCAGTCGATAGTATTTCTTGATAGTTATACTTATTTTATTTATTATTAGTTACTAAATTTATTTGCAACCCATCTCGCCACAAGGAGACTCTTGCCAATTTTTTTTCTTAGGAAATACCTTTTAAGAAGTTGTGGCTTCCTTATAATAAGTCATTTAAAAATATTTACAAGAAGGGACGGGCAATAATGATTGTTACTGGATGAAAGACAACAAGGAAATCCCAAAGCTCTATAGACTAGCCTGCGCAGTTGAAATCATTCCAGAAAGAAAATCATTGACTGAAACAACCTAGAACTAAGGAGAAATTTCCTGACAGTAAGAACAATTAATCAGTTCAACAATTAATTTCCACTAGAAATTGTGGGTGCTCCAACACTGGAGGTTTTCAAGAAGAGATTGGACAATCATTTGTCTGAAATGGTAGGGGGTTGGACTAGAAGACCTCCAAGGTCCCTTCCAACTCTGTTATTCTGACTGCTATATACCTACAAAACTCCTCCTGACCACAGCTGCCACCTGCTGCTTTAGCAAGAAGCCACGAGTCCAGGAAGACCCACAAGTTGCAGTCACATAGCAAAGTGTTTCTGAACAAACTAAGTGGATCTTGCCGAGATTCAGTCTGTGAGATCTCCCTGCCCTTGCTCTGGGTGCCAAGGTTCAATTAAATAGATCAATTTCATTTAAATCAAGCAGGAAACATTCATTTTCTTATAGCTTTGTCACAGGTGGACCTACCTATATAAATAGTTCTATTCTACAGATGAGCAACTATTGTAAAAGATGAAAACTTTAAAGGACAGTGAAAATTAGAAGGAAGGAAGGAAGGAAGGAAGGAAGGAAGGAAGGAAGGAAGGAAGGAAAGGAAAGAGGGAGGCAGGGTGGGAAGGAGATGGGAGGAACGAAGGAAAAGGAAGAAGGAAGGAAGGAAAGAGAGGGAAGGAAGGAAGGAAAGGAGACAGGGAAGGAAGGAAGATGGGAGGAAGGGAGGGAAAGGAAGGAAGGAAGGAAGAAGGAAGGAAGGAAGGAAGGAAGATGGAAGGAGGAAAGGAAGGAAGAGGAGGAGGAAGAAGGAGGGAAAGGAAAGGATGGGAAAGGAAGAACTCTTAGGCACTCTTGGCTGTGGCCTCCTCCTGCCTTACCTCTGGCACCGCTGAATACGCCCGCCAAAGAGGTTTTATACTTCGCCTCGGGCAACAACATCATCGCGGCCATAAAGTACCTTTGAACTTAATTAGCTGGGGGAAGCCAGCCGCTCAGATGTCCTGGAACGGGACGGCGACGGGGGTAAGGGGGTGGGGAGGAGGCGAGACAATTGCGTGGCTAGAGGGTCCTTTCCTTTATTGTACCCGCCGTCTTTGCGCCCTGGGAAAACAGACATGTGTGTGTGTGTATGTTTTTTTTGGGGGGGGGGAGACCACCTTTGTCGGGGGTGTTTGAGAGCGCAGGCTGAAGAGGCGCATCAGCGGTCAAAACTACGCAGAGAGAGCGGGCTGGCAAGGGAGGGGAGCTGGGGGGGCAGGAAAATACCGCACCCACGAGAGAAATCGCCCTCCGAGCCAACCGGCCGGGTAGACGATTCCTTCCCCTGACTCAGAAGCGCTCTTTGCAGCTGCCGGTTGAGTAAGAGGCAAAAGGAGGTCAAAAGAAGGGGGGAAAAGGGGGGGGGAAATGAGTTGGAAGTTGGGCATTGTTTTGTGCTTTGGGGGGGGTATTGATTCTGGATCCCCGCCGCCTTTCCTCTTGCGAATCAGAAAAAGAAAAAAAAGCAGGCTGGTTGTCTATATAGCAAGGAGTTGTGTGTGTGTGTGTGTGTGTGGAGTCTGGGTTTGTTTTTTGAGGGGGAGGGGACCGGGTTGGGGGGGCACGAGGTATTTAACAAACGCTTGTTCATTCCAAGTTCATTACTCTACAACCCCCCCACCCCCAGCTCCACCAAAAGCCCACGGGGCGGGGAAGGGCGGGGTGGGGCGGGGAGTGCAAAAGGCATATTAGAGGACTTGTCAAGTTTGAACTGCTCAGACTAGCTTCGGATAAGCCCTGGTTTGCCTCTCTATAGAAGGGAAGGGGGGGACGAGAGTAGAAAGGAGAGAAGGAGCAAGAAAAAAAAAGAATTGGGGTAGAAGTTAAAAAAAATACTTTCTCCCCCCTTTGGCAAACTTTAAAGAAAACTTTGGGGAGCCTAAAATATCCTTAAAAAAAGAGGGGGAATAGTTTCCCCCTCCCAAGATATATAGATATATATATTAAAAAAATAGGGTCACGTTTCCCCCCCTCAGCCTCCCTTCCCAGCCTCGTTTTTTGCGCAAGGATGAAACTTTTTCTCTTCTGCTGCTTCCTCGTCCTGCGAGCGGATTCCCGCAGTTGTAAGTAAGGCGCTCGGCGGGTACAACTCTCTCTCTCTCTCGGACGGATCTCTGAGTCGAAGCCGTCGCTTTTCGGGAGAAGGGACGGAGGTGGGGGGCAGATGGTGGTGGCGGTGGTGTTTCCGAGGGGGTGGGAGAAAGGGGAGAATTAAAAACGGGGAAGGGGCTTGGAAGAAGCAGGCGCGTGGAGGCCATCGGGACGGGAGGGGGTCCCGTGCGGAGATGCCAAGCCCGGGTGGGGGAAGGAAGCCCTGGGTTTTATAAATATTCAACCCCACCAGCTGAAAATGAAATGCAAAGATTTGGCTTAATATTGGAACCGATTCCCTTTTGTGTGTCTAATCACACTTGGCCCAAATCAAGAACTCTATTCTTTCTGTTCAGGCTCCAACATTGGCACATGTCATTGTATAGTAATAACCATAATCATCATAACACCAATAACCACAGTAATAATCATATTGGTGAAATCTTTTTCTTTTTGTTTTAAAAAAGGAACTGCTGACGAACCGTAGATGTTCCGTTTTAAAAGCAGAAAAGAAACACGTCCTCTGCCCGCCATCGATTTTCTTCCGTGGGTTTCCCCCCTTTTTTACCTCTCTCAATTATCCTGGCTTCCATTGCTAATTCTTTGGTTATCTTTTTTTTAAATGCCTCCGGGGATTAATTTAATCCTTCCGCACCCTTCCACTAGTTCGGAGTTCTTCCTTTCCTCCCCACCCCTAAATTATAAAACTGCCTCTGTGTGTTTGTGGGTGTAATATGGGTATTGCAAGGGAGGTGTTAAAAATTTGGAAAGCCCCCTTACATCGTGCGGGTATTTAAAGAAGAGTTCTTTAGAGAGAGGTAGAAAGAAATAAAACTGCCTAATCAAACGCACACACAAACACACTGTCTGTCTGTCCACCCGCCTTCGGATTAAGAAAGAGGGAGAGAGGAACGTTTTAATTTTAGATCTGAAAGTAGTGTGGGTTTTTTTGTTTTGTTTAAGGGAAGGTATTCAAATTCTAGGCATCCTCTTTTATTTTTCAAGCCAACAGCATTCTGCTAAAATAGGGAGTCCTAATTGATATATGTATATATATCTCTATCTTCAAGTCTTCTCTAGAAAAAAAAATATTTCTTCTTCCGCTGCACTTCCAGATCAGAGCTGGACACCTCTTGTACTTTTGGCTGACAGGAATATTTACATTTATTTATTTATTATTTATTAATTCGACTTATATGCCGCCCCCTCTCCCAAGGGACTCGGGGCGGCTCACAACTAAAATAGAATACAACAATAAGTTACTTAAAAATATATATGTATGTATGTATGTTTGTATGTATGTATGTATGTATGCATGTATGCTCAACATGTCAGAAGTTGGAAAAAATGGGCATCCAGCAAAACTTAAAATATGTGGGGGTAGGGAGAAGCTTACACACATCTTTTTTAGAAAGTTTGCTCTGAGCTGATAGTGAAAAAAACACAATGTTCTTCTCTGGAATTATTGTTGGTGATATGTGTGTGCCAGGCCAGGGAGGAGGGAGAGAATTGTGAGTATTTAAAAAGCAACTTATTTAAGGAGGTAGGAAAAGTTTAAGGCTACCACCCAAAGGATATTTTAGACCATATGATTTGTGGTATGTAAAATGTGGACATTGGAGAAAAAAAATCTTATTCTCCTTCTTAAACTAAGGCTCTGCATTTATTAAATTATAGTAAATGTCTGGATATATTAACTGGAGAGAAATTTTTCAAGCTTCCTTGCTTCTGTGTATAAATTGGGACACTCTGAACCTTAAACCCCTTCTATTGCATTAAATCCAAAAATATTAAATCCAGGACTTTTCCACAGTTGTTTTAGTTTTAACCATTAGAAAATTTTCTATCCTTGGTTTTAAGCAATTTTTTTTCACTCCACGTCAGTCTTCATTCCACGTCAGTCAGAATAATTAATTTTCCTTCTACATTTTTTTCCAGTCACAAATGTTTATGCCATATAATGCTGGTCAGCTTTAACCCATGGCAAAAAGGATGAGCCAGGATTAGGCTAGAGGTTTAACCAGGCCAACCATAAACATTGGCTAATTCTTTTAGCATTATGTATGAGGCTATCTTGAATTGGAGGGGGGACGTTGAAGTTAGATACAGAAATGTGTTATAATGGTCAAAAGTAATGAAATATACCAAAACAGAAGACATTAATAAATAAATGATTTAAAAAACAAAACACAGAACTGCCCCATAATAAATGCAAGAAATGTTCTGGATTATTTAAGTCATGGGTGTTTATATCCAAAGCTATGTTTTTTTCTCCGAGAAGGGAGAAAATGATTATTTTGGAAAAGAATTGCAGATCCCTTACTCTAAAAGGAACACTGGTGAAGTCCCCCTATTCACCTATCCAATTCCTAGTATTTTAAATCCCACTGCACAGACCTTGTATGTTACCTCTCAAATAATCATCAGGGCCCCTTATGGAATAAAAGCTTCAAGTTAGGTTTTCCTCTGCCTTAGTCATACATGTTTCTGTACTGTAAAGCATTTCATACAAAACTTGAGTAAAAATTCTTATTCTTTTTTGTCCTTTCTTTTTAAGAACATAAACAACCCACCACATTATTTTAATTAAAGAAAGTTTGTGGACTAACAAAGGGACATGTAAGATCGCCAATTTTCATCTGCCCTAACCAGCCCGTCAGCTGGCGGTGCCCAGGGGTAGGGCCTTCTCTGTGGGAGCACCCACCCTGTGGAATCAGCTCCCCATGGGCCTTCATTTGGCCCCTGATCTCCACTCCTTCCGCCGGGACCTGAAGACCTGGCTATTTCAGCAGGCCGGTATGGACTGAACCAAAGTGGGGTGGGTTTCTTTCTTTTTTAAAGTAATTTTAATTGTTTTTAGTATTATTGGGCTTGTACTGTTTAATTATTTTTTAAGTAAATTATTGCATTGTGTTTTATACTGTGAGCCACCCTGAGTCCTTAGGGAGAGAGGGTGCCATACAAGTCTAATAAATTATTATTATTATTATTATTATTATTAAAATTAATGGCATGGGATGATGGGAGATGCAGCTCACAAATATCAGGTTGTGATGCACTTCTGCATAGGAAATAGAGAAATAACCTCTGTTGCTTCTAAGGGAGTTTAAGGAATTTATATCTTACTCTGCAGAGTGGCCTTCCCAGCCTAGAAACCACACCATGGATGTCATCTTACACAGCACACAATTTATACAATTCTCCTCAGTTGCACAGGGAAGAGATGAAGTCCCCACCCTTCTGGCTCTCTCTCTCCCGCCCCCCAATGTGGTGCCTTCCAAACTTTTTTTCAGCTTTTGTTATTCCCTGCCTGTAACTGATTTGGAGATGGGGGCTGCAACCAGGCCTTTGAACGCCCCCCCCGAGGCTGTACTGCAAGGGAACAGGAATTTGATTAAACGTCCTGTCGCTTAACAAGCAATTAATTAAATGCAGTTAGTATGTGATGTTCCCACATTTTAATGCAGGGCTGGGTGATGGTTTTTGCACACATTCCCCCAAAATTCTTGATTACACCGGATGTACGAAAGCAGCACCGGTCTGCAACTCTTTAAAGCAACTGCATCTTTTCCCAGCATCACGTGGCAGCTGTCGAGGTTGCATGATTTCAGACATCGGTGCTCCCCAGCACCTTTTCTGAATTATTCCCAAACTGTTGCACAGCTGTAAGGGAATTATTTTCTCTTCTGTTCCAATACTATGTATAGTGCGTTGGAATTATTTGGAAGGGCTCCAGGAGCTGCAACCAAAACCAGGAAGCCCATAAAAACATGCAGTTTTGCACCATTTGCCCTGGCATATCAGACTAGAAAAAGTGGCCATAAATAATCCCACAGATGATGGTCGTAAACGTAGACTTAAATCAGTCGAGAGTTTGATTCCCTTTTATTGCACTCAGTTGCTTCACTTCCCCACCCATCTATGTATATGGAGTCATCCATTTATACAGGGGATTTTGATAGGAGTGGAAAGACGGGAGGAATCTCTGCCCTAAGGAAGTTTGAGGCCACATTTACTGTGGCTGAATGTGTGTGTGTGTGTGTGTGAGAGAGAGAGAGAGGCAGAGAAACAGAGAGAAAGAGGGAAATAAGAAAAAAGAAAAAAGAACCAAAGAAAGACAAAGGAGAGAGAAAAAGAAAGAAAGGGAGAGAAAGAAGAAAGGAAGAGGCAAAAAAGAAAGATATAGAGAGAAAGAGTGAGTGAGCGAGGGAAGGTGAGAAAAAAGAAAGGAAAAGAGAAAGAAAGAGAGAAAGTATTGAAGTGGTAGCCTAGCTGTAGTCAAAAAGCAACAGATCTTCCCTAGGCTAAGTTAAAATGGAGTTGGTGGTTTGGAAAAACTTAATGCCTTATTTGCTGGAGCTGCAGCAGAAGAAAAATGAATTGCCCCCACCCTCACCTCCTGTTGCCAGTATTCCTCTGCTGGGGTACTTTGTTTTGTTGGAGGAATCAGTCAAAAGGGAAGCATGAAACAAAACAGAATGCCCGGTGATATCTTTAAAAAAAACAACCCTGAACACATCTGGCATCTCAAAATTTGATTTAAAAAGGCAATCCTTGATCCTTTCATAGATGTCCGCTTGCATGTACCAACCAGAGCAAGTGAATTCCCGCCAATTCTTCCCTGTTGGCTCCTGAGTTTTTTTTGCAAATGCAATGTTAGGCATTTGTTTCTGGAGAAAATGTTATCAATTCCCTTAGACGGGAGGGAGGGATGCTTGGGGAAGAGAAGGTAGACACACACTCTGAGAGAGAGAGACACACACAAACACATCCCACTCTTTATGTTTGGGACAGGAGGTTTATATTTCCACTTAAAGGTGAGAAATTTGTCCAAGAAGTGATGTTTTTAGAGAGCACGCTGTCTGCACAACAACATTCTGGCTGTGCTCAGGGCGACTGGACACCCTCAGGCTAAAACGTTTCTCAGTAAAACATTTCCTTTGCACTTAAGGAATGAAACTTAATGCCCGAATAGGATAGGCTCAAGAAGAAGAAGAAAACTTACCTGTAGGCTAGGATTTTCACTGTGGGGTTGGGCCCCACTGTGGGGAATCACAGCTGAAGACCACCCCTGAAGCCCCTACCTCTTGAGCTCCAGTGTTTTTTATTTTTATGCTGAGGGTTTCTTTCTCTTCATTTGCATCAGCAAAAAAGATAGGAAAACAATTAAATATATACATAGGATTGAGTGGCCCAGCCTGAATACATGATTGGGTGTAGCAAACCATCAGTGTTTGTTTTTAATTTCTTGCAAACTGTTATATTCTGATGTTACCCCAAGCTGAAAATGGGAAGGATTTATTTTGAGATCTTGGATTCATTTTCAACTGTTTTCCGGGTTCTGAAAGGGTCAGATTTGCACCTCGTTTCAGCTAAATAGGGAATGTCCAACCTTGGCAACTTTAAGACTTGTGGACTTCAGCTCCCAGAATTCCCCAGCCAGCCAGCTATTCTATTAAATTTCAACAGCAATAAAGAAATACAGCTATTCTCCAAGGTCATCTCTATATTCCTAAACCTAAACTTCAAAACTGTCCTCAAATAATTCACACGTTAGCCTGGATCCCCAAGAAAAACAGTGACATTATAATGAAAAATAATAATAATAAAATCTGGGAAAGGCTTAAGGAGTTGGAGGAAGCTGGTGGTGCCTTGGAGCCTTGGTGGTGCAGGCTGTTAAATGCCTAGCACTTAATTCCAGCTGCCTGCAATTAGTGCAGGCTCGAATCTCACCAGGCTCAAGGTTGACTCAGCCTTCCATCCCTCGGGGTAGGTAAATTGAGGACCCAAGATTGTTGGGGGCAATAAGCTGACTTTGTAAAAATGCCGCTTAGTAATAAGCAGGCATATACAATGGAAGGAAGGCTATTGCTGAGCACACTGGGTTGTGCTCCAAAAATTGTAAGTCGCCCTGAGTTTCCGGAGAAGGGCGGCATATAAATGTAATTAAAATAAATAAATAAATAAAAACACACCTGAAGAAGGGCAGGCTTGAAACCTGCATTCTTGGTTGCCATTTTGACTTTTTTGCCCTCTCTCCCTCCTTCCAAATAGAGGAGGGACTTGAGAGTATGGCTTGATTTCTCCCACCCCAGTCGATAAAACAATCTGGCTGCATCTTTGAGCTGTTTCTGTTTCCCAACGCTGACTTCTCTTTTATTCTCTTTATATTGTGCGAGGATTTTGGAGCCGGTGAACATGAGCTGGTGGTTGAGGTTCTGTTTGTGTGGGTTGCATTGTTTGGTGTGATTTTTATTCTTCGGGTTTATTTTGTTTTACATGGTTCAGTCTAAGCCACTGTTTTGCATTGTTGTAGGAAAGCACTTGCAAACACAGCAGGAGGGGAGAATAATTATTTTAAAATTTAAATATAAGCTACGCTGGTCACCTGGTGCACATTTACAAATAAACCAATTCCAGAATGGATTCTGTTTCATGTGGAATATGATTGTAGACACCACAGTCTTCTTTTATTACGGGGCAGAAGAAGCCAGGGCAAAAAGGAATAGAAGCTGCAGTTTTTACTTGAATTCTTGTTGGTGTTCTGCATTGCTACATTTTCCTTTTCAGTTGTACAGGTAGCCCTCAACTTACAACAGTTCATTTAGTGACCGTTCAAAGATAAAACGGCTTTTATCTGCAACAATTTTTGCAGCATCCCCATGATCACATAATCCAAATTCAGATGCTTGGCAACCGACTCACACTTGTGACAGTTGCATGTCCCGGGGTCACGTTTCTGACAAGCGAAATCAATGGGGAAGCACTTAACAAACGTGTTACTAGCTTAACAATTGCAGTCATTCGATTAACAACTGTAACAAGAAAGGTCGTAAAATGGGGCAAAATTCATTTAACAAATGTTTCACTGAGCAACGTAAATTTTGGGCTCAGTTGTGGTCAAGGACTACCTGTATTGATGAACTGTATTGTTTGTGAACTTGAGCCAAAGAATAATAATTCTTTATTTCTGTTTGCCACCAAAATTATCTTAGGTGGATAGGTGGCTATAAAAGTTTCTGAAATAATGGATGAACGAATGAATGGACGGATGAATGAATGACGTGACCTTCCTATATATTTTCCTTTCTTTTGTACACAGTTAAGATGCTGCAACAACCAGAAAATGTTGCAATGCTTGGAATTGGACTCCTTGCTTGGCATTGTAAAATAAACCTTAAATGGTATAAAAATCAACGTAGTCCTTGACTTAGAACTGGTTGCTTAGTGACCATTCAAAGTTATGACGAACCTCTCCAAGGCCACTTACGTTGGTGTTCGAAGTTCCAACAGCTGCCCTCCTGTGCTCTTCATGTGATTGCATTTTGAATGCTCAGCAACTTGCATTTTCAGCTGTTTGCAGCATCCCATGGTCATGTTATGAATCAGAGTCAGAATAGAACTGGAAGGGACCTTTGAGATGCTCTAGTCCAGCCCCCTGCTTAAGCAGGAGAACCTATACCATTTCAGACAAGTGACTGTCCAGTCCAGGGGTGTTAAATTCTGTTTCATTGAGGGATTCTACCGGTTCGGACTTGTTCGGGTGAACTGGATGTTGTTTTCATCTGGTTCACTGAACCGGTATTTCAACTGACCAGCTGGGCTCGCCTACCCCTCCCCTCCCAGGAGTCTCCACGCAGCCCATTTTCGATGCAGGTAAGTGCAGGGTCCACGCGGAGGCTCAGGGAGGGGGAAAAATAGGTCTTCCGGAAGTCCGGAAACGGGCCTATTTCTGGCTTCTGGTGGGCTTCCGGAGCCTGGGGGAGGCCGTTTTTGCCCTCCCAGAAGCCTGGGAGAAGCCTCTGGACTCTTGGGAAGGCGACAAATGGCTCTCCCGGAAGTTCCAATAGGCCATGCCCTCCATGGCCACATCTGCCCAGCAACTGGGCAATGAACCCCTGTATTGAGGGCCACATCAGGGTTGTGTTTGACCTTGGGGAGCTGGGGGCGTGGCTAGGGTGGGCATGGCTAGCTTGATGTCCCTCATCGAGGCTTTGTTTTCGGCTGCAACGGCCCACCCACACTCCATTTTCAGCCACAACGGCATCCTGCAGCCCTTTGCCAGTGAAAACGGAACTCGGGGAGGCCACGTGCGCTCTGCCCAGGCTCTGTTTTCACTGGCAGAGAGTTGCAGGAGGCCATTGTGGCTGAAAACAGAGCCTGGGAGGGCTGCGCGTGGCCTTCCTGAGCTCTGTTTTGCTGGTAGAGACACTGCTGGCTGGTCCTTTGCTGTTTCCAGGGTGGGCCTGCGGCCCAGATCTAAGCATCCAGCAGGCCTGATCCTGCCCATGGGCCTTGAATTTGACACCCCTGGTCCAGTCTATTATGAAATAGGCAGACTCCATTACAGTCATAACTCGAGGGCTACCTGTCTATAGCTCATCTGCCAGTTGATTGCGGAATGCTTTGTTTCCCCTAAAGAGGCACCTTGAAAGAAAAATCTCCTTTTCCCACATGTTGGAATATCATGTGTAAAAAAAGAGCACAAAGCATTGTTATAGCAAGCTGCCATTTTATAGCTCTGTGCAACTTCCCTTGGCTGGGTTACAGTTTGTTGGGAGACGGGAAACCGAGACGCCCCCCCCAAAGAATCCCCTTTTCCATTCTGCATTCCCATGAACCTCCCAAGCACTGGGCTCCGAACACCTGGATTAGTTTGAGCGAATTCCTTCTCTTTACTGAGGAGGTCATAAGGCCCCAATTAGCAGGCTTGGCCAATTCCCCAGTTCAATCAAGCTGTCTCAGGTATTGCAACTCTTTGAGACCTGGAAGAGAAAATAGTGTGGTCCCTTGGGAGCAAGAAGGAGAGTTTGTATGTTAAAACTTTGCCAGCGTGCGCACAGATTTCAGTCATACTGATTTGTAATGATCCTGTAATTTAACCTGGAAATAAGGAGAAACTTCCTGACAGTGAGAACAATCAACTAATGGGACAGCTTACCCTCGGAAGTTGTGGGAGCGTCATCACTTAAGACTTTCAAGAAGAGACTGGACTGCCATTGTCGGAAATGGTGTAGGGTCTCCCGCTTGGGCGAGGGGTTGGACTAGATGACCTACAAGTTCCCTTCCAACTCTGATTATCTGTTATCTGTTATAAGCAACCTTGAATCGGCTGCCTAGAGGCAAACCTCTGGATTTTTTTTTTAAAGTGGGTTGATTTGAACCAGAAGAAAAGAAGGAAAAATATATGTAGTTTTAATTCCATCAGGGGATCTAATCTACTATAAAAACCCCAACGGAAGCCAGATTCCTCTCAGAAATCCACTAGAAATGTATAATAATTGGGGGTGAATTTAATATTGGGGAGACTCAGGTTTAAAATCTTATAGGATGATCTGGGCTAGGCATTACCTGTTAGCAAAATCGGGTTGGAGACATGCTGCTTTTTGACCTGCTGATTCACCCAAGAAAAGTTTCTTCCGTTATTGTTATTCTGCTTCCTTGCATAGTCAGCCAGATGTTCAGACTGGATTCGGCATTTTTATCCACCTATCGAGTCCTTCCCAAGGACCTTCCATAATATTCAGGTATCGTTGCAGGATGTCAGCTGTTCCAAGTTAGGCTGCCTTTTGCAATTGACTGATGGAGAATTTGTCAGTGCTGATGGTTTCCAGGTGATGCTCCAGTTGATTTGTGATTGTACCCAAGGTGTGTGACAGTGAGAACAATTGATCAGTGGAACAACTGGCCTCCAGAAGTTGTGAATGCTCCAACACTGGAGGTTTTTAAGAAGAGATTGGACAAACATTTGTCTATAATGGTATAGGGATTCATGCCTGAGCAGGGGGTTGGACTAGAAGACCTCCAAGGTCCCTTCCAACTCTGCTATTCTATTCTATTCTATTCTATTCTATTCTATTCTTTCCTTTTCCTTTTCTATTCCTTTTCCCTTTCCTTTTCCTATCACTCTTGGGGCTATCTTTCCTTTCTTTTGCCACAGTTGTTCTACAGGGTCCTCGACTTACAACTGTTCACTTAGTGACTGTTCAAAGTTACAGTGGCACTGAAAAAAGCAACCGTTGACCATTTTTCACACATACAACCTTTGTAGCATCCTCATGGTCACATCAAAATTGGCAACTGGGTTCATACTTATGACCGTGGCTGTGTCCCAGGGACATGTGATCCCCTTTTGCGACCTTCTGACAAGCGAAGTCAATGGGGAAGCCAGCGTCACTTAACAATCATGTTATCAATGTATCTGCAGTGATTCATCAACACCTGTGGCAAAAAGGTTGTAAAACGGGGCAAAATTCACTTAGCAAATGTCTCACTTAACAACAGAAATTTTGGGCTCAATTGTGGTCATAAGTCAAGGACTACCTGGCAACACCCAAAGGCAGCAGAAGAGAAGAGAAAGAACTGGAGAAGATCACAAAAAATGAAGACCTGCAAATAGAAATAGTATTATTATAAATAATAATACTTTATTATTATTATAAAGTATTATTATAATAATGTATTATTATAAATAATAATACTTTATTATTATTATAAAGTATAATAATGTAAGTATTATTATAAATAATAATACTTACATTATTATTAACTATTATTACATTCTCAACTTACGACCACAATTTGGGTCAGAATTTCTGTTGTTTTGCAAGACATTTGGTTAAGTGAGTCACACCCAATTTTATGATCTTTTTTGCCATGCTTGTTTAGCAAATCCTTGCAGTTGTTAAGTGAATCATTTGGTCATTAAGTAAATTTGGCTTCCCCCATTGCTTGTTAGAGACCAGCTGAGAAGGTCACGTGACTGGAATGCTGCAACCAATACCTGCTGGTTGCCAAGCACCTGAATTTTGAACATGGGGATGCTGCACTGAGGACCAGTTTTAAGTCACTTTTTTCAATGCCATTGTAACTTCAAATGTTTGTTAAACAAATGGTTGTAAACTGAGGACTACCTGTACTTAAGTAATTCTTCAGTGCTAAATGGTCAATAATTTTTGGTTGCTTTTGAGAGTTTGAAGTGACAGTCATTTCTAAATTCCATCTAAGTCCTGAATGAAGAATTGTATCCATTTGTTTTAAATAAGAGGATGCTTTTAAATAAAATAATGTAGAACAATACAAAGCATCCACTCCACTGGAGAAGCATCAAAACTGACAACTTAAATCAATATTTAAAGATCAAGCCCTAATTCGAAAAGCCTGGGATTTATTTCTGTAGTTTTTGAAAAAAAAACATTGAAGACCAATGCGGTAGAACAGGATGAATTTGATTAAAATCAGTATAATTTTTTTCTACTTTCTATAATCTAAATGGAGATTATAATTTCATGGCCGCAGTTCAGAATAATGCTTAGAATTCTTATCTCATCTTCTGATGGTTCTTCTGGTAGTGTAATATGTTAGATGCAGAGGTGGAAAAGCCACAGGGTCAGGAAAGCCACATAAACAACTGAAGTGGAAGTGAAATTTTTCCAATTATATGCTCCACAACCTGGGATTGCACCCTGAAAACCTGTTGGGGTTCAATGAGAGATTAGGGAAAAAAGAAACATTTAATCAAGCAGAGCTAATTTTTGTTGCTAAAGCTTAGCCTCTTTATCAGGTATTCTGAAAATATATATATTTTAATAGGTTCATCAGCCGAGGAACATTTTGCATATCTCCTGCTCAGTGGTCTTGTTCTATATGTAATTGATACGAATACCCTCCATGTATTTCATAATTCTTTCTTCTTACCACATCAGTGGTGACACTTCCTTGTGATTGTCTATGGAGATTTTCAGTCATCCAGATCATGGTTGTCCCATAGGTGCTTTTTCTACAAGCAACTGGACTTTCTGGTTCTTCTTTGAAGACATTTTGCTTCTCATCCAAGAAAGCCAAGCTGCCTCTTGAAAAAGCACCTTTGGGATTCCCTTGTGATTATTGAGAAGGGCCTTGAGAATAAGGAATATGGAGGCTAAACCATGATGAACAATTGAGGGAACTGGATAGCAAACTCTTTACTAGCACTGATGAAGTTACCTAATTAGGGTAATGAACCATCTGCAAGAAAACAAGCAAGCTCAATGTCATGCCCCTGGTGGAGACTGACTCTGAGGGAGAGGAGGAACAGCCGATAGGGAGTGGAAGTGTGGCTCCAGAGGTTGTGAAGGAGGCTGGGGAAGGGCAGAGGCCGGCTGAACGGTCAGAGGAGGACACAGGCCCATCCCCTCTCCATCCTAGGGCATGCAGGGAGGAGAGGATAAGGGAGAGACGTGGTCTACTGGGGAGGAGAGGGCCTTGAATCCTCTTCATGGGCTGCAGCTGTGACAACTGGATAAGAGGACGGACATGCGTAGGAACAAGTGCTGGAAACAAAGCATGGAAAAATCTCTATATTGTTCCTCTCTGAGTTTGGCGTCCTTCCCAGTGTGTGTTCTGATATCTGTGGACGTCTTCAAGCCCTTATCTTGCCTGGTTTGTGTTGTTTTTTACTCTTTATAATTTAAACGGCATTTTCTCCTTCTTGTAACTGCTTGTGTGGGAGGGTTTTTTTTGTCTCTGGTCAAGGATATTTGGAGCTTGGAAGCAAAGTGAAGGAATAAAAGGGGCTTCACCTGTTTTTTGTGACTCTGTTTATTTTGTATCCCACCCTGAGTCATCACACTCAGAGAGCAACAAGGGCCCTTCATTTCAACCCTGAGCTATAATTATTCTTCTTTATTGGAACTGGGTATGTCTAGTCTAACAAAGAGAAGGACGAGACGGGATGATACGATAGCAGGTTTCCAATATTTGAGGGGATGTCACAGAGAAGAGGGAGTCAAGTTATTCTCCAAGTCATCTTCCCACAGAAGTGGAACCTATTTATCTACTCGCATTTGCATGCTTTCAAACTGCTAGGTTGGCAGGAGCTGGGGTGAGGACAGAAGTTCACCCTGTTGCATGGTGTTCAGGTCTCAAACCTGGATTGCCAGCTTTCCAGCTGACAAGCCCAGCGCCTTACCTCTGAGCCTCCGTGCCACCCTCTGTTCTATCTATATACTACTAAAACTCTTGTTGTCATCACCTGGGTTAAACAGTGCATCGTAAGGCAACACTTTTTGAAGCTAGGTATCTCAGATGGACTAACTTACAGAAGGTGTCCAAAATCCAGGACTTGTGACTCCCGAGGGAAAGAAATTTGGGAAACTTATGCTTGCTTCAATGCTACTGGCTGCTGCTGCACTGTAGTTACCTGATTTTCATTTTCAACATTCTGTGACAGTTTCCCAGCCAGTCTCATAATCCCTTCTCCCCCCCTTCCTCCAAATAGCAGGCACTTACTGGTAGGGTAGGGTAGGTTTGGGTAGGTTAGGGTAGGTTTTGGCTGGGTAGGTTGTGTTGGGTAGAGTAGGGTATGGTAGGGTAGGTTGGGTAGGGAAGGGAAGGGAGGTTTTTCAATACACCCTGCCAGATTCTGACAAGAAAATTCAGTCGGGAAGCTGGAAAGAAGTTACTCCTGCTCTCTGCTTTTTTGTCCATCCTTGGTCCTTCTGCTTCTCTGTTTAGGAAAGAAAATATCTCTGAAACGATGACCCAACAGGGCAGGGGTTGTCTAGTTACATTTAAAACTTGTAGACAATATATGGGAATAATGCAAGAGCATCCATAGGAAGAATTGACATAGCAGCCAGGACTGAAGCCCCACCCACTTCCTGAATCGATGTAAAAAAGGGGGTGGGGTTTTGCTTGCACGGATGCAGCTGCCATTTTGATTTCATTGACCCTTACACCAGCACCAGCCTCCCTCTGTTAATCTGAGGTTTCAGACCATAGACCTCTGAAATAAGAGGAAGCCCTCAAAGAAAAAAAAATTACAAGTGGTCCTTGACTTACGACCACATTTGAGCCCCAAAGTTATGTTGCTAAGCAAGGCAGTTTTTAAGTGAAGTTTGCCCCATTTTACAAATTTCCTTGCCACAATTGTTAAGTGAATCCCTGCACTTGCTAAGTTAGTAACTTGGTTGTTAAGTGAATGTAATTTAATTTAAGAAGGTCACAAAAGGGGATCACATGACCCCAGGACACTGCATTTATCATAAATAGGAATCAGTTACCAAGCATCTGAATTTTGATCAGATGACCAAGAGGATGCTACAACGGTCGTAAGTGTGAAAAACCATCATCAGTCACTTTTTTCATGTGCTGTTGTAACTTTGAATGGCCACTAAACAAATGGTTGTAAGTCAAGGACCACCTCTAGTAGCTTATTTGAAGTCTATTGCCAATACGAAATAAGTTACAATTTGAGTTATAAATTGTACAATTACCATTTTAAGTTACTTTGTATATTTTGTTAATAGACTGAGAACCATATGTATGGACAATACATTTTTTTTTACCCATGCATAGATACAATAAACAAGTTGATTGGTTTTCACTAATGCACAGCATCAGTTGTTACGATTTTGGCAACAAATCCCATTTTAATTCTTTCCACTCTCCCAGCTTTTTCCTATTTCTATCCCCCACCCCTGGTGTCTTTTTTCTGCTTCTCCTTGTGCTTTTTAAAGGATAACTCAAGCATAAAAATATATCCGAGAAAAGCTACGGATGTCCATTAGGTTTTACAGAACTGTAAATGTCCCGGGATTAAGCAACGTTTCCCGTTTAAATAAACACAGAGTTAAATATATATCTATTATGGCTAGCAATCGCACCGTGTGCTTGACCGCTCATTCATCAATGCATTAATCTAAAAAAAAAATCTTTCTCTGTCACCCTTCCACGGTTTAAGCAGCTTCCGAAAGTTAAAACTGTGTGACAAAGCAGACTCCCGTTCATTTTAATTTTTTTAAACGGGGGGGAAAAAGAAAAGACTCCTGACTTGTAAATGTTGCAGGTTTGTTCCTGCAAATCATCAAGAGTTGAGTGATGAATTCCCTTCGGCCTTCATTTTGGCACGATCTCTCTTTTAAGTAGAAGCCATTCTCAAGGACGTCTGTTGGTCTTTCTTTTGTGGAGTTACATGGTCAAAATACAGGTAGCCCTTGACTTCCAACTGTTCATTTAGTGACCATTCAAAGTCACAACGGCACTGAAAAAAGTGACTTACGACCGTTCTTCAGAGTCACGACCTTTGCAGCCTCACGTGATCTTAGTTTAATTTGGCTTGTCGTAATTTAATTCTATTTTAGCTAACTTAATTTATTGTATTGTTTTTATCTGTGAGCCGCCCCAAGTCCTTTTGGAGAGGGGGCGGCATACAAGTCAAATTAATAAAATAAAATAAATAAAAAATAAAATTCTGATGCTTGGCTACTGGTTCATATTTACGATCGTAGACGCAGATTCATCCCAGCATCTGAATATAGGTAATCCTTAATTTATGACCACGACTAAGCCCAACATTTCCATTGCGAAGCAAGACAGTTGTTAAGTGAAGTTGCCTCACTTTATGTTTTTGACACTGCTCTTAAGGGAATCACAACAGCTGTTAAGTTAGTAATTTGGTTGCTGTATGTTTTTATTTACAGTTCCAAATAATATAAGCAGAATTGACATTATCATTATTATCAGCTGAGAATCTACAACTGAAGTGTGGGCAGTTGAGGAAATTCAGCCTAAATATCTAGCATTTTCTAGGAAGTCATTATTACTCTTTCATATAAATAGCTGTTCTATTTTCTATTTACTTTGTATTTTATAATACTTTATAACTCAATAAAAATGTTAAACACGAGAGTAAGGAAAAACATAATTTCAATCACTTTTATCAAATTTTCATGGCTAACTCCTCCTCCAGCCCCTTAAAGCACCCATAATAAGGAATCTAATAGAATCCAGCCTCTTGAAAACTTTCTGGGAACTAGTTAAAAGTAATTTAGTTTTCCAATGTCACTTAATACCTGGCCATTAAATATTGGTTTTTTTTAAAGCTATAAAATATATTGCAGGCTTATCTGGAGGCATAAATATTCAATTTCTCAGACGTGTTTTTTGCTTTCTGCAATTCCGCCGTGTCTTCTTGTTTTTCTCTCCAACTTGAACTCCTTATGCCCTTCCCCTTCAAAATACGTGTTTGCTCTGTATCTATATAGAATAAGAAAAGTCCAGTTGTGGGGTGGGGTGGGGGGAGAAATGGCTTTTTTGGAACCCCATCAGCTGATTACAATCAGCTGTCTGTTTGGAAAACCTAGTTTGTGAAGTTTGAGAGTCTGTTGTAAAGGGATCCTGTCTATACATCCATTTGGTTCTGGAGGGACGCCAATGCTAAACCCTGAAATTCAGTCTGCATCATTACGTACAACCGGCAAGCTTCGTGGTCTTTGGGGGGGCCCTGTTGGAAAGCAGACATAAACTTGACCTCCCCTCGGTATAGTAATTGTTGACTTGGATTTCATTACATAGCAACTCTTCAGTTGGTTCCACTACCCAGGACACCCCTTTCTCCATAAGATGTTTTGGGCATTTCCCAGGACTGTATATAAAAATGTTTGGCTCTGAGATAAATCATTGTGTTTTAGAAACAATGGGCAGAAAGAGGACACCGTAATTCTCTTTTGTCTTTTGCCTGCAGCTAAACTGGCAGCTGAGTGGGTAATTTAAGAAGGAAATAGAAATAGCGTATGGAATTGTGTTTTTCTCTTTCATAGGTAAAGGTGAAGGTTCCCCTTTCACATACGTGCTAGTCATTTCCGGCTCTAGGGGGTGGTGCTCATCTCCATTACAAAGCCGAAGACGTCTCCGTGGTCATGTGGCCGGCATGACTAAACACCGAAGGCACACGGAAAGTTGTTAGCTTCCCACCAAAGCGGTCCCTATTTTTCTACTTGCATTTTTCCATGCTTTCGAACTGCTAAGTTGGCAGGAGCTGGGACAAGTAACGGGAGCTCACTCCCTTATGCAGCGCTAGGGATTCGAACCTCTGAACTGCCGATCTTTCTGATCGACAAGCTCAGCGTCTTAGCCACTGAGTCACCATGTCTCTTTCATATTTAACTAATGTCAGGATTTTTAAAA
Source organism: Naja naja (assembly GCA_009733165.1). Classification (NCBI taxonomy): domain Eukaryota; kingdom Metazoa; phylum Chordata; class Lepidosauria; order Squamata; family Elapidae; genus Naja; species Naja naja. Next base: position 361,796,725 of record CM019148.1, read on the forward strand.
AATGTCTAGCTTCATGAGATTTTTTTAATATAAACACTTGTTTCTCAACCTCTGCCACTTTAAGATGTGTGGGCTTCAATTCCCGGAATTCCCTAGCCAGCACACTTGGAGTTCCTCAGCCGTGGGGGCATAGGATGATGGCTGAAGACTTTTGGGTGTTGAAGTCCACACAACTTCAAGTTGCCATGGTTGAGAAATACTGTTAGGCTGGGCTGCTTGGTGCTGTTTTTTTGGAAGATAGTGAAAACTGTTCTCTGCTGAAGGGGACGGGAGAGTGTTTTGAGAAATGATTTTTAGTAGGTAGTTCTTTATATTATTTATTGCATTTCTGATTTGATTTAGAAATCAAAAATGTAAAAATGGCAGCAGCAATTGTGCAGATTCCCTTTTCAGATCCATTCTTCACTTTTGACTAGCTATGTGCCCTCCCTGCACAGTTACACTTTATAATATGAGAACATAAATACAGCTTGTACCTGCCTCTTGTAACATTTCTTAAACTGCCTTGAGGGAAAACTCTTAAGGAATCAATACTAGATTACATTTCTCGGCTACTTTTAACAGACCAAACAATTAATTTAGCTCCTGTTTTTTTGCCTGAGTGAGATCAGGTGTTTGGGGTTGAATTCTGATTCCTTTCAATTAAAGAATGGAAGGATTGATGGAGGGATGCATGGATGTTGCAACAGCCCTGAATTTATTTCTACAACTAGAAGTAAGGAGAAATTTTCTGACAATAAGAGTAATTAATCAATGGAATAACTTGCCTCCTAGGGTTGTAGGTGCTCCGTCACTGGACTTTTCAAAAATAGGCTAGACAATCATTTGACTGTGATAGTAGAAGACTCCTGCCTTGAGTAGGGGGTTGGACTAGAAGATCTCAGAGGTCCCTTCCAGCCCCATAATTCTCTGAGGTGGTGGTCAAGGAGATAAACTAGGTCTTGGGTCCAAGTCCATCTTTAGCCATAGAATCTCCCTGTGTAATTCTGAGCCACTCACAGTTTCTTGGGGTCATCTACCTCAACCAGCTGGTTGTTATAGGGATAAAATAAAAAGAGATCCTCAGCAAACCTCACTTTGTTTTTTGAGTAGAAGCAGGGTAGGATAGATACATAAAATAAGAAGGAAGACTATTCAGGCTTGGTTAAGATAAGAACTAAGCTGACTCGAATTTAAAGTGAAATGCAGAACATCTCCTCCTGGTACACTAGCCTGGAACTGACTTCAATTTGTCTTGAATTTTAAAGTGAACTTGGGGTAAATGGAGAATACCTGTCCTAGAACTTGAAGATTGTCTTCTCTGAAAGAGGAGAAGTGTCTCCGATTTGTCTCATCCAGGTGTTCCCTCAGGGCACTTCCATGGAACACTACTAGGACTCTACAATGCCCTCTGTTCAAAAGTGTTGACCTTTCAGATGACCAAATCCATCTGCTAAACTCTTGACAAAGCCCACCCAGCAAGGCTTACTGCCTTTCAAAAACCCTACAATGGAAGTGGAGCCCAAATTACATGGTAATGTCTGAACTGTCCCCCCCAGGAAAAAGAGTGTTTGGAGTGACACCTAGTGGTGGTTGTCCAAAGGAATCCCGCATCACAAAGAGGTTGGAGACCCTGATAACTAACTACAGCCTGCATTAAGCTTGGAGAAGGAACCCAGCTCTTCCCATCCCAAGAAAGATCCATCGCTTGTTCATTTTTAAGGATCCTAAATCCAATTTTGCTGGGAAAATGACAAGATGCATTTATTTATTTATTTTATTGACACTTTGTTGGTCATCGTTTAAAGCAGGGATGACCAACCTTGGCAACTTAAGACTTGTGGACTTCAACTCCCAGAATCCCCCAGCCAGCTAGCATGCCTGGCTAGGGAATTCTGGGAATTGAAGTCCACAAGTCTTGAAGTAGCCTAGGTTGGACACCTCTGAATTAAGGGAAAGGCAACAGGGCCATTGATTGTTAACATCCTAAAATAAGAAGCAACCTAGAACTAAGAAGAAATTTCCTGACAGTTAGAACAATTAACGAGTGGAACAACTTGCCTCCTGAAGTTGTGAATTCTCCAGCACTGGAAGTTTTTAAGAAGAGAGTAGACAACCATTTGTCTGAATAGGGATAGGGTTTCCTGACTGAGCCAGGGGGTTGGATTCAGTGGTGGGATTCAAATTGTTTTACCACCAGGTCGGTGGGCGTGGCTTGGTGGGCGTAGCTTGGTGGGCGTTCTTTGCCTAACGCCGGCCCGCAGCTTTCCCCACAGCAGCTGAGACCTGCAGCACCAATCAGCTGAGAGGATAAAGAAGAGAAAGGCAGGTGGGAGAGCCAATCCTGTGCTTTCTCTTCTTTTTCCTCTCAACTGGTGGTGGAGGATTTTTTTTCCTCCTCTCAGCTGGCTTTTTATTTTTTATTTTTATTTTTTTAAAAACAACTTTATTTACAAAACATTAAAAACATACAAACATACAAATACACAAGATAAAAATACATAAATAGTGCATAGAGCACTTTCTTCTTCTTTTTTTTAAGGTTTTATTATTTTTTCCAAGACAAACAAGACAAACATAACATAAACAAACATAAACCAACATTAATTTCAAGTGTGTCGGTCGGTCACAAATCTCAGGGCCATCCCCTTACCATCAATACTTTCCATTGCCGAAGAAAAAAAAAATGCAGAACAAACAAGAAATAATTAAAAAAGAATACAACCGCCTATTATCTATTTGAAGAAGTCTCAAAAACTTATACATTTTAGTTCATACATTACCTAAATTATCTCCTCTATTATCCAATATTATTATTATTAACTCTCTACAATATTATAGTCTCTATATTATATTCTCATTCAACAATTATGTTTATATCCATCATATCCATATATTACCAAGGTTTTTTATCTAACCATTGATAAAACATACTCCATATCTTAAGCACTTTCTTCATTTTACTTTGGATATCAAATTAGATATAAGATATTAGTCAAAGATTAATTATAAATGGACGACTAGGTGGGTGTGGCCAGCTTGATGCCACTCCACAAACTCTTGCCATGTTTCCTCTTTGTATTGGGTAGACTGGGCTGAAGCCACGCTGGCCCGATGTTTCCTCTTCACATTGCGTAGACCGGGTCGAAGCATGGGCCACCCCCTTATATTTCTCGGGACGGCCCTGCGAGCTGGATCTGAACCCAGTTTTTGTTGTTATTTGGTTGCCAAAAAGTAACTGCAGTGGACCACTGCATATTTTTCATATCAGCTATACGAACAGTGGCTTCTCTTGAGCTTGGATGTAATCAGTGTTTTGGGGGGACTTTTTCCCCTTCTGTTCTCCTGCTATAGGTGCCCCCATTCTCTTTGAGAAAAGAATAACTGTTCCAGCTTTTATTTCCTGGACTAGAATCCTCTAAAAATGACACCAATGTCAAGCTTTTGCCTTCTGAGATCTTTTCCTTTAATTACTACTATGTCATTGCTACATTTATGTATAGCCTCTGTATGGATTAAAATAGGTAACTGTCCTAGCATATTGCTGTAAAACAGGTGTTTGTGAAAAGACACAACTGTAACAAATATACACAAACATGCAGAAAGATACAGGCTTATACCTCGACTTATGACATATTTGTGACTGGAGCGTCTGTTGCTAAGCACTGCAGTTGTTAAGTGAGCTGCATTCAATTTTACAATCATTTTTGCTATGGTCATTAAGTGAATCACACAGTTATTAAGCGAATCCAGTTTCTCCCATTGACTTTGCTTGTTGGAAGCCTGCCTGGAGGTCACAAATGGCAATCGCATGATCCCGCAGTCCTCATATATGTACACGCTGGTTGGCAAGCAGCTGAATTGTGATCACATGACTTCAGGGTGACTGCAACATTCATGTGACGATTGTGACATCTTTTCAGTGCTGTCATAATTTTGAACAGTTGTTAAATGAACGGTCGTAAATCAGGGACTACCTGTTTTCGGAAAGAATGCACTCTATGAAGCAAACAAAAGAAACTTACATTTAGGCATGGCTAGAGTGGTAGAGAGTCAGGCTGCATACAAATTTAATAAATGGATTGATAGTCTTTAATTGATAAATTTGATGTAGTGGTTAAGGCACCAAGCTAGAGACCGTGAGATTGGGAGTTCTAGTCCTGCCTTAGGCATGAAAGCCAGCTAGGTGACTTTTGGCCAATCACCAGGAGACTGGGAGTTCTAGTCCCACTTTAGGCATGAAAGCCAGCTGGGTGACTTTGGGCCAATCACCAGGAGACTCTGAGTTCTAGTCCCGCCTTAGGCATAAAAGCTGGCTGGGTAATTATGGGCCAGTCCCTCTCTCTTAGCTCAACCCACCTCACAGGGTTGTTGCATAGCAAATAGGAGGAGGAAGGTGTGTTGGATATGTGCACCACCTTGATTTTATTTGCAAAAATAATAAAGGCAGGATACAAGTAAATAAATAAATAATAAAAATATAAAATGGCTACTTTCTATTACTGTTGTAGAAAGAAGGGCTACTAATACTATTGCTGATCACCAACTGGCATAAGATCTCACATTCAGTATTATTTTTGGATGCCCCCCACAAGGAATAAACAAACCAACCATCACCAGAGATTGATCTGATTTTTTTTTTCCCCCTTTCGCTGCAGACCCAGCCATCATAGCTCCCCAAGACGCCACCCTCCACATTGGTGCTTCATTCACGGCCAACTGTTCCGTCACGCCCAATTCAGGCCTGAAGGCCGAGGACCTTTACTGGACCCTGAATGGCCGAAAGCTCCCAGCCGAGACCTACAAGGTCTTGGGGGCCACTACGCTCAGCGTCACCCTCACCCAGCTGAACGGATCGCGGCAGCAGTCCGGGGATAACCTGGTGTGCCACAGCAAGGAAAGTGGAAGCATCTTGGCTGGGTCATGTCTCTATGTAGGACGTACGTTGGAGGCTTTAACTGGGTGGATTTCGTACCCCTGCCACCTCTTCTCTGGGTCAGATCATATGCAGGTAGTCCTCAACTTATGACCACAATCCCAAAGGTGCTTTTTTTTTGGCAGCCCTGAGGTATTTGGCTGACTGGCAACCCTGAGGTACTTGGCTGACTGAGAATCTTCACTTAATAAACGTCACAGACATTTATGACTACAATTGAACCCCACATTTCCATTGCTAAATGAGACAGTGAGTTATGCCTCATCTTAGGACCTTATTTGCCACAGTTGTTAAATGAATATCTGCAGTTGTTATGTTAGTAACATGGTTCTAAAGTGAATCTGGCTTCCCCATTGACCTGACTCCGGGACACTGTCACCGTCCTAAATATGAACCGGTTGCTGAGTGTCCAAATTTTGATTATGAGACCACAAGGGGTTCCTGCAGCAATTGTAAATATGAAAACCAGTGGTGAGATTCAATTTTTGTTACTACCGGTTCTGTGGGTGTGGCTTGGCTTGGTGGGCATGGCTTGGTGGGTGTGGCAGGGGAAGGATGCTGTAAAATCTCCAATCCCTCCCCACTCCTGGAGGAAGGATACTGCAAAATCCCATTCCCTCCCCACCCCACTAACCTGCTTTCCAGCTCCGTTCTTCTCTGCAGGGCAACAAAAGAAGACCCAGCCGATCAGCTGGGACTCAGGAGGCAGAGAATAGATGGGGGCGGGGCCAAGTCAGAGGTGGTACTTAAAATGTCCACTACTGTTTCTTCAGAACTGGTCAGTGTCAACACATAAAATGCCTGTTTTAGTAGCTGCCATAAAAAAGGGGGGAAAGCGAAAGTACATTCCAACTCTTATCTTTAAAAGATTGTAACTAAACTACCAGAGCTTTTGCCCGCAAATATATTCAGTTGGAGAACGTGAATGATGATACCCAGCCTGTGAACGTGCTCAATTGGAGAATCTGGTTTATGAGACATCCGGGGAGGGAAACAGGGTCACAGGTGAATATCAATTACATATGCCAAAGTTGGCTTCATACAGGGCAGTGGCAGTATGTCGCCTCTAATGAATCTTTTGAAGTTTATTGAAGTTTGGCTGGAGAATCATAATTTAATTTAGAGCGATTGCTGGAATCCTGACAGCCAGAACCGGCTGAATACCACCTCTGATGAAAACTGGTCATATAAGCCACTTTTTTCAATGCCATTGAAACTTTGAACAGTCACGAAATGAAGGGTTGTAAGTCGAGGACTACCTGTAGAAATGCCAAAGAAAGCTGCAATGAAAATAGACTGGGGGAAAAAAAAATCACAATTCACTTTCCCTTTAAATGGTGAGCCAGAAGCCAGGCTCTGTTGCGCAGTTCCTGGGCAACACTTCGGCCAAACTGGCTTGCTTTATTTATTTATTTGCAGGTAGTCCTCGAGTTAACAGTTCATTTAGTGACCGTTCAAAGTTACAACGGCACTGAAAAAAGTGACTTATGAACACTTTTTAAACCTACAACCTTTGCAGCATCCTTATGATCACGTGATCAGATTTCAGATGCTTGGCCACGTGATCCCCTTTTGTGACCTTTGGACAAGCAAAACCAATGGGGAAGACAGATTCACATAACAACCGTGTGACTAACTTACCAACTCCAATGATTCATTTAACAACTGGGGCAAGAAAGGTCGTAAAATGGGGCGAAACTGACTTAACAAAATGTTCCACTTAATAGAAGAAATTTTGGACACAGTTGTGGTCGTAAGTCGAGGATTACCTGTATCTATCTACTGTATGAATGAATGAATGAACGAACGAACATTTTTATGGCCACCCAACTCACTTTTAGTGACTATCATTCTTACAACGATAAAAATCCAGTAGTCACTCAAACAAGCCATTTGCAGGGCTCCATCCCCTTCTGGGTTCCTCAGGCCCATTTAGTGTGTTGCAAGAAGAAGGTTTCTGCTCTTGAGTGTTGCTCTCAAAGAGAAAAACTCGCCATTTGAACCATGACAGATGTCTAAATCAATAGTCTAAATTTTTATCGTCACAGCGCTATTTTTGGTTTCGGAAGGATGGAAACATCAGCTGGGAACAGGCTGGTTGTTACGCAAAGGGCAATTGCAGGCCATGGTTTAAAATTTCTCACCAGTGCCAGAAGAGAGAGGCACTGCTGTTTTAAAAGGCTGCCCTTCTGCTATTTCATAGCTATTGGCATTTGTGCTTCCCCGTAAACAGCACAATCTGTTTACCAATATATAAAGGCAGTCCTCAACTTGCAACCAGGATTTCCCTTGTTCAGCAAAGTGGTTGTTAAGTGAGTTGTGCCCGATTCTATGAGCTTTTTGCTGATTGTTAAGTGAATCACTGCAATTCTTAAATTAAGCAAATCCAGCTTCCCCCATTAACTTTACTTGTCAGAAACCAGCTAGTACACAAAAGACAATCACATCACCCAACCACCATAAATAATGCCAATTGCCAAGTGATCTAATTTTGATCACATGACCATGGAGATGCTATGATAGTCCTAAGTATGAGGACCACTTCTAAGTCACTTTTTTCCAGTGCCATTGTAACTTCAAACTGTTGCTAAATTGTTGTGAGTTAAAGGCTACCTGTATGTACCTGAGTATAGAGTCCTATGGATTTATTTATATCTTTCAGTGCCTCCTGAAAAGCCAACCAACATTTCTTGCTGGTCCAAGAATTTGAAAGATCTCACCTGCAGATGGGTACCTGGGTCAGAAGGCGAGACACACCTGCATACCAATTATTCCCTGAAATATAAGCTGAGGTAGGCTGATGACATGGGCATAGAAGGGGTGATAAGTTGGTGATTTGCCCTTTAGAAGAAAAGACGCAGAATGAGATGGACTTTTGTACTCTTGTTGAATTTCAGACAATTCTTCCTGACCTGGTATCAGTCAAAATAGGACTGTGGTTCCCGTGCTGGCTGGGGAATTCTGGGAGTTGAAGTCCACACATCTTAACATTGCCAAGGTTGAGAAGTAGTGATTTAGGGCAGGGTGTCATGCCCCTGTCGGAATCTGATTCCGAGGGGGAGGCCGAGCAGCTGATAGGGAGTGAGAGTGTGGTTCTGTTGGCTGTGGAAGAAACTGGGAAAGGGCAAAGTTTGGCTGGGCACAGCAGGGGAGAGGTAGAGCAAGGCAGAGAGAATTTGGAGGAAGACCCAGGCCCATCCCCTCTTCATCCTAGGGCACGCAGGGAGGAATGGAGAAGGGAGCAATGTGGGTTGCATGGCTTATGGGGGAGGAAAGGGCTCTGATTCCCTTCATTAGCTGCAGCTGGGAACACAGTGTTTAAAAAGGGGAGTTGCACACAGACAACTGTTGAGAGCAAATTGTGAATTATCTGATATTGTTGAGGTTTATCTGGGTTCCTGGCATCTTCCCAACTGTGTGTGTTTTGCTGGCCTTTCAAGTCTGCAATTCCTTCTCTTGCCCTGTCAAGTTAATTACTGCAGTGTGGTTTGTGTGGATTTTTAGTTATAGTTTGTATGTACTTTGTTTTCGGACTGAATTTCCTCCACTTAAAGACTGTTCTTGGGAGAGTTTTCTCTCCAGCCAAAGGTAACCTGAACATTGGGAGCAAAATTGGAGGTGCTTAAAAGGACTCTCCTTACTTATGTGACTGTGTTGCCTTTGTGCCATGCCCTGGGTCATCACATAGGGGTTCCCAATCCCCCATCTCTGGACCGGCACCAGGCCTTGGCATGTCAGCTACCGGGCTACACAAACAAGCAGTTCAGTATAGTGCTTAAGGTGCTGCCTAGAAACCAGGAGACTGTGAGTTCTAGTTGCAGCTTAGCCACAAAAGCTGGCGGGGTGTCCTTGTGCCAGTTATTCTCTCTCAGCCCAACGTACCTCACAGGATTGTTGTTGTGGGTAAAATAGGAGGAAAGAATATTAGAAATGTTTGTTGCTTGAGTTACTTAATGCAGTAAGGCAGATGGGATTTAGAAAAAAATCTAATAAATAAAAGAAAGAACTCTTGTTTTGCAGATGGTATGGTCGGGACAATATCTGCCAGGAATACCACACCGCCGGTCCATATTCCTGCCACATTCCCAAGGATTTAGCCCTGTTCACACCTTACGAAATTTGGGTAGAAGCATCCAACCGACTTGGAATGGCTGTATCTGATGTGGTGATGCTGGACATTGTTGATGTTGGTAAGAAGGTCCTCACAGTTCACCAACAAATCTTGATGGCAACTGTTCACATTTGGTTGGCAAAGCTGTTTTACGCTAACCGTGGTCAACTAACAGATAACAGATAATCAGAGTTGGAAGGGACCTTGTAGGTCATCTAGTCCAACCCCCTGCCTAAGCGGGAGATCCTACACCATTTCTGAGAAATGGCAGTCCAATCTCTTCTTGAAAGTCTCAAGTGATGGTGCTCCCACAACTTCCGAGGGCAAGTTGTTCCATTGGTTGATTGTTCTCACTGTCAGAAAGTTTCTCCTTATTTCCAGGTTAAATCTCTCCTTGTTCAGTTTCCATCCATTATTCCTTTTCTGGCCTTCAGGTGCCTTGGAGAATAGCTTGACCCCCTCCTCCTCTCTGTGGCAGCCCCTCAAATATTGGAAGACTGCTATCATGTCTCCCCTGGTCCTTCACTAGACTAGCCATGCCCAGTTCCTGTAACCATTCGTCATATGTTTTAGTCTCCAGTCCCCTAATCATCCTGGTTGCTCTTCTCTATGATGCTATCAGGACTAATTCCACGTGTCCCTTGACAATTTCAAAAGTTGTACAAAAGTTTCAGTTTTTGTAGCTTTCAATGCTACCAGTGCTCATCTCCATTTTCAAGACCATTGAGCCAGCAGTATCTGAAGATATTTCCGCAGTCATTTGGCCAGCAAGACTTCATGGAGCGCTGTTACTGTCCCACCAAAATGATACCTATTTATCTACTTGCATTTGCATGCTTTTGAACTGCTAGGTTGGTGGGAGCTGGGATGAGGATGAGAGTTCACCACATCATGTGGCGCTCGGGGCTTGAACCTGGGCTGCCCGGCTTTCCAGCCAAGAAGCCCAGCATTTTAACTACTGAGCCACCATGCCACCCTTCTGTGCCAGAATGAGGGTATAAAATTCTTCTGGTAGCAGTCAATATCCTCCACACCCCCATTTGTTAGTTTCAAGCCATTAATTTTCACAGGTGGGTCACATACACACACACACACACATCCTGCGTTCATGTGATTACATTTTGGGCGCCTAGCAACCAGCTCACCTTTATGAATATCTACAGAGTCCCAGGGTCACGTGACTACGATTTTCTATCTTTTTTTAAACTGATTTCTGGAGTTCTCTTTACGGCACACACACAAAAATCAATCACTCCTGCAGGCAACCCAAATAGGACATAACTAGCACGACTGATGCGTTTTGCCATGCTTCCTCCAGTTCCTTTTAAACCTTAATCTTGATTTTAAGTCTTGACTTGTCCCCACTTGTCCCTGTTCAACAGTGACAACCGACCCACCCTTGGATGTCCACGTGAGCCGAGTGGGAGACCTGGAGGACCAGCTCAGCGTGAGGTGGAGTGCGCCTCCCGCGCTTAAGGATTTCCTCTTCCAAGCCAAATATCAGATCCAGTACCGGGTTGAGGACAGTTCGGAATGGAAGGTGAGTCTCCTTAACAGGGTGTGACATTTATTCTGCAGCAGGGCAAGCATCAGCCGGAGTAATCAGGAACTGCAGCATGGTGGGGCTGCATCCACATGGACATCTGGTCCAAATGTCAACGTTCCGTCCCAGCTTGAGACGTCCTCTCACCCAGGTGCAGAAATAACATGACCTTGACTTAGAAGAAGAATGCTGTTATGTTTAACCACATACACTCCATGAAATTCCCCCTCCCATTTTCCCAGGCTCAAGAATGTGGCAGTGTGGAAGCGTCTTCTGCCAATATGGCTTTCAAAGCTGACACCAAATTTGGGTGCTTGGAGACTCACAGGTAGTCCTCAAGTTAGTACAGGTACTCCTTGACTTACAACCATTTGTTTTAGTGACTGTCTGAAGTTACAATGGTACTCAAAAAATGTCTGTTGTTCACATTTACAACTATTGCATGGTCACATGATCAGAATTGGAATGCTTGGCCACTGGTTTGTATTTATGACAGTCACAGTATCCTGGGGTCATGTGATCCCCTTTTGCAAACTTCTGACAAGCAAAGTCTATGGGGAAGCCAGATTCACTTAACAACCATCTTACTAACTTAACTATGGGGCTTCACTTAGCATCTGTGGCAAGAAAAATTGTAAAATGGAGTAAAACTGACTTAACAAAATGTCTCATTTAGCACTAAAAATTGGGGGCTCAGTTTGGGGATCATAAGTGAAGGACTATCTGTACCACAACTGGGTCCAGAATTTGTTAACAACTGCATTGTTAAGCAAGACGGTTTGTTAAGTGAGTCACGCTCGATTTTATGACTTCTTTTGCCACAGTTGTTAAGCGAATCACTTCAGTTGTTAAGTGAATCATGTGGTTGTAAAGCAAATTTAGCTTCCCTTGTTGACTTGCTTCTTGAAGCTGGCTGGGAAGTGTTCTGACTAGGCTTCACAAAATCATGAAACAGATTCCTTGTCCCGACAAAACCCCTTTTTATTAGACTAATGTGAATTCCTATCATTCACATCCAGCAAAGTCCCAGCAAACAGTCTTTCAAGGGTGAATTGCAACCACAGACCTTATCAAGCTTGGGGAGTTGCCAGGCCGATAGCTTCCAAGCACAACGCTGTCCAAGAAAATACTTGGCAAGGAGTCTCCGAGAGTCACGAACAAATCTTCACACTGATTAAATGAACTAATTGTCTCCTGCATACACCACTCCCCTTTCACTCCTATTTATTCCCTATGGGAGGGGCCATTCATCGTCCACCTGTGCCTTTACTCCTGAGTCGACCCTTGTTCCTTAACTTCCCTTCTCCTGGCAGCTCTGTGTAGGCGCACATCAGGAACAGGCTCCAGCTGTTCTTCTGCCCCACTGATCTCTGACTCTGAAGGCAGCTGATAACTGTCAGATGGCCCTGGCCCCATGATGAGTCCTTCGATGCAGAGCCCTCATCAGAGCCTTCCCCAGGCTTCAGGACTGGCCCATGTTCCTCCTCAACCTCCTCACTGTCCGAGTCTTCCACCAGCTCCTCTGGCCATTGGCGGACCACAACAGGAAGGTCACAAATGGTGATCACATGACCATGGGATGCAGCAACATCATAAATACATGCCAGTATTTATGATTTTGGCTAAATGCCCATATTTGGATGAGGTGACTGTATGGATGCTGCCATGGTCATAAGTGCAAGGCCTGGTCAAAAAAAGAAAAGCTGAAGAAAAATAGAAAAGAAAGAAAAAAAGATAACAAAAAAGTGGCTTGCAATATTCTTCATAGCAGTTGTAAGTACAGATGAAGCTCTAACTTATATTTGAAGTTTAAGTAACAAACATTTCAGAGCCAACTTGTTTGCCTTCAGAAGTGCGTGTTAAAAGTGTGTGTTTCAACTGACTGCTTATCCTGTCCTTAGGCCATGTACCTTGGTACATTTTATGAGTTGAGCTCCTACTATTAAAAGTAAGTGTGGCTAGACTTAATACAGCTTATTGGAAAGAAATGAGATAAAGACTGAAGGCATGTCTCCTAAAATGGCTGACCGATTTTTAGTTTTCAATAAGAATATTAGGAAAATAATCAGCAGAGTGTGTCTTAATCACAGAGAGCAAGAGAGTGCCAATGCAGTATAATTTATAGAATTTATGTTATTTTATTTAAGAACATTTATAATGCCACTGAACTCACTCTCACTCAGGGGGGCTTAGAAAGATAAAAATCCAATATAAAAACAATAAAAAAGCAATAAACCCCCATCCCACTGGCAACTACAAACAAATAAGCCATTTATGGGCTCCATCTCATTCTGGGGTCCCCAGGCTTGCTGGCAAAACCAGGCCTTCAGGATCTTGCCAAAGAGGGTCAAAATGGAGTATTTCCACAGAGATGATATTCCACAGGGATGGGAGCCACCACAGAGAAGGCCCTTCTTCTTGGTCCCGCTAGATGGACCTCCTTAAGAGAAGGGGCATGAATTCCTTAAATCACAGCAAAAACCAGGAATTGGATTTGGGAGATAGGCACTTGATAGGGGATCTGGCGGGTGGTGGTATCAAAAAAGTAAAGATGGAGAATGATTGATTGAGGTCCCATCTCATCATGTGTCATCATGACATCATCATGACATCATGTGTCAGAAGTGTGTAAGTCACCTTTGTCAGTAAAATCTGCCTGTCCAGTATAGTCTTCCTTGTTTTAAACTCCCATTCTGTACAGAATCTGATTGCCCCAGAGGTGGTATTCAGCAGGTTCTGACCAGTTCTGGAGGACTAGTAGCGGAAATTTTGAGTAATTTGGAGAACCGGCAAATACCACCTCTGACTGGCCCTGCCCCCATCTATTCTCTGCCTCCCATTGAGTCCCAGCTGAGTCTTTTTGGTTGCCCTGCACAGGAGAATGCAGCTGGAAAACAGGTTAGTGGAATGGGGAGGGAATGGGATTTTGCAGTAACCTTCCCCCAGGAGTGGGGAGGGAATGGAGATTTTGCAGTATTCTTCCCCTGCCACACCCACCAAGCCATGCCCACCAAGCCATACCACGCCCACCAAGCCATACCACACCCACCAAGCCACGCCCACCAAGCCATACCACACCTACCAAGCCACGCCCACAGAAAGTAGTTACAATTTTTGAATCCCAACACTGGATTGTCCGTATTTATTTTTAAAATGTTGGTTAAAACAATTTTGTTTTGCTAGAGATTTTAAAAACAACATTAAAAGAGCCAGGTTTGGGCTATTGATCTGTTTTTTTTTTACATGAAGTATTTATTCCCTGGCGTTTAGGAAATACAGGACATGCATTTATTAATTATATTTTTTAAATCTTGTTTTCTACTGCCAATTGTCCGAAGTCTTGAGATAGGGGCAGGATAAAAATGTAATAAACAAATAGTCAAAGAAAAATAAAAGCAACATTACAGAAAGAGAGCTAATTGGAAACATACAATGGAAACAATACAGTAATTACAAGAAAAATGTAGAACTGGGATTAATGCATAAACTGCTTTTGAAAACAATAAACTGTTTTACAATAAAAAAAAGCTCAAGTTAGAATGGATAAAGTCATATATTGGCTTCTAATCTTCCACCAGACTTTTAGTTAAAGTTTCTCTGTTTCCCAGCTGTATAGCAACTAGGAATAAAGATTAAGGAAAAGGGGAGGATGCCTAGAAAGGAAAATTATTGCCGATCTGAGCAGATGTGACAAATTCACTTGTACTCAGATTAAAATTGAGGAAGTGTATCCCAAAGTCTGTGAAAATTGAGAAGATAACAAGGGGGGGATTTCTGGTGAAATGTCAGCTTCACAATAAACAAAAATAAAATGTGGTTTTGTAAAAAAAAAAAATCCATAAAAACCAGATCTTTTAAAAATTGCTTATGAGCCAAACATCCTGCCCCAAGGGGATAATTTTTTTAAAAAAAGGTCTGGGATCCACTTCAAAACTGGAAGGAGAGAAACATTAAAAGCAAAAAAGCTTTTGGTCAAAAAATCAGATCGCAATACTGTAGCCATGAGGGATCAAAAGATCTTCAAAAGGTTTTTTAACAACTAAAATCCCAGAGAAGTGGTCAAGTGGGCTCTGGAATTTAGATCAAACACCATCAAATTCAGTAACTGCTCTAAAATTGCATGGGGTAATAGGTAAGCACTAGAAACCAGTTTTCTATCGTTCTTAAAAACTGGCATTTTTCAAGTCCCAGAATATATATCACGTCAACCCAAGTAGACTGAGTATGATAGTCTTTCTGCTAAATCATAATGCAGGTAATCCTTAACTTACAACCAAAAGTGAGTCCACAATTTTGGTCATAAGTCGTGACGGTTCTAAAACAAGTCACCACATAACCAGACCTGATTTTACAATCTTTTTTGGCTGCAGTTGTTAGGTGAATACTGCGGTCATTAAGTGAACCAATAGTTCATTATGGGCCAATTGTACCAAAAATTGGAAGTAAATGTTTTTGACAAAAACATCGTAAATCATGCTAACATGACTGCAGACCACTGCAAATGGCCCTGAATGCAGGTGCCCAAAATGCAGTTATGTGACCGCTGGAGGGGGCCTGGAAGTTGGAGCTTCAAATCTGGGTCATAAATAGCTTTTTCAGGATCTGTCATAACTTCAAACAGTTGCTGAGCAACTGGTCGTAACTTGAGACCTACCTGTGTTTGATTTGGCCTTCAGTGGTGAGATTCAAAAAATGTTACTACAGGTTCTGTGAGTGTGGCTTGGTGGGTGTGGCTTGGTGGGCGTAGCTTGGTGGACATGGCAGGGGAAGGATACTGCAAAATCCTATTCCCTCCCCACCCCACTAACTTGCTTTCCAGCTCCATTCTCTCGTGCAGGGCAACAAACGAAGACCCAGCCAATCAGCTGGGACTCGGGAGGCAGAGAATAGATGGGGGCGGGGCCAGTCAGAGGTGGTATTGGCCGGTTCTCCAAACTACTCAAAATTTCTGCTACCAGTTCTCCAGAACTGGTCAGAACCAGCTGAATATCACCTCTGTTGGCCTTAGCATATTGTACAAACTCTCCATTGTGATTTGTCAAAGCTAGCTAAAACAAACCCTGTCTTAGTGCAGTTTTTCCTCAACCTTGGCAGTTTTTAAATGCATGGTCTTCAACTCCCAGAATTCCCAGCCAGCCATGCTAAGCTGGGGAATTCTGGGAGTTGAAGTCCTCACGCCTTAAAAGTTGCCAAGGTCGAAAAACACTGCAAACCCCTTCTTAGTTATGTTCTTTTGTATTTTTTCTTTCATCTTTTATATTTCTTTCATCTCTTTTTATAGCTGGACTTTTTACAGCTTTAGTCATGTCCATATTTCAGCCTTCTGACAGATGTCTGTCCTCCAGAAAAACAGGCCCCTTTTACAAGCCATGTTGTGATGGCTTTCCCCTGATCAAAGCTTTCTCCTCCCTTCAAATCCAATCCACCTTTATGTGCAAAAGGATTAAGAATCATAAAAATCGTTCGGTGTTTCTAGATGCCCTAAACTCTCAAAACGTTTGGTGCAATTTTTCAAAAATCTGAGTGTCTGTATTTATATTATGGTCCTGGGCATGAGAGAACATACCCTCTTCTGCATCAGTGAACGTTTCCCATTTATAATTTAATTAATTAATCAATTATACAATAAAAGTATCAAAATATTAAAAGATAGGAAAAAATAAGATATTTTCTTAAGGAAAATATTTTCTTAAGATAACAAAAAATTAAGAAAAGTGAAAGAAACAGAAAAAAATAGTAAAAGATTAGAGCTTCCACCCTCTTTTCTATCCAGTAACCATCTTATTCTTTCCTCTTTTTTCCCCACTCTTACTTTGTACTTCCTTTCCCCTTCCTTTTAACCCTCTTGTAGCCCCCAAATTCATAAATCATCAATTCAGCCCTTTCTCCTTTCAGCATAGAAGATTTCTAGCCTTTTCTCTTTTCAACAACAACTCCGTAAAAGATTTCAAGTCTTTTTTTTTAAAAGCATTGATCATTTTTTACCCTAACCTTGAGAATTTTCTATTTCTATACAACTACATCCAAAGTTGGCATTTCGGTGGACGGAAGAACTAGGTCTCTCTTAAAAACTAAATTTCTCTTTCTCTTGATAGGTTGTCGACAATGTTAGCAACCAGACGTCATGCCGTCTGGCAGGCCTAAGGCCCGGGACGGTGTATTTCGTCCAAGTCCGTTGCAATCCAGTCGGAATCTATGGTTCAAAGAAAGCCGGCATTTGGAGTGATTGGAGCAACCCAACAGCAGCCTCCACACCTCGGAATGGTGAACAGGACCAATTTTCCATCCTTACCTTTGGCAAAGGGGGGGCTGGTGTTTTCTAAGTGGCCTAGAATCCAAAGGTGCCTTTTCAAGAGGCAACTGGACTTTATGTTTTTTTCTTTGAAGATCTTTCACTTCTCATCCAAGAAGCTTCTTCAGCTCTGACTGGATGGCGGGGAATGGAAAGATTTATACTCCTTGCAGACTGCTGGTCATTTGCATTCTTTTAGCGACTCGTTAAGGCCACCTGGAGGTTTCCCTGAGTGGTGCAAATGGGTGTGGAGCCTTGGAACTGTTGAAAGGGCAGTGTTGTAGATTGAAGATAAATGATGTTGTATTTTCCCCCCTCTGTTGAGAGAGGGATGTTCAATTTTGACATAGACGACCTCTTTGACCCCTCTTTCAAACCAGTGGTCCTCTCTGTCCAAAAGGTGGACTCTTTTGTCTTCAAGAGTGGCCTGTGTCTTTTAAATGCAGATGGACTGCTGAATCTTGTCCTGATGGGTTTGTTCTCCTACGCTGTGCTGTGCGTTCATGAAAGAAAAACCAGTTGCCTCTTGAATAAGCACCTTTGGGACAATCATGACCTGGATGACTGAGAATCTCCACAGACAAGCAGCCTAGAACAGTGATGGCAAACCTTTTCGTTGTGGTGTGCCAAAAGCACGCACGTGTGCTGGCACCCACAATGCAATGCGCCCCACCCCCCCTGCGCATGCGCACGCAACACACACCCCGCTGCCCCGTTACCTGCACTGTGCAAGTGCTCACCTCCCAGCTGAGTTTTGGCCTGTTTGAGGCCTCCCAGAGGTTCAAGGGAAGTCTCTGCAGCTTTTGGAGGCCGAAAAACGGGCCAAATACCAGAAGTGATGAAACCAGAAGTACCGGACGTGTTTTTTGGCCTCCAAAGGCTGCAGAGGTTTCCCTCGAGTGTCTGGGAGGCCGAAAACCAGCTGGGAGGCGCACACATGCGCAGTGCAGGTAAGTTGGACTGGGGCTCATGTGCTCACAAAAATGGCTCTACGTGCCATAAGTTTGCCATCACGGGCCTAGAACTAAGAAGAAATTTCCTGACAATGAGAACAGTTAATCAGTGGAACAGCTTTTCTCCAGAAGTTGTGGGTTGAGGTTTTTAAGAAGAGGTTGCACAGCCATTTGCCTGAAATGATATAGGGTCTCCTACTTGAATAGGGGGCTGGATTAGAAGACCTCCAAAGCCCCTACCAACTCTATTCTGACAAAGATACAGTGGAATAATATGTTCCTCAAGCTAAAGCACAATTTGTGATGATGATCAACCCCAACCTGTCCATTGCGGAGTATATACCACAGCTTAGCACATTAGTTCAATGCAGATTGATAGATGGACATTGTTTTTTGGATCTCAAACCTAGGGCTGGGAGAAAGGTAAAAGGTGAAGGGAGAAAGGACCTGTCCCAAAATCACCCATCTGGATTCTGTGACTGAAAGGGGACCTGTTTTATTTCAGCACCTCCACGTCTGAACCACAGTGGTTTGGGGGCTGAAATTACCTCAGAGTTGCCGTTGGAAACTAGGTCTTCCTATTGTGTTATTCTGTTTCACTGGCTAGCGGTCTGGTCACCACAGGGAGCACCGGAAATCCCCTAAGTCAGGGGTAGGGAAACTTGGCTGTTTTATCACTTATGGACTTCAACTCCCAGAATTCCTGAGTGAGCCATAAAAGGTTCCCCATCCAATATGTCCTACATTTGTATATTAAACAGTCCCATTCAAGTCAAAAATTGATTTCCCGACAACTGAAAAACCAGTAGGCCAGGGATGGGGAGCCTTGTATGCCTCACTCAGGAATTCTGGGAGTTGAAGTCCATAAGCTATAAAAGAGCCAAGTTTCCCTACCCCTGCCCTAAGTGAAGGTCCTACTCCTTTGCCAGGTGCTTGCTTTCTTGGCTTTCTCTTGGTGGCCTTCTTGGATGTCCTTCCAACTTGAAGCTCAGAGCTCCTGTCATGTTCCTCTTCCCAGAAATCTGAGTAGACACCCTAAGAATCCAATTCTGTGTCAGAAGTAGATTTGGGCCTCCCAACCAAGAGACTTGGATCCTACAGTTGCCCTGCACCTGAGTTGAGTTTCTTGTTTCAAAGGCAGCTGAGAAGTCCACAAACACTTGGACCTCAAATGCTGCCCAAACTCCTCCAATTCTTCCCAAGCCTTCACATATATCGTTCATCTCCTCTCTTTCTGGTTCTTAGGATACCTGATGGTGGGGGAGAACAGGAAGGAAGGAGTGAGGGAGGCTCGGCCAGTTTTCCTGAAGAGAACATATGCTTAATTCCCCATGTTCATCAGATTTATCTCTGTCTGGATGACTTAGTTACTAAGGATGGGTCGAGGATAAATTGTGCGTGCTGAAGAATAATTGAGATGATTTCAGGAGGATATTGGAGAGATAAATGAAAGCATGCAAGGCTTTTTTCTAAAGAAAAAATATGGGAATGAAATAGGCAAAGCACAGGTGGATTTCTCCTTGTGGAAAAAAATAGTGGAGCTTCTAAGGTTGCCCGTAAAATCTTTTGCTAAATTTTATTTTGATACAGTTATACTCGGCTTGAACTTGGGAAGTGAGATGGCTTACAAACAATGGTTTAAAACAGCCTTTCAACATACCACGCTCTAGATTACAGTTTCTCGACTCAGGTTGGCTAGGGAATTCTGGGGTTGAAGTCCACACATCTGAAAGTCGCCAAGATTGAGAAACACTGACTCAAATGGATACAATATGTTCCACACATATAAAGAACACTTAGTTGTGTAGTCACCTTGACCCTCTCTGTGGTTCCCCCTGCAGATTTTAATAATTTGAGGGAGCTGGCAACTAAATACCAGTAGCTGGTCCGTAGCCCAAAAAAAGACAGTATTATTGCCTCTAGACTCCATGCTGGCACCTTGCAAAGGCACCTGTGTAGCATCTAGAAGCAGCTGTACAGTTGGATGTTTAGATCCAGCTGGGCTCCTCTTATGGGGTCCATTTAGTTATTTGTTAAATGTGTACAGCTTAGTGTATAAATTTACTCCTAGCAACTGTGCTATTCTTCCTGCATAGCAATACTCTTCTGCAAATTGATTGCAATTGATTGATACTGCTGGGGCAGAGAACGCCATTAGGTTGGTAAGCTGGTTTATACCTTTTCTGTAGGCTTTGTAGAGGCGTCTGATTGGTTGTGGCAGGAAATGGAAAGGAAGCTGGGCTAAATAATTTTTTTTGCCCCTTTCTTCTCTTCCTCTCTTCCTTCTCTTCTTCCTCTCCTTTTTCTTCTTCTTGTGTTCTTCTCTTCTTCTTCCTCTCCTCTTCTTCTTCACCTTTGCCACTCTTCTTCCTCTTCCTTCTCCTCTAGCATTCAAAGCTTAAGAGTTTTGTGATTCTCCCCCTCCACCCCGCCCCTGGCAGAATATCCCTTGTCAGTCTTTGCTTCCTCTCTTTCAGGGCGGACCCCAGGAGTCTGCGAACCTAAGAACGGAGAACACAACAACACGCTACGCCGAGAGCTCAAGCAGTTCTTTGGATGGATGCGCAAACACGGGACTTGTGCCAATCTGAGCATCAAAATGTATGATCAGTGGCGGGTGGCACTGCAGAAGTCCCACAAAACACGCAACCAGGTAGAAAAGGGCCTGAATTTTGACTGAAAGTAGGGGGAAATCATCCGGTCTGCACGAGGATGGGCGTAGGAGCCACTCACTGCCTCCAAGTGATGACTTACCTATTTAGAGCTAGCTGGAAGGCATATCTGCTAAACTGAAATTAAGTTGATTTTTTTCTTTTTCATTTTGGATGAGGCAAAATTGAGTTGGCTAGGCTGAGTAGTGAAAATTACTGAGAATTACTAGAACAGTGGCGGTATTCAAATTTTACTACTGGTTCTGTGGGCATGGTTTGATGGGTGTGGTGTGGTTTGATGGGCGTGGCTTGGTGGGCATGGCAGGGGAAGGATACTGCAAAATCCCCATTCTCTCCCCCCCCCACTAACCTGCTTTCCAGCTCTGTTCTCCTGGGCAGGGCAACCAAAGAAGACCCATCTGATCAGTTGGGACTCAATGGGAGGCAGAGAAGAGATGGAGGCGGGGCTAGTCAGAGGTGATATTTGCCGGTTCTCCAAACTACTCAAAATTTCCGCTACCCGTTCTCCAGAACCTGTCAGAACTGGCTGAATACCACCTCTGGACTAGACCCTTATAGGTTAATAGAGAATTTACCTCACATTAAAAAGGAGGCAATGCTCAAACTGTAAGCAGAACTTGATCTTACAGCTGCAAATTCTGTCCTTTTTCATTTATAGTACTCAGGAGACAGCTTTGTAAAAAGGCATTTTCAAATTCTTTAATTTTCAATGAAAAGACTCACTGGTTTACATATTATTACATTAGATTCTTATCCCGTTTTAAAATAAATGTATTTTTGGTCAACTCAACAAGGTGAACTATACCTAATACAGGTAGTCCTCGATGTACGACCGCAACTGAGCCCAAAATTTCTGTCGCTTAAGCGAGGCAGAGGTTAAGGGAGTTTTGCTTCGTTTTATGACCTTTCTTGCCACAGCTGTTAACTGAGTCACTGCAGTTATTAAGTTAGTAACACGGTTAAGTGGCTCCGGCTTCCCCCATTGACTTTGCTTGTCAAAGGGGAAATCACGTGATCCCAGGACCCTGCAACCGTCATAAATATGAACCAATCGCCAAACGGGCGAATTTTGATCACATGACCGTGGGGTTGCTGCAACAGTGTAAAAAATGGTCATAAGTCACCTTTTTCAGTGCCTTTGTAACTTTGAACGGTCACTAAATGGATGGCTGTAAGTCAAGGACTACCTATGCACCTATTTTCCCCAGCACGACAATCCTGTAACGTGGGTTGGGCTGATAGGTAGGGACGGCCCCACGATTCACCAAAATGGGGGGGGCGTATGAAAACCAGAAATTGCTTTTGACTAGAACAGAACAGAATATAGACTATAGAATAGAATAATAATAATAGAATAAAAGAATAGAATAGAGATAAATGTAGAATAGAAGAGAATAATAATAATAAAGAATAGAATAGAGAAAAGAGAATAATAATAAAGAATAGAATAGAATAGAGAATAGAAGAGAATAATAATAATAAAGAATAGAATAGAGATAAATGTAGAATAGAATAGAATAGAGATAAATGTAGAATAGAATAGAATAAAGAATAGAATAGAATAGAATAGAGATTAATGTAGAATAGAATAATAGAATGAATAAAATTAGAAGAGAAGAGAATGAAGAGAAGAGAAAGAATAGAATAGAATTAGAATAGAATTAGAATAGAATGGACAGAACAGAATAGAATAAGAATAGAGATAAATAGAGGAGAAGAGAATGAAGAGAAGAGAAAGAATAGAATGAATGAATTAGAATAGAATTAGAATAGAATGAATAGAAGAACAGAAGAAAAGAATAGAATACACTCTGGAAGGGATCTTGGAGGTCTTCTAGTCCAGCCCCCTCCTCAAGCCAGAGAACCTATGCCATTTCAGATAAATGACTGTCTAGTCCAGCTGTGGGCAAACTACAGCCCGGGGTCCGGATCTGGCCCGTTCGGCTGTTCTATCCGGCCCGCGGAGCCGAAAGAGCGGAGGGTTCTCTTGCTCTCCCGGAAGGCTACGTGAAGTAATCTAACTTTGAATTTATATTAGTTCACACAAACACTCCATCCATGCTTTTGTTCCGGCCCTCCGGTCCAGTTTAAGAACTCATTGTGGCCCTCGAGTCAAAACGTTTGCCCACCCCTGGTCTAGTCTCTTATAGAAGTTGGTGGTCTACAAATAATTGTACAAACAAATAGAGATGAAGATTTGTCAATTGAGAAAGCAGGGAATGCTATGGAGCCACTGCTGGCCATATCTGGTTTTAACTGTCTGTTTTCTCAACAGGTCCTGTCCAGTGACAAATTGTAGCTTTGGTGGATGGTGGACCAGTAGTTTCGCTTGAGCGCCAACTCGGTTGCTGGATTCTGGCCTGCCAAGGATGCACACAAAGGAACTCAAGAGCAGCCATAATCCAGGTGCCTCGAGCGCCGTTGCCAAGGTGGTTTCACCACCACTAACACACACCCTTCTGCAAACTGGCTAGAAGCTGGGCCGAAGGCAGTCAACACCTCTTCCCCCAGAGTAACTCTAAACCGGCTTCTCACATATGATGTTTTTCCTCTGAGTTGGACTTTCAAGTTTTCTAATTAGTATATAAAGAAGTTCCCACTAAGTGAAGGACATTTTGCTGGGGAAGGAGCATTTCGTGCCAGCCTTTTTCTTTTTTTTTAACGGTGCCAAGATAATAAAAAAAAACCTGACTATCCACGTTTTTCCCTCTAAGCACGGCATAAAGAGGTTTTGTTGCTTCAGCAGAATCGTTTTCTTCTTCTACTCCTCCGTTATGAAATTGGAATCGGCAACGGATTGAAAAGCAGAAACAGCTAAAGGAACGAGCTGTGCAATCAGGGAAAAAGAAACGGGTTTACATTTAACCTCCAAATTCCCCCAAAGGGAAGAACAGCAAAATTGGTTGTGAAATTTCATAGATTTTATTTTCTTTTTTTTTTATGTACTCTTGTTGTTAAAAATACCAATTGTTCAATACCTGTTTTATGTCTGAAGCTGTGATTTAGGGTGCTTTTTTTCCCTCTGCAGATCTGGGAGGTTTTGCACCCACAGCTGAACCCAACTTCTGAACTGACATCACCTGCCTCTCCTTTTAATTGGGCTAAACCAGCATCTTTGTTTAGCGGTGCCGTGGCCTAGAGGTGGACCACAATCAGGAGGCTGTGAGTTCTATCCTAGGTAGAGGCAGATATCTCTCTCTCTGGGCACAATGAGAATATATCTGCTGAATATAACTCCACATTGGCATCAGGAAGGGCATCCGGCCAGTAAAACACTCAGCTCCATTCAGTTACCCAGATTCCACCCAGCAAGAGATTATTATGGGGTTGTTCAAAGAAGATGAAACCAGCATCTTTGTTTCCAACAGCATTAAAGGCAAAAAATTGGGGACAAAGACCATAAACCCATTATTTGTTGCTTTCTGCAATTATTCAGAAGTAACATGCCACTGACCATTTAGCTCACATAACTAAGAGAGGCAGGCTATGGCCTCTCTCATTTTTATGGCATTTAGAAAAGACTAATTTCCCTCATTGTTTACAAATACTGTCATTTTCAACCAACATGGCCCTGATGGGGGGGAGGATGGAGGTTGTACAGGTAGTCCTTGACTTACAAAAGTTCACTTAATGACCTTTCGAAGTTACAATGGCAGTGAAAAAAATTACTTATGATCATTTTCACATTTACAACCATTGCAGCATCCCTGTGGTCATGTGATCTAAATTCAGATGCTTGGCAACTGGCATGTCCTTATGACAGTTGTATTGGCCTGGTGTCATGTGATCAGTTTGCAAACTTCTGACAAGCAAGTCAACAGGAAGCAGATTCATTTAACAACTGTATTTACTAAGGAGTGATTTACTTAAAACAATTGTAGCCAGAAAGGTCATAAAATGAGGTAAAACTCACTTAACAACTGTCTTACTAGTGACAGAAACTTCGGGTTTAATAGTGGTCATAAGTCAAGTAGTACCCTGTACAGGCAGTCCTCGACTTACAACAGTTCATTGAGTGACCATTCAAAGTTGCAAACGGCCCTGAAAAAGGGACCTAGGCCCATTTTTCTCATAACCTTTGCAGCATCCCCATGCTCATATGATCAAAATTCAGATGCTTGGCAACTGGTTCATACTTATGACCATTGCAGTGTCCCGGGAGTCATGCAATTCCCCTTTTGGGACCTTTTGACAAGCAAAATCAACACTTAACAACCAAGTTGCTAATTTGTGAACTGCAGGCTGTAAAATGGAGGCAGCAAAACTCACTTAACAAATACCTCACTTAACAACAGAAATGTTGGGCTCAATTGTGGTTGTAAATCGAGGACTACATATAAGTAACTATCATGGAAAGTCCTGTGCTGGGGTGTGTCTGGGACTAGCCACGACAGTTTAGGATTACAGTCAAGAATTGGGGTGGGGTGATAGGAATATCCTTGTCAGGCAAGATGAGCATTTTAAAAAAAAATTTAAATGCCCCGGTGCTTCTCTCCAAACCCAGTTTTCTTAATCCCTTGTAAGAGAGGTTTAGATTTCGGTCCAGGAGGGAAAAGTAGCATAATGAAAGATGAGGTTTGCAAATACAGGCCCTGGGGGCTGCCATTGTGACTTTTTTGCCCTCCTCTTCACTCCCAATGGATACCCATCTGGTTCTAATTGAACTAGAAAACGTCTGGTCTGCTCAAGAGAATAAAAAGAGGGAGAGACAAGTTTAAAAAAAAAAAGGAGTCTGTTTTCTTTAATTGAAGGGGATTAAAAAAAAACCCCACTTTATTTCAGAACGTAAACAAGCTGATTCCCCTCCCCTCCTCGTCCCATGAAGGCAATCGAGACCAAGGGCCAAGAAACCTTCCTGAGAACCGGCTCCGTTGGGCAGGTGGCCAAGCAGCATCTCGCCGTTTGCCTCCTGCGGGCATCGGCCTGGCACGACGAAAGAAGGAAGCTGGGGTGGGCAAGCGAGGACCAACCTTAGCCCGGAGGTGTGGGGGAGAGAAGCTCTTCGTCTCCCTCCCCCGTTCTCCATCCCCAGCCTTTCTTCGTCCTTCTCCCACGGGACGGCCTGTCAACTGCTTTCTTCCGAATCGTACTTGAAATCCTGAAGAATTTCGCTGATTGCTTCGATGGTTTGAATTAGCCTGCGTGAGCCGGATGGAAACGATAAATAAAGCACCATATGGAGCCGATTAGCCGCGCTCACCCGCGCCCCTCGCAGCCCGGCCTTGTTTATGAAAGCCTACCAGAGGGGCAACCCCAGGGCCGGGATGGGCTGGCTGGTGAGGGGGTGTGTGTGCAGTGGGGGGAAGGTTAGGCTTCAAAGAGCCAACATGGAACAATCTGCAAAAATGGGGGACTCAGCAGACGGTGGGGAGGAGATAGAATATGGCCTTTGAAGACCCTTGCCAAGGCCTTTTTGAGAGCAAAAAAAATGGGGGAGAATATTCCCACATCCTTGCTTCAAATTGGCTTGGGTTTACCCCTGCCCTGATTTGTGAGAGGACGGGACCCGTTTTGGGGCAACAATCGTGACTGGTGTTCCCATAAGGGATTTATCTTCCCCCAGGGTGTCCCTGCTTTGAGAAGTGGGGAGTTTCCCACGATGCCGTGTGCCGCTCAGCATTGTGGGAAATTCAGCTTGGATGCTTTGAAAGTGCCATTGATGGGAATGGGTTTCCTCCCCCCCCCCAAGTACGAAAGGGAGGGTGGGGTGCAAGAGGCACGAACGTTTCCTCTGCTTGGGGAAAGATGGGAAGAATGGGGAGGGCTTGGGGACGGGGAGGGGGGAGGGGGGAGCATGAAAATGGCCTTAATGCAAAAGGGACACGGACCATACACGCAAATCAGATTGTGCATTTTGGAACCACCGTTGCTCGGTTTATCAATTCTCCCTAAAGCCAAACTGCGTCTAATACAGCACTTCCTCCGTGTATCACAATGCAGGCATTGTGTTCACACAACCAGCTTACCCAATTCAAGGAAACTTCAAGGCAGCTGCTTGATCACTAGCCAAGCTTGATTTATTTTTGCCTTACAGGTAGGTGTGTGTGTGTCACTGTGTATGTGTATGTATATATGTGTAGATGGATAGATAAGATATATAGATATAGATAGATAGATAGATAGATAGATAAGATAGATATAAATAGATAGACAGACAGACAGACAGACAGACAGACAGACAGACAGATAGAGATGGATGGATGGACAGGACGGACAGACAGACAGACATAGACAGATACGATAAATAAATAGATGGACAGACAGATATAGATAGATAGATAGATAGATAGATAGATAGATAGATTGATTGATTAGAGATAGACACATACACATATATGTATGTATGTACATATATATGTATATAGCATGTGTATATGTGTGTTATGTAAAAAAAAAAAAGGAATTGCCGCAACTATGTCTGTGTGACTGTTAAACAATGAAGTCAAAGTCATATTACATTTTCTTCATTCCCCCCTGCCCCCCACAATACTCTGGCCTTGTCCCATCCTGAAGCCTGGCTCTTGAACACAACACTGAAATGGCGATCCAACCTTAAGTCCAAACCGAGTTGTACATCCTTCCTTTACAAATATACAATACCACAACCATCAGCTTACTGTAACAAGTAGTGCTCTATTAGGGAATGTAGCTAAAGCTTTACAGACTTTTAACAGTGAAGTTCAGAAAACCTGTATTTGCAAGCGTAGCTTCAGTGACTCACTTGTGCTTCAATTCTTGCACCTCCTGTGCATGGGCTTCCACCCCAGGCTGGTCCTGGACGTTTTGTTTAGCAAGCTGCAGTTGTGCTGTCTGGGAAGAGAAAGGTGGGTGTGAGATCCTCCCCGAGAAACAGGGACAAAGATATAAAGTTGATTATCCCTGTTCTGAGCTAGGCTTCCCCAACAGCACGAAGCCAAATCCTCATCCGACAAAACCCCTTTTATTTAATTTACAGTGAATTCCTCTCCAGCAAAGTCCCAGCCAACAGTCTTTCAAGATAGTTCACAATTACAGACCTTTATCAGGCGTGGTGAGTGGCCAGGCCGATATCTTTCAGACGCCACAATACTTAGCAAGAATGCAGGAACCGATCTTCACCCAAAATGAACTAATTGTCTCCTGCAAAACCCCACTCCCCCTTTGCTCCGCTTTTATTCCCTATGGGAGGGGCATTCACCGCCCATCTGTGGCTTTACTCCCAAGTCGACCCTTGTTCCTCAGCTGTTCCCTTCTTCTGACAGCTCCGCGCATGCGCACACTGGGAACAGGCTCCAGCTGTTCTTCTGCCTCACTGATGTCCGACTCCAAAGGCAGCTGATAACTGTCAGATGGCCCTGTCCCCATCTCTACCTCCGATGCAGAGCCCTCGTCAAGAGTCTTCCCCAGACTCCAGGACTGGCCCATATTCCTCCCCAACCTCCTCACTGTCCAAGTCTGCTGCCAGCTCTGCTGGCCGCTGGCTGGCCGCTGGCAGGCCACAACAATCCCCCTCTTCCTCCAGTTAGATGCATTCATGGGAGATGCTAAACCAGGTTGTTGCATTAATGCATTCTCTGGTTTTATGCAATATCCTGAACAATAACATACAGATAGTCCTTGATTTATGACCTTGATTTATTGGGACCACAATTATCATCACTCAGCAAAGCACCTATTAAGTGAGTCACATCCAATTTTACTACCATTTTCACCATGATTGTTAAGCAAATCACCATGTAAATCATGCAGTCATTAAGCGGATCCACTTTCTCCATTGACTGTGCTTGTTGGAAGCAACTAGGAAGGTCACAAATGGTGATCATATGATCCCCTGTAACTATCCTAAATGCATGCTGGTTGACAAGCGCTTGAATTTAGATGCTACGACCGTCATAAGTGTGAGGGCTGTTTGTAATTCATTTTTTTCAGCATTGGTGTAACTTTGTACGGTCTCTAACAAATGGTCCTAAGTCCAGGACCAGCTGCAATCAAATAAACTTGGTTTGGACATCACACCAAGGAGTAAAACCACAAAGCCAAGCTTACTGCGTTGCCTAAGTAGAGAAACTGAGTCTCTTTAATCTGGCTAAGCGCCGTGTGTGTGAAGACAGCTGACTACACTCCATTTCCCCAAACTGATGTCCTCCAGGTGTGCCTGGCTGTGAACTGGGGGAGCTGAAGTCCCCCACATCTGGAGGATATCAGCTTGAGGTTAAAATATTAATCTAGAACTGAACAGATCCGCTGTAATGCTCAGTTCTTCCTTTCTTCAGCATCACCTTTGCCATCACCAATTTCTGGCTGAAACTTTCTAACAGAGCATAAAACTGGGGGCAGCAGGAACCAAGTGCTCTTTAGGGACAACAGAGGGATAATGGTGCAAGATATTGAAGATGCCCCCTTGCAAAAAATTGAAACCTGCCCCTAAAAAAACAACAACACTAATAAGGAAATTTAAGTCTCCTGTCTTGTTATGCATTTCCCTTTGTGTTTGAAGGCTGGTTTGTGAGCGTATATCAATGCCAGGAAACCACCCAAAATTTGCAGACCGATAACAAGAAGAAAAAAAAACTGTTAAAAAGGAAGGAACAAAGGTGAGGTCTCTACTTGATGGAGCAGGTGAATTCATTGCAAAGACCCATGTAGTTTTATTGGCATTGTTATAAGATCTGTTTGCCTTTTTATTGATTTTATTTTATTTATTAAATTTCTATGTTGCCCATCTCCCCTACAATGTGATTCTGAGTGACTTAGAAATTATGAAAGATGGGGAAAAAAGATGAAAACAAGCCAACATTAAAATAGTTTTTAAAAAACTATTCTAAAACTACACCCTGCAATAGCCAAGGGACAGATGTGCTTGGGATGATACCTTCTTACCCCCTTCAGCCAACTCCAGCAGTGACAGCGCCACCCCCACCTCTAAGGGCCCCATCCTATTGCTCCAGGAACTCCTAGTGGGTCTCCCATCCTGGACCTAAACAGGTGTGATTCTGTTAATTTTTTTTAGCTCAGCCTAGCAACAGCAATTAGGTTACTTATTAAGTTTATATCACACCCATGTCCTCTGATACTGCTATATGTGTTACATTATACTATCATAGTATAGTGTTATATAATATTACGTGTTTCAGTCACTTTGGTCTAGTGGTTATGGCACCAGGCTAGAAATCAGGAAATGTTGATTTGAACCCACCTAGATAAAAGCTGTCTGAGTGACTTTGGCCCAATCACTAGGAGACTGGGAGTTCTAGTCCTGCCTTAGAAGACTGGGAGTTCTGCCCTGGACATGAAAACTGGCTTGGGGACTTTGGGCCAAGTCCTCCCTCTCTGTCTCTGTTGTGGCCCGGTAGCGGCCAGTGGTGATGGCAGCAGATTCAGACGGTGAGGAGGTTGGGGAGGAACATGGGCCAGTCCTGGAGTCTTGGGAAGGCTCTGCATCAGAGGCAGAGATGGGGCCAGGGCCATCTGACAGTTATCAGCTGTCTTTGGAGTCAGATATCAGTGAGGCAGAAGAACAGCTGGAGCCTGTTCCAAGTGTGCACATGCAGAGTTGTCAGATGAAGGGAACAGTTGAGGAACAAGGGTCAACTTGGGAGTAAAGCCACAGGTGGAAGGTGAATGGCCCCTCCCATAGGGAATAAAAGAGGAGCGAAAGGGGAGTGGGGCTTTGCAGGAAACAATTAGTTTATTCCAGCATGCTTGCCAAGTATTGCGGGGTCTGAAAGATATAGGCCTGGCCCCTCTCCAAGTCTGATAAAGGTTTGTAATTGGGAACTATCCCGAAAGACCATTGGCCGGGACTTTGTTGGAGAGGAAATTCCTTTTAAAAGGGGTTTATCGGGACGAGGACTCAGCTTCGTTCTGGTGGGGAAGCCTAGGTCAAAACACTATCTCTCAGCCCAACCTACCTCACAGGGTTGTTGTTGTGGGACAAATAAGAGGAGGAGAGAGTATTAAGGATGGTCGCTACGTTGAGTTATTTCTAAAAATAATAAAAGGGGGATTTAAAATAATCTAAAACAAAAATAAAAACTTTAATGAACATGTTGCTATACAAATCATATAATGTCCAGTTTGAGCACAGCAGGTTGAAATCAAGATAATCGATCTCCACCTAGCTGGCAACCCTACCTTACAAAGACTGGATTTCTAAGTAGGGATTTCTCCGAGATTCCTCACCATGGATTCTGTTACGAAAACAGGATCAAGAAAATAGGACCCCTCAACGTTATTTGTCTCAAAATGATCACATGAAACAATATAAGTTCAAATAAATAAATAAATAAATAAATAAATAAATAAATAAATAAATAAATAAATAAATTAAAGTGATGGATCTCTGGAGATTTTCCAGAACAGACTGGACAGCCATTTGTCTGGAATACTATAGGGTTTCCTGTCTGAGCAGGGGGTTGGACTAGAAGACCTCCAAGGTCCCTTCCAACTTATGATTCTATGTTCTAAAATGGGTCTTAAAATTTACTGAGCTCCACAGGATGGGCTCACGTGGCAAGAAAGGGCTGCTCACCAGTTCGAGTTTCTCCTGCTCCTTCTCCTGAATCCGTCCCAGGTGCTCCGCGAGGTCTTTCCGGCCGTGGGGGCCCTCCAGATTCTCCTTGATCTGCAAGATCTCCTGGGAAATGCCGTTGAACGCCAGGGTGATCTCGTGCACCAGCTGGCGATAGCGGAGGAAGTCGTAATCAGGACCGCTTCGGAGGTAGGCCTGGTGACCCCTGTTTTGGGGAGGGAGGGAGGGAGATATTTAGTAGAGAACTGAGAAAGTGATTTTCCTAAAGAGCGCCACAGGCAAAGATTCAACAGATTAACAGATTAACCGAGTTGGAAGGGACCTTGTAGGTCATCTAGTCCAACACCCCTTGCCCAAGCAGGAGAACCTACACCATTTCTTGAGGGAAACTGATGGAGGAAAAAATTGAATTTTAAAGCCAGTCACTTGAACCCGTCAGCCATAAGCTTCCCCTCCTCTCCCTTAGGCCCAGTACTCTTCAATATCTTCATTAACGACTTAGATGAGGGAATAGAAGGGGAACTTACTAAATTTGCAGATGATACTAAGCTGGCAGGAATAGCTAACACCCAAGAAGATAGGCTCAAGATCCAGATGGATCTTGACAGACTAGAACACTGGGCCGTATCTAACAAAATGAAATTCACTGTAGAGAAAAGTAAAGTCCTACACTTAGGCAGGAAAAACCAAAAGTACACATATAGACTGGGTGAAACCAGGCTCAATAGCAGTAACTGTGAGAGGGATCTTGGAGTCTTAGTGGACAACCAGCTAAATATGAGCCAGCCAAGTGCAGCAGCAGCCAAAAAAGCTAATGCAATCCTAAGTTGTATTAACAGAGGGATACAATCAAGATCAAGGGAAGTATTAATACCACTCTATAAAGCCTTAGTAAGACCACACCAAGAGTACTGCATCCAGTTTTGTTCACCACATTATAAAAAAGATGTTGAGTCTCTAGAAAAAGTACAGAGAAGAACAACCAGGATGATTAGGGGACTGGAGGATAAAACACACAATGAACGGTTGCAGGAACTGGGCTTGGCTAGTCTAGTAAAGAGAAGGACCGGGGAGACATGATAGCGGTCCTCCAATATTTGAGGGGCTGCCACAGGGAGGAAGGGGTCAAACTATTTTCTAAAGCACCTGAAGGCCAGACAAGGAATAATGGATGGAAACTGAACAAGGAAAGATTCAACCTGGAAATAAGGAGAAATTTTCTGACAGTGAGAACAATCAACCCATGGAACAGAAGTTGCCCTCGGAAGTTGTGGGAGCTTCATCACTGGAAGCTTTCAAGAAGAGATTGGACTGCCATTTGTCAGAAATGGTGTAGGGTCTCCCGCTTGGGCGGGGGGTTGGACTAGATGACCTACAAGGTCCCTTCCAACTCTGATTATCTGTTATCTGTTAACCCTACAGCATCCTAAATGAAATTTGGGATGGGCAAATGATCCATTTTCCGAACAATCAAGATTCCTAGAAGCAAAAGCCGTCCATTTCTACTGTGAAAGTCTCCCCCACATCACCTAGCGGGCCCAGATTTGATGCCTGGCAACAGTTGATCCTGAGAAATAGTTATAAAAATAGTGACAAGCAAACAGTCTTCAAGTTGTGAGACCAGAAGAGCACAAGCTCTCCTCCTTCCCCTCAGTATCCCAACTGAAATTTGGGATGGAAAACGATCCATTTTTCCAAACAACCAAGATTCTTGGAAGCAAAGCACATCCATTTCTGCTCTGAAAATCTCCCCCACATCAACCAGAGGGCCCAGATTTGATCCCTGGCAACAGCTGATCCTGAAAAAGTATTTATGAAAATAATGACAAGCAAACATCTTCAATTTGTGAGACCAGAAGACCAGCTATGGCATAGCTACTTCTCTCTTCTAATATGTGAAGCTATCAGGGCCTTTTCTATATAGACTGTGGTGATTAAATTCTGAAATGCTCTCCCAATGGAGACTCCATTTTCTCTCTTTTTCTCTTTTTTAACTCTCTTTTTGTCTACAGAAACTCTGATTTTCAACACTTGAGAACTCCTGTTTAGTTTGTCGCCTTCAGGATTTCTAAGCCACAATTACAACAGTTCTCAACCGTGGCAACTTGAAGAAGGGTGGAATTGCCCATAATTCCCCAGCCAGGCCCTCTTCAAGTTGCCAAGGTTGAAAAAACACGGCACTATTAACGTTATCTTGCTCCTAATGATCTGGGCAACTTTTATTTCTTCTTTGATTCCTCTAAAACAGAGACACCTACCAATCCTGGGGACAATGAGGTCTGTATTCATCAACAATTGCATGCCACAGTGTGCTGTCCAGTCAGTTTAGAGTTAATGGGATTTGGGATAGTTACTTAGGAATTGGGAGCTGTCCCCTTAAGGGACATCATCATCATCATGGTAAATGTAGTTAAGGTATCCTGGGAAATGTAGTTTATGTCATGTGGCCACATCTGTAACCCTGATTGGTCTCTGAATTGACCCTTGGTGGATTGGGGGAGGTTTCTTCATTCTTGCCTGAATACAGCCTCATGGTAGTATGGCTACTCCCTACTTCTACGATATGGGAGGGAAGAGATAACCATCTTTTTACCTATAAAGACAGACATATAAAGGGTTGGACATTAAGAAGAACCTCATCATAACTGTGAGTAATGAGGATGCCTGATGAACCAATAAAAAGACTTTGTATGGATGCTTTGTGGAGTTTATCTATCTGTTTTGTACAAGACAGAACACACAGCCTCTATGCAGGGTTAGGGGTATGCCTGTGGGGGAAAGAGGGGTCAGACTGGATTAGCTTGGATCTTGGGAACTCCCTATAACAGGGGTCTCCAACCTTGGCAAGTTTAAGACTTGTGGACTTCAACTCCCAGAACTCCTCAGCCAGCTTTGCTTGCGGACTTCAACTCCCAGAATTGAACCAGCACCCGGTTAGATCCCACAGGGAGGGCTTGCTCTGGATACCGTCGGCCAGACAATGTCAGGTGGCGGGACCGTGGGCGAGAGCCTTCTCTGTGGCAGCTCCGTCCCTTTGGAATACGCTCCCTGCGGAGATTAGAACCATCCCCAATCTACTTGCTTTCTGCAAAGCCGTTAAGACCTGGCTTTCTCGGAGGACATGGAATTGAGACCTTCGTTCTTCCCTCGTGTATGTTTGGATGGTATGAATGAGTTTTTTGATTTTATATTGTATAGGCAACTGTTTTTTATCTTGTTGTACGCCGCCTCGAGTTCCCGATGGGGAAGAGGGATATAAATCTAATAAATAATAATAATAATAAAAAAGAATTCCTCAGCAAGCTTTGCTTGTGGACTTCAACTCCCAGAACTCCTCAGCCAGCTTTGCTTGTGGACTTCAACTCCCAGAATTCCTCAGTTAGCTTTGCTTGTGGACTTCAGCTCCCAGAATTCCTCAGCTAGCTTTGCTTGTGGACTTCAACTCCCAGAATTCCTCAGCCAGCTTTGCTTGTGGACTTCAGCTCCCAGAATTCCTCAGCTAGCTTTGCTTGTGGACTTCAACTCCCAGAATTCCTCAGCCAGCTTTGCTTGTGGACTTCAACTCCCAGAATTCAACTCTGGGAGTTGAAATCCACAAGTCTTAAACTTGCCAAGGTTGGAGACCCCTGCCCTATAAAACTCTTCATACTCTACATAAATGACCTCTGTGATCATATTAAGAGCAACTGCGTTCTCTTCGCTGATAATGTAAAGCTATTCAACACCACCGACAATACTGCTACCCTTCAAAAAGACCTCGGCTATGTATCAGAATGGTCAAACAAATGGCAACTTCAAATCTCAACAATAAATGCTCTGTCTTACATATTGGCAAAAAAAATCAGAAAATAAAATACAAGCTGAATAGTCAAGACCTGGTTGATGATCCAAACTCTGTCAAGGACCTTGGAGTACTCATCTCTAATGATCTAAGTGCTAGAGCCCACTGTAACTACATAGCCAAAAAGGCATTAAGAGTTGTTAACCTAATCTTACGTAGCTTTTTCTCTGGTAATATCACACTACTAACTAGAGCATACAAAACATTTACTAGACCAATACTTGAATACAGCTCATCACATTACGTATCTGATATTAATACAGTTGAGAAAGTCCAGAAATATTTCACAAGAAGAGTTCTCCACTCTCTACTGTTGCAGAATACCTTATGCCACCAGACTTGAAATTCTAGACCTAGAAAACCTAGAACTACGCTGCCTTCGGTCTGATCTAAATATAGTACATAAAATCATACATTGCAATGTCCTACCTGTCAATGAATATTTCAGCTTCAACCACAACAATACAAGAGCACACAACAGATACAAACTCATGGTAAAACCGCACCAAACTTGATTGCAGGAAATACGACTTCAGCAACAGAGTGGTCAATGTCTGGAATACTCTGCCTGACTCTGTGGTTTCTTCCCCAAACCCCAAAAACTTTAACCTTAGACTGTCTGTATTGACCTCACCCCTTTCCTAAGAGGTCTGTAGGGGGCGTGCATAAGTGCACCAACGTGCCTACCATTCCTGTCCTATTGTTTCTTTTTATTTTTCTTATATGTAACCATGCATTCACAACTATGTTTATACTTATACCTATTATCTTGTAAGCAATTGACTAGTCAAATAAATAAATAAATAAAATAAAATGCACGGATTGACAGGCTCAGCTTCCCATTAAAGATGCTGGATACTCCTTCAAACCAAGACCCTCCCTCTCTTACGTTAACCTTGGATAAAGTTATTTTCTCCCCTGCTGGGTTTTCCGGGAAGGCTTGATTGATTTGTCAATGGCTGCCCTCCCGGAAAGAGACACCCCTGCCTAGAGAGGATTATCACCCCATCTCCTGGGACACCCAAAAGCCTGCTTGTGGGGAGTTTGCTGAGTCGGGGATTGGATTCCCCATCCGCAGGGGTAAATTATCTGCACACCAGGCTCCCCACAAGGCGTTCTTCCCTCTGCAAATAGATCACAGGTGCTGGGTGGGTGCTGCCCCCTTGCTCATCTGGTTTCCATCAGGCACTGGGAGCCTTGGGGGGGGTGAAAAGGGGGGAGGTCGAGAGGAGGCCTCCTGCGGGGCCCCCTTGAATCAAGTGGTGTGCAAATAAAAGGGGTGTAATGGGGGCGGAACTGGAATAGCCCACCTGCTTCCCAGCCCCTTTATGCATGCAAAGCAATTAGTAGGACCTGGCGCTTTGCAAAGGAAAAACACTTTTTGGTTAGAACACAGAACCACAGAGGTTGGAAGGGACCTTGGAGGTCTTCTAGTCCAACCCCCTGCTCAAACAGGAAACCCTATACTATTCCAGACAAATGGCTGTCCGGTCTCTTCTGGAAAATCTCCAGAGATCCATCACTTTAATCCAGAGATCCATTCATGTAATCATGCCTTCCGGGTGAGATTCAAGGTATTGGTAACCACATACAAAGTCCTATATGGCTTGAGTCCGGGGTACTTGTGGGAGTGTCTCCGGCATCTCAGCTCCAGTTGCCCCATCGCTCCCACAGGCAGGGCCTCCTTGGGAGTACCGTCCAGTTAGCATTGTGGCTGGCTTCAGGGCAGGGCCTTCTCTGTGGTGGCACCCACCCTGTGGAATCAGCTCCCCTTGGTCCTTCATATGGCCCCTGATCTCCGCTCCTTCCGCCGTGACCTGAAGACCTGGCTCTTTTAGCAGGCCGGCCTGGACTGACCAAGGGGGGGAGGGTTTGTTTTTTAGAGTTTTAATTAATTTTAATTTTATTATTTTATTGTATTAGGCTTGTAATTGTTTAATGGTTTTTTATGTAAATTTTGTACTGGGTTTTTATTGTTAGCCGCCCTGAGTCCTTAGGGAGAGAGGGCAGCATACAAGTCTAATAAATAATAAATAATAATGTTGAGACAAATAATGTTGAGGGGTCCTTGGCGGTCTCTGAGCTTGGTTGTTTTCTTGCAGAAACCCCCTTGCTTACTACTGTGTTTCCCCAAAAATAAGACCTGCCCCGAAAATAAGACCTACCCCAAAAAATAAGACCTACCCCAAATAAGACCTACCCTGAAAATAAGACCACCCTAAAATAGAGACCTAGTGTGTTTGGGAGCCAAAAAATCGACAGTGTCCCCCTTGATGTTAGAACTCTGATGCACTGATGTGTACCTAGTTGGGTCATGAAACGTCTGCAAGAAAACAACCAAGCTCAGGGAGCACCAAGGACCCCTCAGGTTAACCTCAAGTTACAAATACTCCCTTTATTGATACAAATAACTGTTTCAAAGACAATCAGCTCCCTCCTTTGGACATTTTGGAAGTCCCACAAGTCCTGGTTGCAGGCAGTCTTGAATTACGACCGATCGCTTAGCGACAGATCAAAGTGACAACAGACCTCCCAGGGCTATTTATGACCAGAATTTGTCCAACAATATGCTTAAATAGGAAACCCGTAAGACTTTCTATTGCAGGAATAGGTAGTCCTCGACTTACAACTATTCACTTAGTCACGGTTCAAAGTTACAATGGCACTGACGTGACTTAGGACTGGTTCTCACACTTATGACCATTGCAGCCTCCTCACTTGATCAAAATTTGGGCAATTAGCCTGCATTTATGATGGCTGCAGCATCCTGGGGTCATCAGCTCGTCATTTGCGGCCTTCCCGACTAGCTTCCAACAAGCAGTGTTAATGGAGGAAGCCAGACTCAGCTTAACGACTGCGATTCACTTTACAACTGCAGCAATTCACTTAATGACCACCGCAGAAAGTAAAATTGGATGCAATTCACTTAACAGTGGAAATTCTGGTCTCAACTGTGGCCATAATTCGAGGAATACTTGTAGTCCTTGAGTCCTTCCATGTGAATACAGCAATTGTGTTCCATTATCCTGGATATAACAACTTAGAAGACTTAGAATAATTTTATTGTCACTTTGAATGTACACTGATCGGCATTAAAATGAAATTTCATTGCATGCAGCTCTCAAAGAAAGGGTCATCACCTCCAATATACACCACATAAACATGACGGAATAAATAAATAAATAAATAAATAAATAAATAATTATGCATATACCCACATACATTATATGACACGGAGATACAATACAGTCTCGTTTGGATGTGTACCAGAGGTGGTATTCAGCAGGTTCTGACCAGTTCTGGAGAACCGGTAGCGGAAAATTTTGAGTAGTTCAGAGAACCGGCCAATACCACCTCTGACTGACTGTGGGTTGGACTAGATGACCTACAAGGTCCCTTCCAACTCTGATTATCTGTTATCTGTTTTCTTATTGGCCCCTTACCTACTTATTTATTTTGCAAGGGTGGGAAGGGAATGGGGATTTTGCAATATCCTTACCCTGCCACGCCCATCAAGCCACGCCCACCAAGCAACATCACACCCACCAAGCCACGCCCACAGTATCAGTAGTAAACATTTTTGAATCCCACTGTTGATATGTACATACGCGTACAAGGCAAGAAAAGCGAATCTTGCGAATGGATCAGAGCGTGATGGGTTTTGTGAACTCAGCTGGTGTTTCAGCTCTCTCCGCTCATTTATCTTCTGTCTTAAAATTAGAAATAAAGTAGAAAATTCCAGAAACCACCACAACAGGAAAGAACTGGCTTAGGTGACTAACCGACCCATTTCTTGTTTATAAAGTTGGGTGCTGAGATTTTCCACCAGACTAGCTCTCCCTCATACAGGGAGTCCTCAACTTAACAAGAGTTCGTTTTGTGTACCGTTCAAAGTTACAACGGCACTGAAAAAAGTGACTTATGACCGTTTGCCACACTTACGACTGTTGCAATGTCCCCATTGTCACATGATCAAAATTTGGATGCTTGGCAACTGACTCATATTTATGACGGTTGCAGTGTCCTGGCGTCACGATATCCTTTTTCATGACCTTTTGATAAGTCAATGGGGAGACCAGATTCACTTAAAAAATCATGTTACTAATTTGACAACTGCAGGGATTCACTTAACAAATGTGGCAAGAAAAGTTGTAAAATTGGGTAAAACAACGGTTTCACTCAGCAATAGAAATGTTGGGCTCAACTGTGACCTTACGTACCTGTATTTGAAATGACCAAATCCCCCCTCCCATCAAAATGCAAAAAAGGGGGGAGGGCTGGCAAAGGTTTTAGAGAAAAAAAATGACGTGTTCAAATACTTACTCCTCCAAGAGGTGGTAAG
The DNA here is from genome assembly GCA_009733165.1 of Naja naja. Taxonomy (NCBI): domain Eukaryota; kingdom Metazoa; phylum Chordata; class Lepidosauria; order Squamata; family Elapidae; genus Naja; species Naja naja. Next base: position 361,835,904 of record CM019148.1, read on the forward strand.
CTTCCACCCGCTCGGTCTGCAGGGCATAAAAACGGCGCACCAAATTTTGCACATCCATCCTGCAGCGGAAAAGGGGAGATAGGATTCCTTTCATTAGCAGAGGGATACAATCGAGATCAAGTGAGGTACTAATACCACTCTACAAAGCCTTAGTAAGACACACCTAGAGTACTGCACCCAGTTTTGGTCACCACATTATAAAAAAGATGTTGAGGCTCTAGAAAAAGTACAGAGAAGAGCAATCAGGATGATTAGGGGACTGGAGGCTAAAACATATGAAGAACGGTTGCTGGAATTGGGCCTGGCTAGTCTAGGGAAGAGAAGGACCAGGGGAGACATGATAGCAGTCTTCCAGTATTTGAGGGGCTGCCCCAGAGAGGAAGGGGTCAAGCCATTTTCTAAAGCACCTGAAGGCCAGACAAGGAATAATGGATGGAAACTGAACAAGGAAAGATTCAACCTGGAAATAAGGAGAAATTTTCTGACAGTGAGAACAATCAACCCATGGAACAGAAGTTGCCCTCGGAAGTTGTGGGAGCTTCATCACTGGAAGCTTTCAAGAAGAGATTGGACTGCCATTTGTCAGAAATGGTGTAGAGTCTCCCGCTTGGGCGGGGGGTTGGACTAGATGACCTACAAGGTCCCTTCCAACTCTGATTATCTGTTATAGGAGCCTCTGTGGCACAGTGGTTAGAGTGCAGTACTGCAAGCTACTTCTGCAGCCAGTTGCCTACAGTTTGGCAGTTCAAATCCCACCAGGCTCAAGGTTGACTCAACCTTCCATCCTTCCGAGGTGGATAAAATGAGGACCCAAATTGTTGTGGCCAATATGCTGACTCTGTGAACCGCTTAGAGAGGGCTGTAAAGCACTATAAAGTGGTATATAAGTCTAAGTGCTATTGCTATCTGTTGTCAGAGGAAAGAAAAGAAACAGGTAGTCCTCAACTTACGAACACAATTGAGCCCAACATTTCTGTTGCTAAGTAAGAAATCTGTTAAGTGAGTATTTGCCCCATTTTACTATTCTTCTCGCCAGTCATTAAGTGAATCACTGTGGTTGTTAGTCACCCGGTTGTTAAGTCAATCTGGCTTCCCCCATTGATTTTGCTTGTCAGAAGGTCGCAACAGGGGATCACGTGACCCCATGACACAGAAACGGTCATAAATGTGAGTTAGTTGTCAAGCATCTACATGTACCGGTAAATCACGTGACCATGTGGAAGTGTGAAAAATGCTCATAAGTCACCTTTTTCAGCGCCGTTGTAACTTGGAACGGTCACTAAATGAACTGTTGTAAGTTGAGGACCACCTGTAACGCCTTTTGCCCAACGTTGCAGCTACAAGAACGACTTCTTCGAGGGGAGCAGATTGGGGCAAATATCACCCTAAATTAGCATCAATACCTACCTATTCGCTCATACAGGTAATCCTTGACTTACAACAGTTCATTTAGTGACCATTCAAAATTACGGCACTGAAAACAGTGACGTATGATCGTTTTTCACACTTATGACCACTGCAGCATCCCCCTGGTCAGATGATCAAAATTCAGACACTTGGCAACTGACTCATATTTATGACGGTTGCAGTGTCCTGGGGTCACATGATCCCCGTTTGCGACCTTCTGACAAGCAAAATCAATGGGGAAACCAGGTTCGCTTAAAAATCCTGTTGCTAGCTTAACAACTGGAGAGATTCACTTAGCAGCTGTGGCAAAGAAATGTCATAAAATGGGGAGAAAATTCCCTGAATAAATGTTTCACTTAGCAACCGAAATGTTGGGCTCAACTGCAGTCGTAAGTTGAAACTACCTGTACTTTGATAAAGTGTCGTTTCCTGAGGCGAGGTGGGTGGCAAGCTATAATTTAATAATATTTATTTATTTATTTAATAATAAAATTAATGTCTATTTCTGTGATGGCAAACCTATGGCACACGTGCCAGAGGTGGCACATAGAGCCCTCTCAGTGAGCACGCACCCCATTGCCAGCTGCTCTTCTGGTTTCTTTGCACCAGAGCGCCGGAAAATCGCCCAAAAATCGGGCCAAAAACAGGCCGTTTTTCGGGCCGTTTTCAGGCTGTTTTTTTAACCTTTTTCTTTTTTTGCCAGGCTGTTTTCAGGACATTTTTGGGCCATTTTCAGGCAGTTTTCAAGCCTTTTTCTGGGCCGTTTTCAAACAGTTTTCCAGGCCATTTTCAGGATGCTTTCTGGGGCATTTTCAGGCCGTATTTTGGGCCATTTTCAGGGGCGTTTTTGGCCCAAAAACGGCCTAAAAATGCCCCCAAAACGGCCTGAAAACATCTCCCCCCAAAACAGCCAAAAACCAGGCATGCGTGCACCGGCCAGCTAGTCTTCAGTTTTCTGTCACTCTGGCACACGCATGCGTTCCAATTTGGGCACTTGGTGAGGAAAGAGCTGCTAAAAGAGGTTTATTCAAGGAAGGAAATGGAGCCCCCATGTCTCAGGGCAGTGTTGCTTGGACTGCAGAATAAAGGAGAGGAATTAAGCACAGCCTATAAATCACCTTGCATCCACTGGCGGACTTTGAACCTCAGCAAGAGAATTCGTACGTGCTTTTCCTTCAATTTTCCCGTTTTCGGGAAATGAGAAGCAATGGGTTTTTTTCAGCCTTTCTTTCAAATCCCTGAGGCCGCTTTGATCAAAACAAGAGTTTGCAATTAGAAAAGGGCTCTTTGGTGCGTCTACCCTGCATCCAAAGGGGTGGGGTGGGGACTAACAATGGGCTTCTTTGCTCTCACATGTGGGCGTGCAATTGAGTGTGACATTGATGTGTGTGGGGGGGGAACCCTTTAAAGTTGGCGAATCCCGCAATCTTTTCTCCCCTCCCAGCCTCAAAAGTGTGCTTGGATAGACCGTGCCCGGTTTGGCTGCTTCACCTCAGGTCCTCCTTTGCCAAGATCTAGTTTCTCGCCCTCCATAAGAAACGTCCATTACACCTTTTCAATCCTTGCCCTTAATGGCAAATCCTGGGAGCGCAACGGTGCGTGTCAAGCCGGGGCCTCCCCAGTTGGAGCCAACTTTTGGAGTTCTTGGACTACCCAAGTGGCCTTGACGAGTTTCGGCTTCTCTTTGCACACTCCCTCTCCAAAATGCACACCCTCATCTACTCTCTCACACTCTTGCGCATATACACACACATACATACACAGTACACAACAGCTGCATCTTTTAACTTAGCACTTGGGGTGGGGAGGAAGCAGGCTTCCCCTCCACAGACTGTACAGCGACACAAGGGCCAAATTGCAGCAATCTTGTTGACTTGCGAGGGCCCCCACTCCGGCCATGGGCCCCCCCACACTGGCCAGCTGCTCCACTTGTCTTCATTCTCCAGAAATATTCTGACTGATTGATTACCTTTATGTGCCGTCCATCTCACTATTGAGGCTACTCTGGGCAGCTACAATACAGCTAGTTCTCTACTTATGACCGATGGTGGGATAGGGATAGGCAGGGTGTCAAGCCCGAAACCCTTCCCCCCATTACTGCCACAGAAAAAATAAGAAAAAGAATATATACTAAGAGCCTTGGTGGTGCAGGCTGTTAAATGCCTAGCACTTAAAGTTCCAGCTGCCTGCAATTAGTGCAGGCTCGAATCCCACCAGGCTCACGGTTGACTCAGCCTTCCATCCTCTCGGGGTAGGTAAATTGAGGACCCAAGATTGTTGGGGGCAATAAGCTGACTTTGTAAAAATGCCGCTTAGTAATAAGCAGGCATATACAATGGAAGGAAGGCTATTGCTAAGCACACTGGGTTGTATCCCCAAAATTGTAAGCCGCCCTGAGTCTTCGGAGAAGGGCGGCATATAAATGTAATTTAAAAAAAAATAGAAATAGAATAGCAATAGAAATAATAGCAATAGAAATAATAGAAATAGAAATAATAGCAATAGAAATAATAGAAATAGTAATAATAGAAATAGAAATAATAGAAATAGAAATATAGAATGGAATGGAATGGAACAGGACAGAACCGTGTTGGCTTTTTTGGCAGCTGCAGCCCACTGCTGGCTCATATTTAACTGATTGCCCACTAGGACTCCAAGATCTCTCTCACAGTTACTGCTACTGAGCGAGGGACCACCTATACCAGGGGTGTCAAACTCAAGATCTGTGGGCTGGATCGGGCCCATGAGGTGCTTAAATCTGGCCTGCATGGCAAAGGACTGGCCTGCAATGCCTCTGACAGCCAAAATGGGCAGCTGAGGGGTGGGGGTGGGGGCTGTGTGTGGATGGCCTCCTGCAGCAGTCTGCGGGCCAAAACGGGGCATGTATATAGAAAAACAGAGTTGGAAGGGACCTTGGAGGTCATCTAGTCCAACCCCCTGCTCAAGCAGGAAAGTCTATTCCAAATATTAGCCTCTACCTAGGATCGAACTGACAGCCTCCTGATTGTGAGGCAAGAACTCCACCTCTAGGCCACTGCACTGCAGCTGCCCGCACCCTGTTTTGGCCGGCAAAGTGGTGCAGCAGGCTGTCCAGGTGATCAAAATTCAGACACTTGGCAACTGACTCATATTTATGATGGTTGCAGCATCCTGGGGTCACGTAAACCATCTTTTGTGACCTTCTGAGCAAGCAAGGTCAGTGGGGAAGCCGCATTCACTTAACAACCATGTTACTAACTTCACAACTGCAGCGATTCACTTAATAACTGTGGCAAGAAAAGGCCGTAAAATGGGGCAAACCTCACTTAACCAGTGTCTTGCTGGGCTCAGTTGTGGTCAGTTGTGGTCATTAAGTCGAGGACTACCTATACCCAGGTCTAAATCCTTTGGTACTCTTCAGAGTATTTGTGGGGGAAGGAAACTGTGTTGGCTGTGGATGATGGGACCTGCAGTCTTAACATCTTTAGATGGGAACCCACCCAGTCAAAAATGCCCTGCAGAATTTCTCCTCTCATCTCTTTCCCAACTTCCCCAAGGCTTCACTTGTAGTCCTCCTGCGCCCCCTTGTGGGCATTGCTAGGTTAGCTGAGCGCTGCTTCCTTCTTCCACGGTTTCCTGTTTTTCTCCTCCACCTGTTTTCTTGTTTTATTTACCTACTTATTTATTGTGCAGCAGTCCTCATGCAGCTGCTGGAACCTTCTGGTTCTAATGAAGGGTCCTTCGTTGCAAATCACACACACACACACACACACATACACACACTTCCCTTCGAGCCTCTGCTGCAACGACCCTCATTCGTCCACCATTGCAGCAAGCGGATCAAATCCATTCTGGTTAAACTCTGGTTAAACCAGAGTTACAAATAATTATAGAGTGGTGTTTCTCAAACTTAACAATTTGAAGACACTTCAACTCCCAGAATTCCCCAGCCGGCTGACCATCCTGCAGAATTCTGGGAGTTGAAGGCCACATGGCTTCAAGTTTAAGAGGATCTTAAAGGGGGCGTGCATAAGTGCACCAGTGTGCCTACCGTCCCTGTCTTACTGTTCCCATTTATCTATATTTATTTCCTTTGCTCAAGTTTATGTTCATACGTATACTTGTTATCTTGTATATATTTGACAAACAAATAAAATAAAAAATAAAATAAAGTTGCCTAGTTGTGGCTCTCAATCAGCAAACACCCCATAAAATGATTTTAAAAAATTGGAAAACGGCAATCCAATCCATCGAGGTTTTTAGCAGACATAACCCTGGCTACAAACAATCCATCCCACACACACCACTCAGCAATCCTTCCAACACATGAGGATCTGACTATATGCAAATGTTGTTTAACGTGTTATGTGGTGATCCCAAAGGTGCTTTTTCAAGAAGCAACTGGACTTTCTTGGTTACGTTGTGTGGTAGTGTTTTATATACATAGCACTACTGGTGCCACTTCCGGTGAACCCCATTTTAAGGGGTCTTAAGAAGCACTGAAAGCAATCAAGATAAAATGCATATACGAATGTGCCGGGAGTTAAAACCCACCCCTCTCCTAGAAAAATGAAATATTTTAGGATATATTAAAAAGGCAGAATGTTTCCCCTAAAAGAGAAGTAGAAACTCAGAGAGGCAGAAACTCCCCACTTTGTTTTAATGGGCCATTAAGGCCTGGGCCAGTCTATTCTACATAACGAAGTTCTACCACCTTCAGGCAATTGATTGCCCTTCATTGTACTACCCAGCAAGTTTCAACCAAACTTAGCACACAGACAACCACTGCACGGCCCCATGGAAGTCTGATAACCAATCAGGATGCATAGGAACAGGAAACATATTCAAAGCCCAACAGAAGGGATAAATATAGCTCACTCTCCACTCCACATGGTCATCTATCCACAATCACACGTGCTTGGTGGTTCTGCTTCACCATGAAACCATCTTTCCAATCAGCCTCCATGTTTCCAGTGTCTTTCTTCCCACTTGGAACTTGATGGACATTTCTTCCAACAACGGCCTGCAATTTTTATGCCAATGCTGCTCCCCGCTCTATGGGGCAAGATCGAGCAGCAGAGAACTATCCTGACTTTGCAATATGATCGAAGTATATTCTATTGCTCTGGATTCTAGCTTGGAAATCGTGTAACTCACATCTCTGTAGTGTCACCCCTCTAAATATTAAGAAAAAATCGGAGATACTTACTTAACCCAGCTTTGGCAGGGAAGTCCACCTACAATTCGGCAAGCCCCGAAGACTGACGAGGCTATTTTGAATTCTCCAAATGGGATTTGGTGTCCCCCACCACCACCTCGTCTTTAAGGAACTCTTTGAGCATCTGCCGAGTCTTGGTCGCTTAACTGTTTAACGCCCACAACGGCGTCCAACGGTGTGCAGATGCGAAACATAGTGGAATGTCCACGTGGCTTTTTAAAGCAGGGCTCTCCAACCTTGGCAGCTTTAAGACTTGTGGACTTCAATTCCCAGAATTCCTCAGCCAGCTTTGGAATTCTGGAAATTGAAGTCCACGGCTCTTTTAAAGCTGCCAAGGTTGGAGAGCCCTGCTTTAAAGGGGTGTTTGCTCAGAAAATGAGAATGGCGCTCAAAAGGAGATGATTTATTTCCTGAACTGCTGTTTCAATGTCACGGCTTTAAATCTTCCAAGTCCTTCAAGGAGTTCATGGTCTTCCCTGGGAAGTAAGGAATAAACTATCTTGAAAGCGATTAAGCAAAACAAGTGATGTGCTCTTCTTCACTTAAAAATCTACGTTCTTCTTAGACAACCTGCCCTTCCTTCCGGGTAACCCCGTATGAGCACGAATCTTTGCAACAGGGTCTTTGTTACCCCCTGCCGGACAGGCGGACTCATGACAAATCGTTGATCTGGCTTTAGAACAGGCTGGCTGCGGATGGCTAGCAAACATGAAATATGGCTAGTTAGCACTTTAGCTGAATAAAAGCATCCAGATAGTCATATTTTTATTATGTTGTTGTTACTATTACTATTATTTGTATAACCAGCCAGTCATTACTATTACTATTATTTGTATAACCAGCCAGTCATGTCTCGAGATTTTGGCATTTTTAATCCACCCACTGGTAGTCCTTGACTTACTATCACAATCGAGGCCAGAATCTTCTGGAGTGGTTAAGGGAGATGTCAACATTATGGTTCATGTGATCCATCTGCTCTGACTTCAATCTCGGCATTCCCAGTTGTGATCGTTAAGCAGACAGAATTCCAGGTAAGAGATGTCTTACCTGGGGAAAGACCCTCAGAAACTCCACTCAGAAATTAAAAATCTCCCAGCCATAATCTGAGGATTTTCAGCCTTTGAGCAAAGAGGCTTTTTAAAAATTCATATTTATATCCCGCCCTTGTCCGGAGACTCAGGGCGGTTTACAATCTTTGGAGCACAACCCAATGTGCTCAGCAATAGCCTTCATTCCATTCTATATGCCTGCTTATTACTAAGCGGCATTTTTACCAAGTCAGCTTATTGCCCCCAACAATCTTGGGTCCTCAATTTACCTACCCCGAGAGGATGGAAGGCTGAGTCAACCTTGAACCTGGTGGGATTTGAGCCTTCACTAATTACAGGCAGCTGGAGCTAAGGCTCTTACCTGCAACCTGTACCAGGCCCCCCCAGGGCCTCCCCCACCCGAGGTACCCCACACTCTTTATCTTCCCCCCCTCGCTTGAATATCAGTTTCCTGTGGGGTTCTTAATGCTCTCTGGTGGTTTTCTTGCAGAAGTTTCATTACCCAACTAGGTAATATCATCAGTGCACTGGAAATAATGTGGTAAATTGCAGTCATCTGACTACCAAATGATGCAAATAACCATAAGAGGGCTAGTTGCAAACTGCACAAAATGTGATCATGTGACCGCAAGGGGGAGGAAGGTGGTGAAGGAGGAAAGCCGTTATAACTTTGAATCTGGATCACAAATAGCTCTGGGGAGGTCTGTTGTAACTTAAACAGTTGCTAAGTAACTGGTCATAAGTGTGATGACCCAGGGTGGGATACAAAATAAACGGTCACAAAAATAGGTGAAGCCCCTTATATTCCTTCACTTTGCTTCAAAGCTCCAAATATCCTTGACTGGAGACAAAAAACTCCCCCACAAGCAGTTACAAAAAGGAGGAAATGCTGTTTAAACTAAAAATGCCTATGCATTATAAAGAGTAAAAACAAAACAAACCATACTGAAGCAATGAAGGAAACCAGGCAAGATAAAGGCTTGAAGACGTCCCCAGACATCAGAACACACAATGGGAAGGACGCCAAACTCCCACGCTGTTTTCAGCACTTGTCTGTACACATGTCCATCCTCTTATCCAGTTGTCACAGCTGCAGCCCATGAAGAGGATCAAGGCCCCCTCCTCCCCAGTAGACCATGTCTCTCCCTTACCCTCTCCTCGCTGCGTGCCCTAGGATGGAGAGGGGATGGGCCTGGGTCTTCCTTTGACTGCCCAGCCGGCCTCTGCCCTTCCCCAGCCTCCTCCACAACCTCCGGAGCCACACTTCCACTCCCTGTCGGCTGTTCCTTCTCTCCCTCAGGGTCAGTCTCCAACAGGGGCATGACAATAAGTAAAGCACTCCCTGTATCCCTTTTACCATCTGGAGGCCTTGCAGATAACCTGTAGTTGCGATTCAGGCATAAAATGAAGAGGGAGACACAAATTTGGTGCACTGAATGTTTTATTCCAACTGGCAGGGGGAAAATGGCCTCCCGCGAGAGGAGGGAAGATGAAACGCGTTGCCTGAGGAACACCACAGCCTGGTGCTAGGAGAAGGGATGGGGGCAGTTCCCGCCATGCTCTTTACTTGACCTTCTTCTTTGGGCGCAGGTTGTTGGTGTGGCCACATTTCTTCTTACGACAATTCACAGCACGGGGATGCAGGCGGGCATAGCATCTAGAAGGAAAGGGGGGAAAAAACAAACCCAAGAGGAAGTCTTGTTACTGGTCTCCCTGGCACAGGCTTAAGCATCTGGACCTTCCAGTTTTGCACCTGGGGATGAACTGTGCTTGCAGAAACTGCTCCTGCCTTGATGTGACACAGATGAACCAATGGCATGTTCTTAGAGAGGGACCCACACTTTCAAGCTAAAGTTAAATAAACTGTGGTCCTTCCACTGGTGCTGGACCCAAGCTGCTCATCCCTGACTTATCTGGCCAGACCTGAGAGAAAATGAAGTCCAAAATACAGTAAGATACTTTTTTTTAGTTTCTGCATGCCTGTCCTAAATGCATTCAATCTATATTTATTGCATGATATAATACAAACACTGCACAATGCAAGGTTTGTGTTCAAAAGTAACCTGCCAGTAGTTGTCTTTGAATTAAGTTTGAAATGGCTTATCTGGACCTCACTGGAAGTATTCCAGCAATTGCATCAATCCTGGAACTGCCCAAGCTCCAAGGGTCTTTATTTCTAATTTGAAACACCATTTCAACTTCAAAGCATTTCTGGAAATGAGGAGGAAGGGGAGATTTATATGCTACAATATAACTCTCAACAACTATAAAGGTTTTAAAATGGGGCATTTTGAATTTGAAATGCTTGATGCAACCCCTACAATCTACCACCAAGAATCGAATGCTGGAAATAAACAAGATGCCTCATTGTTCACACTCCCTGGTAGAATCTTCTAGAGAGCAACTTCTGCCCACTATCAGGAGCAAGAAATTAAACTTGGATTGTATATTTATTTTATTTAGCGTATGGCAAATACATGGACTTATAGTGGTTCAGATGTTAATGTCCAGGGTGGGTGAATTCAGAGTGTCATGGAGCCAACCATCGAAAGGCTAAGAGCGCTTTCTTGATGGTAGTTGAGTGCTCTTGGATTGTATAATGGATCGTATGTTATGGGTTTGCAAAAGATACTAAGGTAGGAAAAACATACCCCAACAAGATTATTTTACTGACTTGCTCTATGATCGTAATAAAGATTGAAAATGGATTATTTTACTGGTGAAGGTGTTGCCCAGAACAGTAAAAACGACTGCCTTTCACTTGTTGTCACAGCTAAAATCATGTTGAACCTCCCCAAAAAGCTAGTCAATATCTGATTTTGAAGTTACGACAGCCACCACACCCACAGCAAGTCATGTGATTGTATTTTCCAGCAAAAAAAACACCCATTGAGTAAAATGGGTTTGCTTAATGACCGCTGAAAAAAGCGTAAGATTGGGAGGTAAGTTGAGGGCTACATGTAAGAGCCTGCACCATTTTCCTGGAACCGCCCGTGCACCCCATGGGACATACTTGCGGCAGATCATCTTGTCGCAGTTATACTTCTGGGCCAGCTGGCGGAGTGAAGGCTCAATGATTCCTCCACGAAGACGCAGAACCAAGTGAAGGGTGGACTCTTTGGTGGGGAGAAAGATAGAAACAAGATTAATGGCAGGAACCAGGGTTTGCAGAAGCTCTGGCAAAGGGAGAGTTGGGATCTGCCATTCTGGAAACCAGACGCCAGAAGCCAAGGAGGAACTGAAACCCCCAGGAACATGGAACACAAAATGACCTTCAGTTGTTCCATGTTCCATATTAAGCTCTGCAAAGTATCCAGGGCCAGAGAGGATCTTTTCTGGCTGTTTGTCCAGCCAGCTGGACAAACAGAAACACTGCAGTTGCTAACCAAGCTCCCTGCCAGACAGGATGTTCTGTCATCCTTCAGTCTTGCCAGTCACCCTTGCACTATATTGACGATAATGAGTACCATGTGAAAAACAGGAATATCTAAATGTTCTCAGAAGAAAACACAGCAAGGTCAATGGGGGTATCCATTTATCCTGCCCGTGATCTAACTTGTCATCCCTAAGCAACATTATTCTTGAATGTTAAATCAAGTAGGTGGAAATTTCAGCACACCTCAAAAGCTGACTGTATCTTGGAGTCTACATAGTCAGAAATGAGACTCGTTTCAACTGTTATGGTAGCAAATTCATTTTTGCATTCATCCTTTGGAAAAAATCAGGATTGTAATTGCCTAAAATATTTAAATTAAAAATAAAAGCCCCCTCTTTTCTACTAGCTGCAAGTGGCTCTTTCTAGAGGGAAGAGGCACTGGAACTGTCTTAAATTCAGTTGATCTGATTTTTCCAAATTGAGGAGAGTAAGAGATGGGTCATCAGCGCCATACCTTTCTGGATATTGTAGTCTGAGAGTGTGCGTCCATCTTCCAGCTGCTTTCCTGCAAAGATCAGACGCTGCTGATCAGGAGGAATACCTACAAAACAAAGATTTTTGTATGGAAGTTAATTATCGAAGGCAGACATGGGAGAGATTTTTTTTTATTTATTTAGATAAAACCAACAGGTTTCATACAGTTCCTTCTTTCAAGTAAAGCTGCACTAGACCCTGGAGGGGCCTTAACAACTGGGCAAGACAAGTTTAGAATTATTGTTCTCCATGCGATGGAAGAGAAAGCAGAGCTTGCTTATGACCAAGCAGAAGTCTCTAAGTTTCAACAATGCTGTACCTCTCAAGGGAATATTTACACTTTAGTAGCATACTGAAAATGTAATTTTTAAAAGTGACCCTCCCAGATCCTTACACAATGAGATAGGAGGAATCTGAAAGGAACTCATAGTGAAGATGGAAGAACTCCAAAATTTTGAGGACACAAGTCTTGGCCACGTCCCTGAGGACACAGATAAACTTCCAAGTGCTTCAATGACCCTCTAAGAAGGATGCAAATGACGAGCTGTCTGCAATGAAAATAAATCCTTCCATTCTCCACTATCCTACCAGAGCTGAAGCAGCTTCTTGGATGAGAAGCAAAATGTCTTCAAAGAAAAAGCAAGTAAGTCCAGTTGCCTCTTGAAAAAAATCATCTTTGGGACAAGCATGCCCTGAATGACTTGAGAATCTCTACAGACTAAAGTCTTGGCTATTATATTAACTATCTCTCTCCAATTCTAAAGTCCACCTTGCTTCTCACTGTATACAGAAGGATGTAAACACATATGGATCAGTGGGTCTGCTTCTTAAGATCTTTATCCCAAGACCTTGTTGAGAAATTCTCTGCATTACTTTAAAGTCAGGAAGATGATAGTCTGGGCCTGGACTTATCTATGGAAGCTCTGAATTAAAGAACATTCTCTTGCCCAAATATTTATTTTGGCTGTCTTTTCAAATCATTTTGCTTTCTTATAGATTTTATCCATTATAGAAGTCACATTCTAGAAAAAAAATGCAGATCAGAAAGAGTACAGCCAAGCAGAAGTCAATCTTTTTTAAGCCCCACCAGTCATGACTCTTTCCAGTCTTCCCCAACAAGTGGTATCCCTGACAAGGTTTGATAAAACAACCCCAACCACATGGCAATGGATAAATAATCATTGTGGTCACAGAAATCTGGAAAGTACAGCTCCATTTCAGTTGGCAAAGCTGTTTTCATCTTCAGTGTATACAGAAGCCCAATTAGCTCCCACCACAGCACAGTTCACCAGATGGCAACTCTGGAACGTCTCCAGCGCAGGCAATCCATCTGTCTCCTGGAGACATAAAAGCTGTTCCATCAGGCTGGTATTTAATCTCAGGGCCAATGCTCACCTTCCTTGTCCTGAATTTTTGCCTTCACATTTTCAATTGTGTCACTCGGCTCCACCTCAAGGGTGATGGTTTTGCCGGTGAGGGTTTTCACAAAAATCTGCATTGCGGCAGCTGAAGTTACCTGGAGAACGTAGAGAAGTGATAAGTGAATCAAGACCTTTTTTTTAAATAAAAAAAATCTTCCTCCCCCTGCTCAGGAGGCGGCAGCATCTGATAGCAATAAGAGAACCCAATTCTGACATCACTGTATGCACCACAACCCACATGCAGTTCTCTATTTATGTAGTAATTCCTCCTTATCTACAATGTTTACATTTGTGCCTTTTTATCCACATTTAGATCTACAAAAATAATCCTCCAGATCAGTGTTTCTCAACTTTGGGAATCTGTGTGGATTTCATCTCCCACAATCCCACCCCCCCTGCTGCTAGGGGAATTATGGTAATTTGAAGTCCTTATTTTGAACTTGCCACCGCCTGAAAAACTGTAGGCATTACATACCCACCCACATATATGCTTATATATTAAGAACACGGTGGTACCTGCTTAACAAACTGCCCATTCTCTTTTTCTATGTGTTATTTTGTGAGAATGGACTTACACAATCCTATTTCTTGCTGTATCTTCTGTATTATACCTATATCTCTCTATATTTGTCCATAATCCTAAAACTAGACCTCTCTTTTCCTCATATATCTTTACCCCAATCCCTTCCTATGTACAGCTTAAGCATCCCTCGCCTCTATACCTATATAATAAATAGTACCCATATAATGGCAGCCCCAACTCTGGCTGAGCCCAACCAAAATCGGAAGGGAGACCGCCAGGAAGCCCCAGGAGGGGTGGGGGCGAAAGAGGGAGTGGCTAAAGCTTCCCAGAATAGTCAGCCACCCCTACTGTTGCCAAGGAAACCACATGGTTGCGTCCACGAACTCCCCCAGAAATCGAGCTCGACTTCATCTAACCTAGTTAAAAGTATCTGTTGATAACCGACAGATGCCTATTCAAGTTGTCTTGCTGTTCCCGGGTGGAGAGTCGCGCAAGGACGCTTTGTAAAACGGGCCGAGAAAGAAGCGGGTCCGTCTCCCCACCCACCCCCCAACACAAGGCCCGGCCCGACCACCCACCCTCCACGCGCCTCCAGCAGCCTCTCCTTACCGAACGGAAAAGAGCGAGCCCCCGGGCGGAAGCGGAAACCAGGCCCGCTTCCGCCAAAGCGCTCCTCCCTCTAAGCCCCGCCTACCCCGCTCGCCCGCAGCCTACCTCACAGTCGTTGCCCGGGTTACCACGGCAACGCCTAGGCCTCAACCACGCCTCCGGGAGCAACGCGCTTCTTAGAGTTATGAAAATGTGGAAGAGCGTTGCAGCTTTTTGGGGGGAAGTATTGTAAGTTTCTAGTAAGTTGTTTTTGAAGATGAAATCTGACGCCCCATCAATGGAGGCATGCAAGAAGAGACCGGACAACCATTTGTCTGAAATGGTGGAGTGCAGGAGTGGGGAAATTATAGCCCTTTTATGGCTTGTGGACTTCAACTCCCAGAATTCCTGAGCCAGCCATTCTGAGCCATGCTGGCTCAGGAATTCTTGGAGTTGAAGTCCGCAAGTCAAAAGGGCCACAGTACCCCGTATAGTATAGCGTCTCCTGTTCTTGCAGGGGATTGGACTAGATGACCTCCAATGTACCTTCCAACTCTAATATTCTATGTTTTCTCTCTCTCTCTCTCTCAGAACGATATGAAAAACAGTTGCAGGAACTGGGCATGGCTAGTCTGGTGAAGAGAAGGACCACGGGAGACATGATAGCAGTCTTCCAATATTTGAGGGGCTGCCCCAGAGAGGAAGGAGTCAAGCTATTTTGCAAAGCAACCGAAGGCCAGACAAGGAACAATGGATGGAAACTGATCAAGGAGATTCAACCTAGAAATAAGTATAAATTTTCTGACAGTGAGAACAATCACAATTGAACAGAAGTTGCCTTTGGAAGTAATGGGAGCTTCATCACTTGAGACTTTCAAGAAGAGACAGGACTGCCACCTGTCAGAAATGGTGTAGGGTCTCTTGCTTGGGTGGGGGGTTGGACTAGATGGCCTACAAGGTCCCTTCCAGCTCTGTGAATCTGTGAATCTGAGAACAGTTGTAAAAGAAGCAAGATTTATTGGGTGGTTAGGGTGGAAATCTTACAATATCTAAAAGTGCAATGCTATTCTAAACTGCCAGATCTGAGGTGCAATAATTGGCATTTTTCTGCCTCCTTGCTGTCATCCAGTGGTCCCTTGGAGACTGGCAAGTCCTGGAGACTCTACTCATCCCAACTTTGCCTGTCTCCAAGATTTTTGTCCTGATGCATAAGTTCACGCTTGCCATGACCAAGTGGACTCCCCTTCAAAGACTGACCATGTTGGCTTATCTTTTCAAGAGCAACCAGAGTTGGTTAGATGCTACCACTCATTAAGAAGAAAGAAAGATAGGATGTAAATCTAGAGCAATTCTGGGGTGTAAAGTCATTGATCTAGCCTAGAGCAAAAGAAAATACAGGCTGGATTAATTTAGACAATATGCTGATCAACAAAGCCTTGTTTACCAGCAACCTTATGTCTTAGTACCATCATGAACCCTGTTACTGACTCCTTCAGCAACCTGCAGTCAGGGAAGGAGAGCAGTGTACCACATTACAAGATTGTTGTACATTTATTTTCTCAAAATTATATCTTCGGTGCTGTACATGTGGTAAGGAACCTGATAATGAGATGCCTAGGACTGATTATAGTGTTGGGGTGCCAAATTTTAAATATTTAACAGGGGGACATAATAACGCTGGTGGCTTGTGCTGGATACACAAGTGGCAGCTGTCACTGGGGGCTTCCATAGTGTCTGCTTTTCAGATAACCATGGAAACTGGGCTCTAGGGAGCAGCTGGCTTTGTGAATTACCAGACTGGCATTGAGTGGAGCTGATAAGAATTTGATCTCTGAATTTGAGAGAAAGAGACTTTTACTTTTGCAAAGGGGCTTCTTTTGTCTCCGCCCCCCCCAAAATTTGACTTTCCAAGTAATTCAGGCAAAGCAAAAACCATTAAGGGGGGCAGCTTAAGTCTTTTTAAACAAATGATATATACATTTGGTATATGTGATATGTCAGAAAGCAAGCAATCAAATAATAAAAGACATTGAAACGAGCAGTGAAAAACAAGTAATTCTAGATAACATTCCACAAGTGGCAAATTTATTAGTTTTGCTACTCTTTCCCAGCTGGGTTTGTATCTTTCTTTAAAATTGGGAGTGCATTCAAGGACTTTCAGAATAAGTTCTCTATTGTTTAGTGCTGAAAAGACAAGTTCTCACATACCAAAAGAAATGGCCTTGGCTAAGAAGACGAAAAAAATGTTCTCCTGAAGTTGTTTTTTTTTTAAAAGGCCTAGAATGCTGTGTTAAAAGTGCTAATATCATTTTTTTACTGTGCTAAAAATGAAGCCTAAAATTCCAGGCTCCAGATTTGTGGATTTAATCAGCAGGTTGGCGGGGAGCCTCTGATGTATCTTTCTTGGGGACTTCAATCTTCTCCCAGCTGGCTGGAGCTTGACACAGCCCAGAAGTTCATGGGCGCCATGGACTTGATGCAAATACACAGGATAGACCTGGTTCTTATCTTGGCTCAGTTGCACCATACTCTCAAGGTGGAGGACATTACCATCAGCCCTCTTCCAAAATGAATTAAATTATCATTATTTTTCAAGTTGCTTGGGCTATCTCTTCCTTGAAAGGGAGATAGGATTATTAGTTTGGTCCACCCCAGATACTTGAGACATGGGTTCAAAAGCACTTGGGGGATCCTGAGATCTTGGTGGGCTCTTTATGTGAGATCTTAGCTCACCACAGCTTCTGCTAAAGGAGGAGATGGCAACTGTGGCCTGGAAGACATTGCACACATCCAATTTGTGCACCAAAATGCTGACTGTCACTGGACCAAAAAGCCTTCCTTCTGAGTTCCCCCTCATGCCCTGGTCACCTCACAAGTGGACTACTGTAACACGCTTCTCATAGGGCTGTCCCTGAATACCCCATGGAAGCAACAACTGGTCCAGAATGCAACAGTATGAAGAATGATGGTTAGATCTTACTGTGGCTGTGTATTACCTCTGGTTTGTGAGTTTAATTAGTTAGAAGTAAGCTTCTGAGTACAGGCGGTCCTTGACTTATAACCCAACATTTCTGTTTGGAAGCGAAACATTTGTTAAGTGAATATTGCCCCATTTTACAACCTTTTTTTGCCACAGTTGTAAAATAAAACACTGCAGTTCTTAAATTAGCACCATGGTTGTTAAGTGAATCTGGCTTCTCCACTGACTTTGCTTGTAAGAAGATCATAAAAGGAAATCCCATGACTCCCGGACACTGCAACAGTCATAAATATAAATCAGTTGCCAAGTGTCCGAATTTTGATCACATGACCATGGGAATGCTGCAATGGTTGTAACTGTGAAAAATGGTCATAAGTCACTTTGTTCAGTGTCACTGTAACTTTGAACAGTCATTAAATGAACTATTGTATGTCAAGGGCTACCTGTACAACTCTGCATGCTGGCTATTACCTAGAAGGCCTTATGTGGCATAGGACCTAGCTACCTGAGATTACCTCCAAAGATTTCCTCAAGATTATCCTGTTATGGTGTGCTGATCTGCTGAACTAATCTCTTTGTATTTTCCTCCTTTTCAACCAAGCTCTCCACAGGTTCCAACTCTGGATATTTTCTTTTTATTTATTTATATCCCAACTTTATTATTTTTACAAATAACTCAAGGTCACCCAGTTGGCTTTCATGCCTAAGGTAGGACTAGAACTCCAAGTCTTCTGATGATTGGCCCAATATCACCCAGCTGGCTTTCATGGCCAAGGCAGGACTTGAACTCATGGTCCCCTGCTTTCTAATCTGGCGACATAGCACTGAGACAGCATTGATCTTATCTGTTGATGACATTGATGTTTCTCAGGTAGCTGGGGAATTCTGGGAGTTGAAGTCCACATGTCTATCTCCTGTAAGGTGTGCCTGTCGATGTAGGATCAGATAGCTTTGTTTGGGTCCTGCCAAACAAGAATATCAATTACAATAGTGGGATCCAGAACAGGGTACTGACATACCCAATGTGCTATTTCCTTTCAGGATGAGCTTTTACTTACATTATTTATATCCTGCCTTTGTTATTTTTTTATAAACAACCCAAGGCAGCCAACATACGTATACCTAATACTCCTTTCTACAGTTGAGACTGTAGAAACAGTACAGAAAAGAGTATAACAGATGATTAGGGGACTGGAGGCTAAAAGATACAAAGAATGGTTGCTGAAAGTGGGTATGTCTAGTTTAATAAAAAGAAGGACTAGAGTTGACATGATAGCAGTCCTCCAATCTCTGAAGATCTGCTGCCACAAAGAGGAGGGTGTCAACCTATTATCCAAGGCACCTGAAGGCAGGAGAAGCAGCAATGGATGGAAAATAACAAAAATATAGAATAACTTATCCTAGATCATAGTGACTAGAGATTCTGGGAGTTGTAGTCCATCTGTCTTAAAGTCACCAAGGTTGACAAACACTGCTTTATAGCTAGGCCGTCCAGCTGTGATAGCCCTGCCTTACATTAAGTCTCTAAGGGACCGCCACGAAGAAGAGGGAGTCAAGCTATTCTCCAAAGCACCTGAAGGCCGGACAAGAAGCAATGGATGGAAACAAATCAAGGAGAGAAACAACCTAGAACTTTCCTGACAGAACAATCAGTCAGTGGAACAACTTGTCTCCAGACATTGTGAATTCTCCAACACTGGAAGTTTTTAAGAAGAAATTGGACAACCATTTGTCTGAAATGTGTAGGTTTCCTGCCTACTAGACTAGACTAGAAGACCTCCAAGGCCCCTTCCAACTCTGTTAATCTGTTATTCCTTCTTCCTCCTGTTTTCTCCACAACAACTCTGTGTGGTGACTTGGGCTGAGAGAAAGGGTTTAGTCCAAAATCACCCAGCCATCTCTCAAGGCTGTTGTTGTTGGGCATTATTAGGCATTATTATGCAATGTGCAGGAAAGGAACCAGAACATTGGAGAAAAAAATAAGGGCAGGAAAGAAGAAAGAAAGGAAAGGAAACTTAAGTCAAATCTAATTGATGACCAATTGGCTGTTTACTTTAACAAAATACTGAAAACCATCAAGATCTCTACTGTACACCACTGATGGTTGAGCAATTGTTTAACACAGAGGCCTCCAAACTTGGCAAGTTTAAGACTTGTGACTTCAACTCCCAGAATTCCTCCTCCAGTCATGTTAGCTCAGGAATTCTGGGAGTTGAAGCCCACAAGTCTTAAACTTGCCAAGTTTGAAGACTCTGGTTTAACACATCCTCAGGTCAGAGGCTGTCCATTTCTTTGCATATCACTTGCTAAGGGTGGGGGGGACAACATGGCCAGCTGCTAATCTGAGGCAAATCCCTGGTTGCATTAATTGCCAATTAGTATTTCATCAGCAGAGTTCTTATATTGTCCAACAGAGGGCGCTGTAACTCCCAGAATGGTATTTTTCGTCAACAAGCATCCAGTGAAGATAATTGAAATTTGTGTTTTTCACTATTCTTTTTTTGAGAGCAAACATGTTTGTAAGTTGGGGTGGGTGGGTGGTGGGAGGGAATCTGGCCATTGCAGCTGTTGTCCCCAGCCTGCCACCAGTATAATTACCTTTTCCTCTAAACAACAGAACTGTTTTTAATTTCTGTCATTTCTGTTATTTAATGTTCTACAGACTGAAAAATATGCTAATCAACTGCAGATTGGAAAGAGGAATAAATTACACTTCTGCATGCCCACACATTGAGTCCTTCCTCAGTCTAGTAATTCCAGATAAGTTGGACTTCAACACCCATACAATTTTTCATCATGAGAATTATTGAAGTTAGTACTTCCCAGGAACCATGGGACCTACTTCTAAGGGAATAGGCTTGGATGATACTGTATTGAAATTAAAATTTCATCAGTAAAACTTGATATGAAACAATGTGTGATATACATAGTACTTTCTCTAAGGGAAGGAAGGAAGGAGGGAGGAAGAGAGGGAAGGAGGAAGGAAGGAAGGAAATATATCAGTTTAGTATAGTGATTATGTATATGCCTTATACTCACACACTCATCATATATACATACATAAATACATATTATTTTTGACAATTTACAGCCCTTTTCAGCATATAATATAAATCACTGTTTTTCAAATTTGGAAACTTGAAGATGTGTGCACCAACTCCCAGAATTCCCAAGCAAGCATTGCTAAGTATTCTAGGGGTTGAAGTCCAAATGTGAAAAATGCCCTGTCAAGGCAAGTTTACTGTGGTACTGATTCTAATGAAAATTAATGGAAACTCACCAGAGAGATACCCATTCAGAATAAGTGATACTAACTTCATGTGTGTCATGACGTATGTAGCAAAAGGGAAAAGCTTTGATTGCATGGTTTATTTATTTGTCAGATTTAGGTACTGCCCATCTCACTCTGGGCAGTGTACAGTTAAAAACATAAATACCATATAAAAATGCAATATATCACTAAAAAGAGCTAGGTAGAAACAACAATAACATAACTTAAAAATTAAAAGGTGGAGGGGAGGACCTTAAGCTGCCATCCACCCTCTAGGATATTAGATTTAACAGAATAATAAAGTTGGAAGGGACCTTGAAGGTCTTCTAGTCCAATCCCCAGTTCAGGCTGGAGACCCTGTACCATTTCAAACAAATGGTTGTCCACTCTCTTCTTAAAAACCTCCAGTACTGGAGCATTTACAACTTCTGGAGGCAAGTTGTCCCTCTGATTAATTGTTCTAACTGTCAGGAAGTTTCTCCTTAGTTCTAGGTTCCTTCTCTCCTTGATTAGTTTCCATCCATTGCCTCTTGTCCTGCCTTCAGGTGCTCTGAAGGATAGATTGACTCCCTCTTCTTTGTGGCAGCTCCTCAAATGTTGGAAGACTGCTGTCATGTCAGCCTTAGTCCTTCTTTTCATTAAACCTCTTCAAGAATGAAGCATCTTCAAGAATGAGGCATGACTGCTATCATGGTTCAGAAAAACCACCCAATCCTGCTTGTTTGCAAAAATTCTTGAGGTTTGATGTATCTCCACTCTGCCCATTATGGACTGCTATGACTGTTTTTTTTCAGTGTGTCATAGGTTAGGACAGCAGCCCCCCAACCTTTTGGGCACCAGGGACAGGATCCATGGAGAGAGGTTGTTCCGCAGACGGGAATGGGTGTGGTTTTGTGTGCTGCCTGCGTTCCACAGATGGAGCTTCGCTTGTTTGCAACAGAGGTGGTATTCAACAGGTTCTGGCCAGTTCTGGAGAACCGGTAGCAGAAATTTTGAGTAGTTCAGAGAACTGGCAAATCCCACCTCTGACTGGAGATTTTACAGTATCCTTCCCCTGCCATGCCCACCAAGCCACACCCACAGATCCGGTAGTAAAAAAATTTGAATTCCACCACTGGTTTGCACAGACCGGTTACTGGCATGCCAGAAAATAACTGTAAGCCAAAAGCAAAAACAAAACATAAAATGGTTTGCTGGATCAGTTCTGGCCCATTCTGATCAATTGTAGCCTCTGGATGTTTTGCAAAGGGCATGTAGACCATATTGCAGCGATCTACTTAAAAGGCAACTGAAGCATGCATGTCTGTGTGTACTGCTCCTAATCCAGAAAGGGGCATAACTGGCATACCACACAAAGTTGTGGAAAGGCCCTTTTGGACACGGCTGCCACCTGCTCCTCAAGCTGGAGCTGTGAGTTCCAGAAGGCCTCCCCAATTCCACACCAAACCCCATCCAAAACGAAAGATGGAAAACCACTGGAATTAAGAGGCTCAAACTGGTTGTTATGGGGAGGGGGGAATGAGAAGGTGGCGGTTTTCTTTTTGCTTCTATTAATTCTTCGCTGTTCCTTTTGTATTCTTTGTAAGCTGCTCCAATACTTTTGGAATGGAGCAACATGGCAACAAGAGCCATAAAAGAAAGAAATTGATCTACTCATCCTGCAGCACGGTCTTACCAAGGCATTGTAAACTGGTAGTATCGCATGAAATGTTAATTACCACTTTATAATGCCTTGGTAAAATGGGTGTCTTGGAATATTGCATCCAGTTTTGGTTGTCACGAAACTCTGGTAAGACTCTGGAAAGGGTGCAGAGAAGAGCAACAAAGATTATTAGGGGGCTGGAGATTAAAACATGAAGAACAGTTGTAGAAACTGGGTGTCTAATCTATTGAAAAGAAGGACTAGGGGTGACATAATAGCAGTCTTCCAATATCTAAGGGGCTGCCACAAAGAAGAAAGGATCAAGCTATTTTCCAAAGCACCTGAAGGCAGGACAAGAAGCAACGGGTGGAAACTCCTCAAGGAGAGAAGCAATCTAGAACTAAGGAGAAATTTCCTGACAGTGAGAGCAATGAACCAGTGGAATGGCTTGCCTCCAAAAGTTATGGATGCTCCAACACTGGAAGTTTTAAAGAAGAGATTAGACAGCCACTTGTCTGAAATGATACAGGGTTTTCTGCTTGAGCAGGGGGGTGGACTAGAAGACCTCCAAGGTCCCCTTCCAACTCTGTTGTTTTGTTTTCTGACCTTTGCTTCCCACTATGAAGTTGGTACATTTACTAGATCCACATGGCTCTGCTAGAAAGTGATCCTTTCCAGCTGAAGGGTGCTCCAAAATCACTTTAAAAAAATCTGACTGCCAGGAAAGAGCAGATGTATAGAACTCTTTGGAGGGAAATTGGAGAACTCTGGTCACATTTACTTGGACACAGTTCAGAGGGAGGAAGAAACAGAGTAGGAAAAAACAAGATCTAATCATTCCAATCTCTCCGAAACTTCCCAGAGAAAGTTTCCATGGCTGTGTTTCACACAACATCTTAATCTAGTTATGGCAAGTGTGGCATTTTCTAAATTCACATAGTATATTCAACCATGGAAGGAAGGGAGGGAGGGAGGGAGGGAGAGAAAGAAAGGAAAGACATAAAAGAAAAAAAAAAAAGAAAAGAAAAAGAAAAGAAAGAGTGTAAAACTATCAGGTTTAACTTGTGTGAATGCAGATGCTAGGACTTTGCCCAATCTGGTTAAATTTAGTCTGCTCCATCCCCATAATCTTGGACTAAAAAAATCTGTTTTATAATGTGCTTAATATTTCAGACTGAAATAGAATTTTTGGTTTAAAATAGGTTAATCTACTTCATCCAGGGCCATTAAGTCTTGGCCTCAATTAAGTCAGAATATTGATCTATTGTTTATCCTGAATGCAGAAGATAACGGACACGAAGCTGCTTTTTTCGAGTTTAAACTATTCAGGGATTTCATCCTGCTTTCTCCGCTGCCGTGATCTCGTCCAGGGAAGGCCAGCTCCCTCCCTTATAACATGACAAAAAAGATGCCATAGCATCTCTGTTCGCATCTCTTTCTTTTAGCAATGCCAAGGGTAAGCATTAGATTAGGTTCCCTGGGAGTCACTTGGCCCAGCATTGACCAATATTATGATTTAAAGTTTTTATGAGCCTATTTCTCTGCTGAGCTGCCTTGGAAGTCTGCTGAGCTAAAAGCAACCTAAAGATGAAACGCTTCTGCTGGTTTGCAAACTGAAGAAAGAGTTCCATCTCAAACGTCCAAACATCAGTGGGCTAAATATTATTGTCCTAGGATAGTAAGGTGTTTGCATTTGCGACCAGTTTGAAAAGATTATCGAGTGTTTGAAACTTTTTGACATTTTATTATTAGCTGTGTCCACTCGTACAATCACCAGGTGTGAGTTTGAAGCGCTTTACAGGCGATAAAGCAAAAATAAAGTAACTCTTGTAAATTGAAAGAACAACTCAAGTTCCCCTGTCCCTCCCTCATAGGTAATTGCCAATGTGGTATAAGCGAGTACAATGCACACATACAAGAAGCAGTAAAAGGCTAATAAAAATTACAATGGCGATGCCTCATTCTTGAAGACGTCTTGAAGATGCTTCATCCTTGAAGAGCTTTAATGAAAAGAAGGACTAGGGCTGACATGATAGCAGTCTTCCAACATTTGAGGGGCTGCCACAAAGAAGAGGGGGTCAACCTATTTTCCAAAGCACCTGAAGGCCAGACAAAAAAACAACAGATGGAAGCTAATCAAGGAGAGAAGCAACCTAGAATTAAGGAGAAATTTCCTGTCAGTGAGAATAATTAATCAGTGGAATGACCTGCCTCCAGATGTTGTGGGTGCTCCATCACTGGAGGTCTTTAAAAAGAGATTGGACAACCATTTGTAATAGGGTCTCCTGCTTGACCTAGAAGTCCTCCAAGATCCCTTCCAACTCTGTCATTCTGTCTTGATGGGAGTTTTATATAACTTTTACATTTTTTTTATTCTTATTTAATATTTTTTCTCAATGCGCTGGACTGCACAATTTGTTCTCACATAATTCATAATCATAATCAGTGGAACAACTTGCTTCCAGAAGTTGTGAATGCTCCAACACTGGAAGTTTTTAAGAAGAGATTGGATAACCATTTGTCTGAAGTGGTGTAGGGTTTCCTGCCTGGGCAGGGGTTGGACTAGAAGACCTCCAAGGCCCCTTCCGACCTATTCTATTCTATTCTATTCTATTCTATTCTATTCTATTCTATTCTATTCCATTCCATTCCATTCCATTCCATTCCATTCCATTCCATTCTATTCCAAATTGTGCCTCACATCATGAGGCACAATCAGTCCAGGAGCTTTCAGGCAGAAGGCTGCAACTTCCTACAAGAGAAATTAATTTTAGTAAGTTTCTGCTTACTAGGACAAAAACAGTGTTTTTGTTTTCTGCCTCCTGTTTGAGGTGTAACTACTGCTGGACCACAGCCTCTTCCATTTGGCCTGAATGAAGCCTGTTTTCCCCTCGCTCCCTATTTTGTTAAATCAGAACCATTCCATCTGGAGTAATTTGACAATTGCTTCAGAAACAAATTATGGCAGCCATAAATCTTTTGCCTTCTGGATGATTTGTCAAGCTGGATGTGGTAGAAGACACATCTGTTGCTTTTTCTGAGAAAAATTAAGTAGGGGCCACCAAAATTCTTTAGTAGAAGAGTTGTAGCTCCTCATACTACTTGATTCAAAACAACCCCAAACCACAACACTGCATTTCAGCAAGAAACTTGACTCGGCTTCCCGTTAATGGAATTATGCAACCATCAGGATTTTACAGGTGAAAATAGGGAGGTGACTTATTAAAACTTTGGGGGTTGCTCCCCAAAACACAGCAAAAGCTCCCATGAAGTCAGGTAGATTGCAATGTCGGGACAATATCCAAATCCCCCTTAAATAATTTTGCACAAACAAGAAATTCAGAGGAAAGAAAAGAACAAATTTATTAGGGCTTCAATTGTTTTGCCCTGAATGTTATAAAACAATCTCATTTGGAGTTTGGGGGAAATGGAGATTGTCATCCAACCATTCCTGTTTGCAGAATACCTCAGTTCTTTCCCCTTCAGTCAAAAATGTAAAAGAAAATAAACAGAACAAAAAGACAAGGCAAAGGCATTTTTGTTTTCATTTTTTTAGTCTTCCCTTAATTGTTCAAATTCAGCAAAAAGGCCTATTCTTTGATACAGCCAAGAGAGTCCTTCTGTTAAAGAAAATTGTGGGGTTTTTGGTTTAAGTTCTGTATAGTAAAGACTTCAAATGGAACCTGACCATTATGGTCGCAAGTTGTGATTGTGACCAGCCAACCTGATTTTATGAACTTTTTTGACAGTGGTTGTGAAGCAATTCCTGCAGTTGTTAAGCTGGCTGGGGAATTCTGGGGATTGAAGTCCACAGGTCTTAAAGTTGTCAAAGTTGGACACCCCTGTTCTGGAGCTACATAAAATGAAGGGGTATAAAACATATCAGATAGCCAGTGTGATCTACCTGTTAAGGCACCAGGCCAGAAACCAGGAGACAGGGAGTTCTACTCCTGCCTTAGGCACAAAGCCAGCTGGGCAACCTTGGGCCAGTCATGCTACTCAGCCCTAAGTAGGAGGCAATGGCAAACCATTTCTGAAATCTTTCCAAGGAAAATGTAGAGGCTTGTCTAGGCATAAGCAGAGTCAAGACTGACTTGAATACAAAATATAAAAATAAAAAAATCAGGGACTCAAGCACACAAAAATAGAGAAATTGCCTGTTTTAAACACATAAAGAAAAAGAGTAATACTTCTAGACGATCGTGCTGTCGGTGAAAGGAGGCTATGTACATATTTTACAACACACACAGTAAAGCAGATAACAAATTTAAAATGGATATATAGATAAAATTGACTGAAAACTGGCTATCATCAGCGTGATACCTCCCAATTACACACACACACACACACATACACACACCCTATTTACACGACAAAGTCCTGTTACTTGGCATATTTATAAGCTTTCCAATTTTCTGAGTGGAGATGTGTAAAAATATAGAGGTAATCCTTGACTTATGACCACAATGGGGACCAAATTTCCAATTCTATGCAAGATGGACGTTATGCCTGTCACACACCTGATTTTTCACCTTTTTTGCCACAGATGTTATAGAAATCATTAAGTGACTCATGCGGTTGTTAAGCGAATCCAGATTCCCCCGTTGTCAGAAGCTGGGTGGGAAGGTAACAAATGGCATTCAAATGGCCCCAGAATGCCGCAGTTATTGTAAATACATGATAGTTGCCAAACCCCTGACTTTTGATCGTATGACCCTGAGGATACTACAACAGTCATAAGAGTGAGAACTGGTCATAAGTCATTTTTTTAGTGCCATTATAACTTTGGTCACTAAATGACTGGTTGTAAGTCAAGGACTACCAGTTATGTTCATCTTCAAGGAGACAGAGAAATATTTAATTAAATCAGATTAAAACTATTACTGAAGTCTTGTTGAAGCAGAAAGTTTGGCTAGAGGAGGGTTGAATGAGGCAATGAGGGAGGCTGGGAGTTTTGGGAACGAGGCTATATGCAGCAATAAACAGCAAGACAAAACGAAGGTTTCTTTTGAAATGATAAAAATGGATTTTTCTTAGAACAATGGAAAAAAACTCTCCCCACTATTGGAGGAAAATCTTTGTGAAAGGGGTTTGGGGAGGGATCAGGCACATCTGTTAGAAGCAGGACTAAAAAATTCAAAATGGTGGCAGTGACAGAGAGATCAAAGCCCCACCTCCTTTTAAATGGGTGGGGCTATGATTGCTTGGTCCTTGCTACCATCTTGACTTTTTTGACCCTCTTTCCTGATACCCTTGGTACAAACAGACTCAAGAATTGAAATGCGTATATTTCTAGCTTACACTGTTTTCTATTTATATAAATAAGATCTTTTTTTCCTTTTGGTTTTTAATAAATACCAGGTATATAATGTACACTCTGCACATTATTACAGATAATGCCCCTGAACATTAGGAATTGGACAAATCACCCCAAAATAGATTTTCAAATGTAGTTTTCTTCAGCATCATCTGTTTCCAAGGCGTTTTTATTCGGAGCTGTGGAAGGAAAGAAAGAACAAATTAGTCCTTTCTAGTCATTTTTTATGCCTGGCATCGTTACAGATAATCTTCAACATAATGACTGCAATTGGGATAAGAATTTCCATTGCTGAGCAAGGCAGTCTTTAATTGAGTCACATCTGAATTTAGAAGAGGTTTTTTTTGCCACGGTTGTTACGTGAATCACCGCCATTGAGCCATTGAGCCCATGTTAAGTGAATCTGGCTTTTAGCTTTGACTTTGGAACGAACTGCACTCCCTTTAAAGCAGGCATTGCTGATTTTTTTTTCCTGAGACGGACTCTATTTCGCCTACAAGAGACTAATGGGAAAAATCAGAGCTAAAATAGAATTGAGGGCATCTCTTTTATTTATTTTGTAGGTGAAGTTAATGTTTTAATGTTTTTAATTCTTAGAATTATAGAATTATAAGCTGCCCAGAGTCGCTTGGTGAAGTTGGGCAGCCATCAAAATTGAACAAATAAACCAGAGGTGGTATTCAGCAGGTTCTGACCAGTTCTGGAGAACCGGTAGCGGAAATTTTGAGTAGTCCGGAGAACCGGCAAATACCACCTCTGACTGGAGATTTTACAGTATCTTTCCCCTGCCATGCCCACCAAACCATGTCCATAGAACCGGTAGTAAAAAAAATTTGAATCCCACCACTGAAATAAACAAATAAATAAATGAAAGGTACATCAAAAAAGTCAAGGTGGCCCCCATTTAGGTGCAACCTAAATGCATGGCTGACATCCATTTAATCATTCAATTTGTATGTTGTTTTTGCTCCTGCATTGCAGATTCCATTTTAATTTTTCTACACCCCTCTCCATGATCTTCCCTGAAGGCAATGAACTGAATTAAGTTCAGTGCTACCAATTCCTTTTGCCTTTCTTCCTGTCAAACTAATACAAAGCAGATTGGGGAATTCTGGGTGTTGAAGTCCCAGTCCAACTAAAGTTGCAAAGTTTGAGAAAGACTTGTTTAAGTATGTTTCAACCTCTGCTACTTTTAGTTGGACTTGGACTTTAACTCCCAGAATTCCCCAATCTGCACTGCTGGCTGGAGAATTCTGGGAGTTGAAGTCCACATATCTTACAGATGTGGAGGTTGAGAAATGTTATATTAAACTGAACATTTTTAGATGGTTTTTGTATGGTTACATCTTGAGGCCTCAGATGGAACCCCTTGTTTTACACTGGGTTATCTATTTTGTTCCCAAACTAAGCCAGCTAATGCTTCTTTGTTGCAGGCCCATTGCTGCTGAGAGCAATGGACCATTGTCCTTAAATCTTGCCTGGAAAACATATTTGTTTCCCATAATTGCTCTACCTAAATTTAAAATTCAAGGGGTGCTCCCCATTCCCAGTTTTGAGTAAAATAAGACTCTCCAGATTTGGGACAATCATGGCTTTTTGACATTGGGATGCAAACCCAGAAGCCATTGTGAACTGCTGAAGGAGTTTCTCCTGGGAGCCGCCCCCAATCAAGATGGTAGTCGCCACCACACAATCAAATCATAGCTCATGTTTAAAAAGGGGCGGGGTTTCTATTAGACCACGGTGGCTGCCATCTTGACATTTTTGACCCCTCCCCAGTGGGTACACCTGAAACAACAAGATCTCCAGCCCTTTGGTGCAAACTTAACTTGCTAATGCCATGCTTGGTTTCCCTCATTGAAGAAAGACTTACATGTACACCTTCCGTAACGCCGGACCCCTATGGATTGACCAAAGTAGCAGGTGGCTCGCCGTAGGTGGCAGGTAGAAGGGTAGGTCACATTGTTGTTCCCACAGATTGAGCGGTCTAGGCTGGTGGGGTCTGGACAGGGTTCAACGCGACACATCACACAGTGGGCACTCCCAGTCTGGTCCACCACGCAGGTGTGGGTTCCTGGGCAGACCACGCTGGAGCAAGATTCTGTTGCAAAAGAAGACATTGAGATCAACCTTAGGAGGTAGACTGTCTCTTGAAATGGAAGTTCCTTCCATTCCTGTGGAACACAATAGAAGGAGGACCAGAGTCATGGTATTGGGATGAGAGGCCATATAAATAGAAATAAATCAATAAAATAATAACATTTCTGATGAGGCTAACAATCCCTATGCCATCCGTCTGGTAAACTCGCAAGATTCATTTTTCTTGCCATGTACATGTATACATACGAACTAGACTGGATTGTTTCTCTGTGTCATATAATATATGCGGGAATACAATAATTTTGTATTTATTTATTTATTTATTCTATCATGGTTTTGTAGGATATATTGGAGGTGGTGACCCTTTGAGAGCAGTATACAATGAAATTTCATTTTAATGTATGCCGATTAGTGTACATTCAAAATGACAATAAAGTTATTCTATTCTATTAAAGTTATTCTATTCTGTTCTGTTCTGTTCTATTCCATTCCATTCCATTCAACTCACAAAGAATCAAAAATAGCATGCTCCCCAAAACAAAAAATTCAGGAAATAAAATTAATATCCTTTTTATATACAAAGACTTATTTTTGGATATTTATTTTGTGCAAAAATTAACTTAAGCAAACTCTGCACTTATTGCTCAACGCATAGGATACTATTCAGAAACTTTACCCTTATTAGATGTCATAGTAATAATCACAAATAGGTACACAGAAGCTTCATGTGGCCTTCACACCCAGTGTTTCACCAGGTTAGGTCAAAATCTAGTGAATAATTATGATGAATCATGGTTAGATATTTGTGGATCAGTCTGTGCTGAAGACCGAATTTGTTAGGATGGCTTAGGGGTTTAATGTACTCTGTGAACTTAGAAAAATGGGTTGTATTGATAAACCAGGTTATGCACATGGTTTGAATGTGGCCAAAGTATTGAGAGCCAGTTTGATTAGTTGTTAAGGCATCAGGCTACAACCAGGAGATGGTGAGTTCTAGTCCCGCCTTAGGTATAAAAGCTGGCTAGGTGGTCTTGGGCCAGTCACTGTTCCTCAGCCCAACTTAGCTCACAGGATTGTTGTGAGGAAAATTGGAACAGGAAGGAACATTATAGATAAACCTCAACTTACAACTGCAGTGGAGCTCAAAATTTCCATTGTATATCTTGATGATCATAGAGGTACCAACATGACCAATCTGATTTTATGACATTTTTTGTGTCAGATGTTAAGTGAACATCATGGTCATTAAGCAAACACATTGTCCTCAGTGGATGTTTTTAGCTACAACTATGGGATGGGGTTGAGGCATCAGAAATTAGAATCCGTGACATTATTTTTTTTTGGGGGTGTCCATTGTTATTTGGAACAATCACTGAGTGACTGGTGGTAAGTTAAAGACTACGTGTATGTTGGCTGCCTTGAATTATTTATAAAAATAACAAAGCCAAGATCAAATCTAATTAATAAATAAGTGTGATTTTGAGATTTCTAATAGGAAAGAATACATGTAGCTCAGGGTTGAACTGTGGGGTCCTTGGTGCTTTCTGAGCTTGGTTGTTTTCTTGTACAGAGAGTCCTCGACTTACAACCATTTGTTTAGTGACAGTCTGAAGTTACAACAGCAGTGAAAAAAGTGACTTATGACCGTTTTTCATACAACTGTTGCAGCATCCAGAAAGAGGGCTGTCAAAATATTACAGACTCCTCATATCCTGGACATAATATAATCAACTTCTTCCCTCAAGATGACGCTATAGGGCATTGCACGTCAGAACAACTGGATACAAGGATAGGTTTTCCCCCAGTGCCATCACTCTGCTAAACAACTAATTCTCACGACACTGTCAAACTAAGGCTGTATTACTATTCTTCTTCTCATCTTTCCTATTACGTATTTCCTTATCTCCTTATGACTATAACTGTGTTGCTTGTATCTTATGATTTACATTGTTTTATTTAGTATCCTAGTGTGATTTATGTTGATTGCTTATTTAGTATCCTATAAATATCACTAAGTGTTGTATCTTATGATTTATGATGAATATATTTTTATGATGACTATGATCATGATTTATCACTTGATGTTTGCATGCACACTGAGAATTTATGTACAGGTTTATTTATGTACATTGTGTGTCAAATCACACTTGGCCAATAAAGAATTCTATGCTATGCCATGCCATGCCATGCTATGCTATTCTATGCTATGCTACACTACTCCATTCCATTCCATTCCATTCCATTCTATTCTATTCTATTCTACGATCAAAATTAATTCAGATGCTTGGCAACTGACTCATTTATGACGGTTGCAGTGTACCAGAGTCATGTGATCCCCTTTTCAGACCTTCTGACAAGCAAAGTCAATGGGGGAGCCAGATTCACTTAACAACCGTGTTCAAGATGGGATGCTACCGGTTAGGCCCGATTCTATAGAACTGGTAGCTGTGAAGAGCAGCTGACACCAAACCGGTTTGATGTTTGGCCCACCCGCCTGCCCCGGTTCTAGGCTGTCCTTTATTCCCTGCTTTTCCCTCCTCAGGTGCTTTGCGCGGCACAGCTGAGATTGAAAAAGCAGGAAACAAAAGGATTTTCAAACCCTGTGCACCGGAGCACAGCGCTTGTCAGCTGTCCAGGCAGCACAGCTGATGATTTCTTGCAAACACTGCACAAATGCATGTTATGATTCTCCGCAGTTCGGAGAACCGGCAAATCGCTCCACTGGCTGGCCCCTCCCTCCCCCCTACTCACTCCTTACCTGGCATGTGAGCCATCCAACTTGCCTGGTTTGGTAAATTGCTATTTTTCCTTTTTCCTCCCTCCCCCCCATCAGCTGTTCTGCTCTGCCAGGAGATTTAGATAAGCTAGAAAGCAGGAAATCCTTGGATTTCTTGCTTTCTAGCTAATCTAAAAGCAGAGCCGAACCTTCCTTAGGACTAAAGCTTCTACTTTTCAGTAAAGACTCAGGTAGTAGATTGCAGATAGATCGACCTCTAAATTAATCTGTGATTCTGTGAGCAACTCAATCTGCCTGCCTGCTTTGCCTGCTTTTGGGTAAAAGTTGCTCTTTTTAAATAAAAAAATCAATATTTACATACATGGTGTGCTGTGAGTTAATTTTGTGAATTTGCTTGCTAGCAAATTTTATGAGTTTGCTTGCAAGCAAATTTTATGTGACAGACTCAGCTAGCCGATGGCAGAAAGATAGATCTCTAAGTGAATCTGTAATTCTGTGAGCAACTCAATCTGCCTGCCTGCTTTGCCTGCTTTTGGGTTAAAGTTGCTCTTTTTTTATTAAAAAAAATCAATATTTACATAAATATTTATAATATTTACATACAAGCCATGTCCATCCAGTCACATGACCACCAAGCCATGCCCAGTCAGCAAGCCATGCCTACCCAGTCACATGACCACCAAGCCACACCCACAGAACCAGTTGTTAAGAAATTTGAATCCCACCCTTGACTGTGTTGCTAACTTAACATCTGCAGTGATTTGCTTAAACACTGAGGCAAGGAAGGTTGTAAAAGGGGGCAAAATTCACTGAACAATTGTCTCACTTAGCAACAGAAACTTTGGGCTGAGTTGTAGTTGTAAGTCGAGGACTACCTGTAGTCGTTTCATTACCCAACTAGGTAACGTCATCAGTGATGCTCTGCAAGGCAACCACCAAGCTCAGAGGTCACCAAGGACTCCACAGTTGGAGATCCCTGCCTGGACATCAGAAACACCCGTAGAAGAGAGGCACCGCTCACTTTTGCATTGTCCTTGGTACATGACCTCCAAGTCAGGCTGCCCTTTGCATTTGGCCATGAGAAGCTCACATTCATCTTGGTAGGTGAAGCCGTTGGAGCCGCATACTTGAAGCTTCCTGGGAAGGTTGGAGCAATCTGGAGCACAGACACACTGCGGGCGCCTATGCTTCATTTTGCAAACCTTGCCTGCTCCACAGTCCACCCCTTCGCAGGACTCTGGGTGAAGAAATAAAAACAAAAGGTCAACCAAGAAGTCAGGGTGCATCTCAGGAAGTGGAGAAGGACAAATCATTTGTGTTGCTTTCTTTATAAATAATATTCCTTTATAAATTATATAATATAATAAATTATAATATTCTGTTATAAATAATATTCCTTGTGTGTCCAATCACAGTTGGCCAATGAAGAATTCTATTCTGTTCTATTCTATTCTATTCTATTCTATTTTATAAATAAATAAATATTCTATTCTATTCTATTCTGTTTCATATTTGATTTCTATTCTATTTTCTATTCTTTTCCATTCCATTCCATATTCTTTTTCTATTCTATTCTATTCTATTCTATTCTATTCTTCATATTCATTTCTATTTTCTATTTTCTATTTTCTGTTCTGTTCTGTTCCATTCCATATTCTATTTTCTATTCTATTTTATTCTGTTCTGTTTCATATTCAATTTCTATTCTATTTTCTATTTTCTTTTCTATTCTATTCTATTCCATTCTATTCTGTTTCATATTCAATTTCTATTCTATTTTCTATTTTCTTTTCTATTCTGTTCTGTTCCGTTCTGTTTCATTCCATTCCGTTCCATTCCATATTCTATTTTCTATTCTATTCTATTCTATTCTACTTTCTTTTCTATTTTCTTTTCTATTCTTTTCTAGTCTGTTCTAGTGTATTTTCTATTCTCTATTCTATTCTATATTCTCTCTCTCTCTCTTTCTTTCTCTCTCTCTCTCTTCGGAAGAAAACAAAACTGCAACTGATATTTTCCACATTCACACAAGCATCTGCACCTGGGTTTTCCTGGTCCAGGTTCAAGCCCATCATACTTGACAAATTTGCACTACTGACCAGCCACCAACAGGCTGACCCTCTTCCACTGGATCAGGTCTGTCTCCTCTGGTAGCTGCATCAGGATCATTCTCAGGCCCATGATGTGCTTTCCAGCATGACTGAATGCAGGCAAAACCCTCCGTCACAACCCAGCCATGTGAAAGGAGGACCCCCAGATTGCAGAGACCGTGTCTGCACGATCAGACAATTGCAGGGAAACTTGTATTTTGCCAGAGGGATCTAAAAAGGAGGAGAGTCACGTTGGCTGGAAAGGATCCTAGAGAAAGCTTTTTATCAGACAATGGGCTTCCCTGTTTCACACACCGAGCTTCCGTGACATAAAAAACAAAAACGAACAACAAGTCAGAAGAAAAACTGTCTGGGGAAACAGAAGTGTGGTGGGG
This sequence comes from Naja naja, assembly GCA_009733165.1. Lineage (NCBI taxonomy): Eukaryota > Metazoa > Chordata > Lepidosauria > Squamata > Elapidae > Naja > Naja naja. The sequence continues at coordinate 361,870,531 of CM019148.1, forward strand.
GGACGACGAGGGAAATATGCCTCGTTGGGCTACAGGGAGGAGAGACAAATGGGTACATTGTGTGACTGGGGAGCCCCCAGGCAAAAACTGTCTGATGGGGTTCAAAGCAGACAGGCGAGGTGTGCAAAACTCATTCCCCCAAAGCGTAGAAGTCTGGAGCAGACGTGTGTGGGCCTTTCTGGAAGTCTGGGAGAATGTTGGCTGGCAACCAAGTTAAGGGCTGTCCTGAGGGGGTTTCTCCCCCCCACACACACTTTCTCTCTCTTTTTTTTAGATAGATAGAATTCTTTATTGGCCAAGTGTGATTGGGCACACAAGGAATTTGTCTTGGTGTAAATACTCTCAGTGTACATAAAAGAAAAGATTCATTCGTCCAGAATCAAGAATCATGAGGTACAACACTTAATGATAGTCATAGGGTACAATAAGCAATCAAATCATACTAGGAAACAGTCAATATAGATCATAAGGATACAAGTGACAAAGTTACAGTCATACAGTCACAAGTGGGAGGGGATGGGTGATAAGGAGTGATGAGAAGATTAATAGTAATAGTAGTGCAGACTTTGTAAATAGTTGGACAGTGTTGAGGGAATTATTTGTTTAGCAGAATGGTGGCGTTCGGGGGAAAAACTTGTGTCTAGCTGTTCTGATGTGCAGTGCTCTATAGCAGGGGGTCTTCAAACTTGACCGCTTTAAGACTTGTGGACTTCAACTCCCAGAATTCCTCCTCCAGTCATGTTAGCTCAGGAATCCTGAGAGTTGAAGTCCACAAGTCTTAAACTTGCCAAGTTTGAAGACCCTTCCTCTATAGCGTAGTTTTGAGGGTAGGAGTTGAAACAGTTTAAGGAGTTTAAGGACATTTTGTGTGATGTTTACGGGGACGAAGTTGAAGGGCGAATCTCTGAGGGCCAAAGGGGCCTTTCCTATTTTGGCCAGACAATTGATCTGGGAGTGAGAGGGGAAAATGAGGGTGGGGAGTGGTGGGGTAGACTGCACCCCTCCATGGAAGTTCTACAGGTATTCCTCAACTTACGATCACAATGGAAACCAAAATTTTTGCCCCGTGAGTGTTGCCCTGTTTTTACGACCTTTCCGGCCTACAGTTGTCAAGTGAATCCCAGCATGTGTTAAATTAGTAACATAGTCGTTAAGTGAATCTGGGTTTCCCCATTGACTTTGCTTGTCAGTAGGTCCCACAAGGGGATCACATGACCTCAGGACACTGCAGTTGTCATAAACATGAGTCAATGGCCAAGCGTCTGAATTTTGATTGCATGAGTGACCCTGGGGATGCTGCAATGCTCCTAAGTGTGAAAAGCGGTCGTAAGTCACTTTTTTCAGTGCCATTGTAACTTTGAACAGTTGCTAAATGAACTTGTTGTAAGTTAAAGCCCACCCCTCTCCTAGGAAAATGTAATATTTTAGGATATACTAAAAAGGCAGAATATTTCCCCTAAAAAGAGAAGTAGAAACTCAGAGAGGCAGAAACTCAGCCCCCACACCTTTGCTAATGGACCATTACACTGGCCTAGGCCAGTCTATTTTACATAACAAAGGTCTACTCCAGGTAAAGCTATAATAGGAATTGCCCAAAGCCCTTTCATTACATCATCATCCAGCAAGGCTCAACCAAGCCTGGGACTCAGGACAGCCTATAGAGTTGCCCCTGCATGGCCCCATGGGAGTCTGATAACCAACCAGAATATAAGCTCCAATTCAAATCGCAACAGTGGGTATAAAACAATTGCACTCTCAGCATATCAGCCCTTCCTTCTTTCTTCACCCGAGGCATGTGATCCTGTCCACCATTAAACCATCTTTCCAAGCAGTCACCATGTTTCCAGTGTCTTTCTTCCTCATTTGGAACTGAACCCAGAAGGCTATTTCTTCCAACAAACTGTTGTAAATCGAGGACTTCCTGTAATTAAGCTCCTTTAGGGTAACAGCAAGCGATACCCTATTCACAACCCTGAGCCTTTTGTCAAAGAACCTGGATTGGACATGGAGAACAATCAGGAAAGGGAAGAAAAGTTGGGGAGTTTTTACTTGTGGTATTCCCATTACAGGTAGTTCTCGACTTACAACCATTTGTTTAATGATGGCACTGAGAAAAGTGACTAATGACTAGTGGTGGTATTCAAATTTTTTTACTACTGGTTCTGTGGGCGTGGCTTGGTGGGCGTGGAGTGGCTTGGTGGGCATGGCAGGAGGAGGATACTGCAAAATCTCCATTTCCACCCCACTCCAGGGGAAGGATACTATAAAGTCCCCATTCCCTCCCCACCCCACTACCCTGCTTTCCAGCTCCGTTCTCCTGTGCAAGGCAACAAAAGAAAACCCAGCCGATCAACTGGGATTCAGGAGGCAGAGGATAGATGGGGGCGTGGCCAGTCAGAGGTGGTATTTGCTGGTTTTCTGAACTACTCAAAATTTCCACTGCCGGCTCCCCAGAACCTGTTGGAACTGGCTGAATACCACCTCTGCTTATGACCATTTTTCACACTTATGATCATTGTAGCATCTCCATGGTCATGTGATCAACATTCAGGCGCTTGGCAACTGGCGTGTTGTTTATGACGGCTGCAGCGTCCCAAGGTCATTAGTCATCACCCAGCCAGCTTTCCACAAGCAACGTCAATGGGGAAAGCCAGATTCGTTTAACAACCGCACAGTTTACTTCACAACTGGAGCGATTTGTGTAACAGCTGTGGCAAAAAAATATCATAAAATGGGGCAAAGCCGACTTCACAACTGCCTTGCTTAGCAGTGGAAATTTTGGGCTCAATTGTGTGGTCGTAAGTCAAGGATTACTTCCTGTATTGTGTTTTTGATCAGGCGACCATGCTGCAATGGTCATATGTCTGAAAAACGCTCATAACTCATGCTTTTCAGTGCCGTCGTAACTTCAAACAGTCATTGTAACTGTTTTTAAGTCAACGGTTTTGTATTGTGTTCTGTATTGTGTTCTAGGTTGTGCTTTGATTATTTTCCCCAATAAATCTTCACTAATCTGAGCTGTGGGAATAGTCCCAGTGCCTTTGCATGTTTAAGGGAAGGGTTGCCCTATGTACTTTTATTTATTTATTAAATTTATTTACTTCCCATCTCATTGTCAAGGGACTCTGGGTGGCTTACAACATTATAAAATTGTTTTATAATAATATAAAGCAATTAGGATGTTAAAGGTATAAAAAAGGTTGTGCATTAAAAGTTTAATCATTAAAATTAAACCATTATATTAAATGTAAAGTTTAATGAGCTTAGAAGTTAATTGCTGCTAAGCATTGCTGGGGCGGGGGGATTGGCTGGTGGTTTAAAAATACAAAAAATAAAAATAAAGAAAGTTGGCTGCTTTCTGATTAGGATTGAAAGTGGGGGAGTGGTGTAATAAATATGGGAAACTGGCTCAATACCTGTGTTTCGCTACGAAACTATGTGGTCGGACTTAGTTTTTGGGAAGGTAAATAAGGAAAAAAAATTCTGCCTCTGCCTACCAGCATCCATCAGTATTCATCTGGCAAGTGTCCTGTCAGTGTGTGAGAGAGTTGTGTGAGAGAGTTGAGGGCTGTTTGGAAACTGAAACAGTATTTGCTGTGTGAGCAAGAAGGAGACAGCAAGGAACCTGGGCGTGGCTTAGCTTAACTGGTCTGTACTAAAGCTGGTTGTAGCTGTGAAAGTAAAACTGAAACTGAAACTCCTCTCCTCTGCTTGTGTTTTGCATTTGGAACAGATTTCTTTTCAGGTGGGGAGGGGGAGTTGAACTCCTTAGCATCAGAGCATGTTAATAATAATATATAAAATACTAATGCTCTGATGGTCATTTCAAAAAATCCTTTCTTAGTGAGCACCTAGAAGCCAAGAGGAAGATACATGCCAAATTTCAAATTTGTAGGCTTTATGGTTCTGGAGATTTTATGATGATGCGTGAGTGGTATTTCATTTTATATATATATAGATGTGCTAATGATGACCCACTTGAAAAGATTAGCTTCTAATTATAGAAGGGGTCCTCAAGGGTCATCTATTCTAGCCCAACCCTCTGCTAATGCAAGAAATCTGCCCCTTAATAGGTGGCCATCCAGCCTCTTTTTACAAACCACTAACTGAGGACCTGCTGTCCTCCCCTGTGGCTTATGCAGCTAATTAGCCAAAAACCAGAGCAAAAAGCTCTCATTCTAGATTTATAACCTATTAGGAAGAATATTTGTAAGTAGCTTAGGGTTGAAATGAATTTTATAAGTTGTCTGTATAACCCGAAAGGAATACGTTAACTTACGACAGTAATTGAGCCCAGAATTATACCTATAAGTCATGGCAATTGTTAAGCAGGAGGCCAATTTTATTACCGTTTTTGTAGCAGTCATTAAACGTATACTGCAGTTCTTAAATTATGCCACGGTCGTTAAGAAAATGTGGTGGTTGTTAAATGAATTCATTATACCCAATGGGCAGTGCTTTTGCTGGAAACCAGAAGTAAGCATCGGGAACCAGTAAAAATGCCAAAAATCGTGGTCACGTGACTGCGGGATGCTGCAAACGGCCATAAATGTGAGTCGGTAGCCAAGCACCCAAAATGGGATCACATGATCACAGTCAGAATGTCTGTCTGTGACCATCAGGATTTCGAAATTTGGGCTGTAAATACAGGGTTTGTCATAACTTCAAATCAGTGGCGGGATTCAAATTTTTTTACTACCAGTTCTATGGGCGTGGCTTGGTGGGCACAGCAGGGGAAGGTTACTGCAAAATCCCCATTCCCTCACCACCCCACTAACCTGCTTTCCAGCTCTGTTCTCCTGTGCAGGGCAACCAAAGAAGACCCAGCTGATCAGCTGGGACTCAGGAGGCAGAGACTAGATGGGGGCGGAGCCAGTCAGAGGCGGGATTTGCCGGTTCTCCAAACTACTCAAAATTTCCGCTACCGGTTCAACAGAACCTGCTGAATACCACCTCTGCTTCAAATGGTCACTAATTGAGCAGTCATTAAGCAAGCATTATTTGTAGAGACTACTACGTATTGGCTGGGGATTATGGAAGTTGAAGTATAGATGTTTTAAAGTTGCTGAGGTTGAGACACGCTGATCTACACCAAAATTCTGGGATATTCACCACTTAAAGGTGAATCCTGAAGCCTAGATCCTGAAGCGAAGGAAAGACTACTGTAATGGGTAAATCTGGGACTTTTCAGTTTAGGTGATATTGCTCTTGGCTTCACAGGACTGGTTAGGATTCAGTGCTTAAAACAAGTTGCAAAACCTTCTACCTTTGCAGGGGTGGCAGGTCACAAGGCCCAAGATCCTAAGAAGGCCGATCTTGTTGTCTGGGTGTGAGTAGTTTGACCAGGCCATGTCCGTATTTCCGTTGCCGCAACATTCTTCCCAAGTAACCCCCATCTGGAGAATCATCGTGCATTTGGCTTCCCGTCCTTGCTGTAACCAGCAGATCCCACCTGTAGGGAGAAAGGAAGACAACTGAGAGTTCTCTCTTTTTTTATTAAAGTTTTTTTCTGTAAATAAAAAACAAATTAATTCAGAAGTTCAAAAGTAAGAAAGAAAAGAAAAGAAAGAAGGAAGAAAAAGGAAGGAAGGAAGAAAAAGGAAGGAAGGAAGGAAGGAAGGAAGGAAGGAAGGAAGGAAGGAAGAAAGAAAAAAAGAAAGAAAGAAAGAAAGATTGCAAAATGGGCGGCTATATTAATGTTTTAAACAAATAAATACATTATTTATTTATTTTATGTATTTAATTGGACTTGTATGCCGCCCCCTCTCCAAAAGGACTTGGGGCGGCTCACAACTAAGATACAAACAATAAATATTTTAAAAAAGAATTAAACCTAAACAAGCCCAATACATAAACATTGAGACTGAGAAAAGGGTCTGCAGCAAAGCAGAAATGTGGAGAACTACACAAAACTAAATGTAGATATATATCACAAGGAGGAAACATATAAAGATGTTCGCTTTGCGTTTGACATATCTCTATCTAACTTATACTTTCTAAGTTTATCTGCTGATTTGAATGAAATTAATCTTCATTTTCCATAGTTCTCCAAACATTGTAAAGTTTGACCTCAGGGGAGAGTGGGCGTGGCTGGGTGGGTGTGGCCAGTGTGGGTGTGGCCAGCTTGACCTCCTGCAGCCCTCATGGGCCCTTCCGAGTTCCTTTTTCACTGGCAGAGGGCTGCAGGAGCCTGTCGCAGCCGAAAACAGAGCTGGGGAGGGTCACAGGCAGCCCTCCCAAACTCCGTTTTTGCTGGCAGAGGCACCATGAGCAGGTCCTTTGCTGTTTCCAGCCCAGATCCAGCCCACCCCGAGCACCCCGAGCATCCCGAGCCCAGATCCAGCCCACGGGTCTTGAGTTTGACACGCCTGGTTTAACTAATGAAAGACCTGTCCAGGGCTGCTCATTACCTAGATTCTAATTTCTGACACATATACACACACACAGGCACACTCACACCTCATAGTCACATGATCACATTTTGGGTGCTCAGCAACCAGCCCGCATTAAGGCTGTTTGCAGCATCCTGCAATCACGTGACCACGATTTATTATTTTTTTGTTGGAAACCTGCATTTACTCCCAGTTTCCAGCAAAAAATGCCCATTGGGGAAAATGGACTTGCTTAACAACCATTACATTCACTAAATACCACCATGTTTACTTAATGACCACTGCAAAAAATGTCATAAAATCGGGATGGTCACATGGATGCTTTGATTTATGGTCGCCATGACTTACAACGGAAATTCAAGGCTCCATTACAGTCGTAAGTCGAGGACTACCTATATTTCCAAGGCTATATTTAGCCCTAGCTGGGTCATAATCTGAGTAGAACTGTCTATCCCAGGCTTCCTTTGATGAAGAGACTTCGCAACAAATTATCACAAGATGGATATCTGTTTAAATTTAACCGAAAAATGTGACCAATTAGCTTAGTGAAGAATTTTGTGAAAGGGATTTATCCTTCTGTAAATATTTGAGAATGTTTCTGTTAAGTTTGCATGAAGAGTCAGACGCGAGGAGTTCAGCAAAAGGCTTTATTAATGACAACAGCTCGAATGGACCCGTCCGGGTAAGGCTACGGCTGCTTCTTATAGCCTGCAGCCGTAGCTGCTAGCCAATGGGAGTGCAGGGTTTCTTCCCGCACTATTTAAACCAATACCATTTGACATTTTACAAGACCAGTTCAAATAAACCAATAACATTTAAACCCTACATACATAACACCCCTCCCCACTTGGTTCAGTCCATACCAAACCCCACCTATCTAATGTATTCCTTTAAATAGGTGGGGCTCTTATGTGTACGTTGAGACCTTCGTGGTTCAGAATCTTTATTGTTCTCACCCAGTGAGAGGGGAAATGTGTCTGCTGACATTTCCCTGTTAGGACTTCCTGTGAAAGAAGACCCTGTTAGACTGTTAGAATCTGGTCTCCTCCTCCCAACCCATCTCCATTCCAATGTCACACCCAAGTCAGGTAGTGATGTACAATCTTCCACTTCTAAGGATGGATCTAGGCATTGTGACAGGGTTCGGGATGGTTCCTGTCGTAATGACTCTACTTCTAAGGATGGATCTTGGCATTGTGACAGGGTTCGGGATGGTTCCTGTCGCAATGGCTCGTTACACATAGGGTTGATTCCTGTTTGCTGATATTCCTCCTGTTCCTCCCCTTCCCCCCTAGAAGAGACATCAGATGAGGGGCCTAGAGAGAGACAGGGGCGATGTTCCTGAGGGAACCGGATCTAAGTTGGTCAATGTGCCTGCTCCTGAGGAGGCCATCCTCTTTTGGAACCCGTAAGAAAGAGGGCCAGTGATGTGAGTTATTTCAGCAGGAATCCACAAAGGTTCACCTGTAAGGTTCCTAGCATAGACAGAATCTCCCACACTAAAAGAACGAACTTTGGAAGTGGAATCCAGGGGTATTGGGTGCATAAGTGGGATGAAGTCGGTCAGGGAAGACCTAAGTTTCCTGCCCATTAACAACTCTGCTGGATAAGTTAGTTGATGGGCTAGGAGTGATGTGCTGAACACTAAGAAGCTTTTCAAGCTTCTCAGTGATGTCCCCAGGACCCAACTGCTGAAGCTTTTCTTTGTAAAGCGTACCATACGTTCAGCCCGGCCGTTGGCCAAGGGTGCCCAGGGGCTTGTGAGGGCATGTCTGATGCCCTGTTGAGCTAGAAAGGATTCAAAAATGTTAGACGTGAATTGAGGGCCATTGTCAGAGACAAGGACATCTGGTAACCCATGGTTACAAAGACTTTCTGAGCTGCTTGATAACAGCCTCAGTAGTAGTAGAAGTCATGAGAATAACCTCAGCCATTTGGAGTATGCATCTACAATTACTAGAAACTGGTGCCCCCTCTTGTAGCCTGCAAAATCAATGTGGATTCTAGACCATGGGCCCCTAGGACATTCCCATTCCTGTGTGGGGGCATGAGGTGGGCAGGCCTGACTACCTGGCAATTGGGACAAGAGGCAACCCAGTTTTCAACCATTTTGTCAATACCTGGCCACCATACATAACTCCTGCCAACCTTTCATCCTTACAATCCCAGGATGACCCTCATGTACATTTCCAAAACCTCCCTTTGCAGTTTTGCAGGAATAACCACCTGTTACCCCAACAAAATACATCCTCTTAATACAGATAATTCAGTTTGCCTGGATTTGAAAGGTTGGGCATAGTGAGGTAGATCTTGAAGAGGCCAACCTTTCTTAATCCAGCCCATACAGGTGCCAACACAGCATCTTTGGCAGATTCTCTGGCAATCTCAGCAGCATGGACTGGAAGCTTAGCAACGGTCTCCAGGAAGAAGGGTGTGAGTCTCAAGTTCAAAATCCTCCTTGTGGCAAGTAGTGGGCAACGACTCAGTGCATCAGCATGTCCAATGTCCTTGCCAGGCCTGTGAATCAGTTTGTAGGAGTAAGCTGCAAGAAATTCAGTCCACCTCAGCATCCTTGGTGACAGGATAATAGGTGTAGGTTTGTCTCCTGCCACGATGCCAAGCAAAGGTTTGTGATCTGTAACAATGGTGAATGACCTGCCATACAGATATTCATGAAATTTCTTAACAGCTGCAACAACTGCTAAGGCCTCCTTGTCCAATTGGCTGTAGTTCCTCTCTGCTTTGGACAGCGTGCGAGAGTAAAATGCAATTGGGGCTTCCTGCCATTGGGAAGCCTGTGGCTTAAAACCCCTCCCACTCCAAAAGGGGATGCATCACAAGTCAGAACAACAGGCCAAATTCTCAGAGAATTGAATCAACACAGCATCAGACGTGATTATCTCTAATACTGTTAAATGCTGACTGTTCCTTCCGCCCCCAGATCCAAGCAGCCTTTTATCAAGTAAACGATGTAATGGCTCAGCAATAGATGCTTTGTGAGGTAGAAACATGTGGTAAAGTTAATAAGGCAAGGAAGGCTTTGCAGATCTGACTTGCAACGAGGTTTAGGGGCTTCCTTGATTGCTTTTAACCTTGGCATCAGTGGGATGGATGCCCTGTTTATCAATCATGTACCCCAGAAACTCAACTCTGTCTGTTTTGAGAGTGCATTTGTCTTCCTTGACTTTTCAAACCTGCTTTTCTGAATCTGGTAAGGACTTCTCTAGTCTCTCTTGAAGCTGAGTGTCATTTTCAGCAGAGATTAACACATCATCAAAATAAGGCACTACCCCTGCAGGCCTTGCAACATTCTTTCCATAAGACTTTGAAAAATGCCAGGTGCCACACTTACTCCAAATTGTAGTCTTTTACATTTGAAGGCACCTCTATGAGTCACAATTGTTTGTGCCTCTGCAGTGGCATCATCAACTTTAATTGTTGATATGCCTGAGCTAAGTCCAGTTTAGCAAATACTGTACCCCTGCCAAGGGAATGGAGCAGATGATGCACAACAGGTACAGGGTATGCGCTCTGCTGTAGCGCATGGTTAAGTGTCCCCTTGTAGTCACCACAGATTCTCACTGAGCCATCAGCCTTGACTGGTGTGACTATGGGTGTTTCCCATCTGGAGTGGTCAGGGTTTTCAAAACCCCTTGGGCGATAAGCTTATCTAATTGTGCATCAATTTTTTTCCTTTAAAGCAAATGGAACCCTTCTGGGCTTTAAAACGAATTGGGGGCACCTTGGGGTCTAACTGAAAGCAATAGGGTCCCCATATACTTGCCCAGTCCTTCGCTGAAGACCCTCTGGAACTCAGACTTCAAGGACTCTTCCCAGTCAGAACTGTTCATGATGGTGCCAGTCACCTCGATGCCAAGTGGCTTGAACCACTCAAGTCCCAGCAAACTTGGGCGATCCTTGTCCACGATGGTCAGTGGCAAACGTTGGTGTGGCCTTTAAACTGCACGTTGAATTCCCTCGCTCCAACTACTGGAATCTTGTTCCCTTGGTAGTCTTTGAGGGTCAGTACTTGCTTCTGAGAATGTTTTTTCTGAATTTTGAAAGAGTCTGTGGATAGTGTCCCCAACACCATAGATAATAAGAGCCTGAGTCCACTTCCATGTGGCACGGTCTCCCTTCAATAAACACCTTCACATGTACTTTTCTGCTATTTAAATGTGAAGAATGACCAATGGTTATTGTTTGGTGAGTTTCACTCTTGCCATTTGCTTTTAAATTTCGCCCCATTTTTCAATAAATTGTTGGCTTAACTTCTTCCTCAGGAACTTTCTTCCTAAATGGTGGAGTTCTGGATGATTGCAGACTCTGGCTATATGACCCCGTTTCTCACAACGTAGGCAAATGGAGTCAAAGAACTTGCATTCAGTGCGGGGTGGCCCCCCCACATCCTCTGCAATAGGATCCTTGCCTGTTTTTCTCAGAGTCTTTTCTTTTTTCTTCTCCATTCTGAGCTTAAAATCCCCTCTTCTTCCTCACTGCTATTCGAATCAGAGTCTATTTGTTTGCAATGAGTTGTTGAGGATTTTTCCCCATCAGAATGGCTCGAGGCCTGGCTCGAGCCTTGTTAATCTTTTTCATGGCCGCAGCTGAGGACTTGGTGGCTTCTGCTGAAACAGCCTCTTCAATAGCCCCTTTAAGCGTGATTTTGGTTTCATTAGTAGTTTGCTTTGTAGATCTTATCTTTAAGGCCCAAAACAAACCGATCACCATGGCGCTCTCTCTTACGTTGGTAAAGTCACAAGCACCCCCAATGTCCCTTAAGCTTGCCACGAAGTCATTAACACTCTCGCTATCCCCTTGATCCCGACGGTAAAATTCGTGTCTCTTAATGAGGCACGATACTTGTGGGGCGTAATGGCTCTTAAAAGTCTTCTAATTCGGGCCAATTCCATTACCTTCAATTCCGCTGCTCCCGCCAACG
>CM019148.1:361882864-361997034 GCA_009733165.1 Naja naja
GCAATGAGTTGTTGAGGATTTTCCCCATCAGAATGGCTCGAGGCCTGGCTCGAGGCCTTGTTAATCTTTTCGCAGCGCAGCTGAGGACTTGGTGGCTTCTGCTGAAACAGCCTCTTCAATAGCCTCTTTAAGCTGATTTTTGGTTTCATTAGTAGTTTGCTTTGTAAGATCTTATCTTTAAGGCCCCAACAAACCCGATCATGGCCTCTTCTCGTTAGTAAAGTCACAAGCACCCCAATGTCCCTTAAGCTTGCCACGAAGTCATTAACACTCGCGCTCCCTTGATCCCGACGGTAAAATTGTGTCTCTTAATGAGGCACGATACTTGTAGGCGTAATGGGCTCTAAAAGTCTTTCTAATTCGGGCCATTCATTACCTTCAATTCCGGCTGCTCCAACGCATGCATTTTGAAGACTGCGGACGCGGTGTGAGAAAGACCGCCTCTCTTCCGTCTCTCGGGATGCCGAATCGTTCCCTTCCAGGAACATGTGGAACCGGTCTGCATACGATTCCCAGTCTTCCGTCGCGGATCGAACGGTGCTGGGGGGTGTTCAGCGAGCCATCTCACTCTGTTGCTTGTTGCATTCCGCCGTCTTCTCTTCAGGGAAATCCCACCTTGATCGCCAGTGTTAAGTTTGCATGAAGAGTCAGACGCGAGGAGTTCAGCAAAGGCTTTATTAATGACAACAGCTCGAATGGACCCACGTCCGGGTTAAGGCTACGGCTGCTTCTATAGCCTGCAGCCGTAGCTGCTAGTAATGGGAGTGCAGGGTTTCTTCCCTTTTCTTTAAAATACCATTTTGACATTTTACAAGACCAGTTCAAATAAACCAATAACATTTAAACCTACATACATAACAGTTTCCATTGCTGATTTGTAGAATTTGTTTTTGGCTTCATCTGTTGGGCATTGCACATATAAAGTTGTGGTCTGCATTGCCAGCCGAACTTTATGCCAAAGAGAGAGAACGAAGTTTCTCTCAGTGTTTTTCCTATCGGAATAAACTGCAATTTCCTCTGGGTTACAAAACAGAGTTTTGCAGCCATGTCTTCATCCTTTGCATTTTCAGATGAAAGCATCACAAGATACATCAGAACCAGAAGACATAAGAAATTATTACTTCAAAGACTAAAGATGGATTTAGCATAAAGTAACTGGCATGTTTGTACGTATTGCAACAGTTGTCACTTTAGAAAAAGCATCACTTCTGGCACTTCAGAGAAAGGAAAGGTCAACTTCCACATTGGTGGTAAGATGTCCTCAAGGTCACCTGAGTAGTGCTCCTGGCTCATTGTGATGACACAAATAAATAAGTGCTTCAATGACCCTCTAAAAGGATGCAAATTACAAGAGCCTTGGTGGTGCAGGCTGTTAAATACCCCTGCTTAAGTTCCAGCTGCCACAACTGCTGCAGGCTCGAATCCACCAGGCCAAGGTTGACTCAGCCTTCATCCTCTCGGGTGGTAGTAAATTGAGGACCCAAGATTGTTGGGGGCAATAAGGTGACTTTGTAAAAATGCCGCTTAGCAATAAGCAGGCATATACAATGGAAGGAAGGCTATTGCTGAGCATTGGGTTGTATCCCAAAAATTGTAAGCCGCCCTGAGTCTTCGGAGAAGGGCAGCATATAAATGGAATTTTTTAAAAAATGACCAGCTGTCTGCAAGGAATATAAATCCTTCCATTCCCCACTATCCTGTCAGAGCTGAAGAAGCTTCTTGGATGAGAAGCAAAATGTCTTCAAAAGAAAAAAACTAAGGAAGTCTAGTTGCTTCCTGAAAAAGCACCTTTGGAACAATCGGAACCTGGATGACTGAGAATCTCTACAGAACTTTTAATCTGTGACGTAGATTAGGCTGAGAGAGGAACTGGAGCAAAGAAAGTAACCCAGCCGGCTTTTATCCCTAATGTGGGACTAGATCTCCAAGTCTCCTAGTGATTGTCACCCAGTTGGCTTTCATGCCTAAATTAGGACCAGAACTCACTTGCTCCAGGTGATTGACCTAAAGCAGGTCTAGAATTCATAGTCTCCTTGTGATTGGCCCCAAATCGCCCATCCAGCTTTCATGCCTAAGGCAGGACTAGAACTCACAGTCTCCTGGTTTCTAGGCCAGTGTTTTAACCAGTAGATCAAACCAGCTCTTAGCTGCTACTCACTTCAACAACATGGACACAAACCACACATCATCATAGGCCATCCTGGCTAGATCCCAAAACTGGGAATGGAGGGGTTTGTGCCCGATGGCCTCATTGACCTCTGCAGACCATGTATTCTGGCCTCAGGGCCTCAACAAGCTCCTGGGTTGAACCTTAGTAATTCCAAGGTCAGCCCTGTCTCCTCGGGGCTGAGCATCCTGGTTTAGACTCGGCATCCAGACAGACCAGCTTTGTTCTGCTCCCAAAAGGGAGAAGAAGCTTTGAGAAACTGGAAAAGGAGTGGGTGGGTGGCTTGGGTGAGGGAAGAGCAAGGAAGGGACCGTGGGAGGTCTGTCTGGGACTCTTGATCCGCTGTTTCTTTCCACTCTGGAGGGAAACACAATTTCTCCCCCCCCCCGCAACACCCGCCCGAATGCTACTCGACCCAGTCACAGCCAGCCAGCTGGCAGCTAACTCAAAAGGCTGTTTGTTTCTTAATCTTGTGAACTAATCACTCATTTCTTACAAGAGAGTTCTCTGCAATTTCTGTCTCACTGCACCAGACACTCCCACATTCTTCAGCTTTCCCCCCCAAAAATAGTTGACTCTGGGTATGGCCGGTAGGCAAGATGGTGGAATCGCCATCACAGCAAAGGTGGATTCCTTCAACTTCGCCTACAACCTTTTAAATCCAACCATGGCCATGGTTCTTAATAGTTCACAGAGCGGCCTTGCACGATTTGGGACCCAGAGCCAAATGTGCCAGCCAGATGGATAGACAGCTTGCCAGGTTGTGCAGCAGCTTCTTCTGCTTAAACAACAACAACACACTCTTGATTTACGCATCATTTCATCATTTGTAACCCCGTAGGGACTAGCAAGCGCACCGGCTGAATATAGATAGTAGCCCTCAACTTACAACAGTTCTTTTACTGACCATTCAAAGTTACAACAGCACTGAAAATAGTGACATGTGACCATTTTTCACATTTACGACCATTGCAGCATCCCCATGACATATGATCAAAATTCGGACACTTGTCGATTGACTCATATTTATGACAGTTGCAGTGTTCTGGGGTCAAGTGTGATTTTCTGACCAGCAAAGTCAGTGGGGAAGCCAGATTCACTTAACAACCATGTTGCTAACATAACAACAGCAGTAATTCACTTAATAACTATGGAAAGCAAGGTCGTAAAATGAGGCAAACCTCACTTGACAAATGTTTTGCTTAGCAACATACATTCTGGGCTTAATTGTGGTCCTAAGTCGAGGACTAGCTGTATTTCAGGGAGAGAAATAGGTTGGCTAGCTAAAAAAGAGAAAAGAACTGTTGAATATATGGCTAGATAATTTTTGTGGCTGAGGAGGGTACCCTTGCAATGTTGCTACCACTTGATACTTTGCATTATCTGATTATTATATACATCATAATGTGAAATCACAGCTGCCAGTTCTTTAGTTAGTGTCAGCCTTCATATCGAGTTCATCCCAAGAATCTAGGATATTGTAATTTATCAGCGTAGTATATCTGTGGATCCAAGCCAAGTGACTTTTGTCAATGTGCAAATTTTCTATGTGCCATCCAAGATTTTTTTGGTATGGCATCCAGAATGCCAATTATAATACCGCAATAATTGTTGTTGTTGGTTGCATAGTCAGCCAGATGCTTAGCATGGATTTGGCATTGCAACCGGGATACAAAAATGTATTGTAATTATCATATGCATATACAATTGTTCTATATACATATACAATACAATTAAATGTATTATGCTTTGTTGCACAGTCAGCCAGATGTTCAAACTGGATTTAGCATTTTTATCCACCTATCAAGTCTTTCTTTATATGTACATTATTATGTACATATATAAATCACATTGGCCAGTTATTTCAATTTGTATGGCTACCCATTTCATCTAAACAACCCTAGCTCACAGCTGGTAAAAACAATCCAATTAAAACAAGCTTAAAATATATGTCTGTACGTATAAAAGCATTTTTAAAATATGTTGGTTTCCTATTTAATTTCCTTTTTGCCATGGGCATCACAGTTATTCCTTGCCAAGCATGTAGGGTCAGGTTACACTTGAATCAGAAAAGAGAGTCTGAATATACCATATGTATGTATCCTAATTTCAGGGTAAACTGCACTGAATTCACCTTCTTACTGCTTCAGTTCAAGGTTATTCAATCTTGACAAGTTTAAGGGATCAATGTTATTAAAAGGTATAATTTTTTAATCCATTAGATGAAGTGAGCTGCTGTTCACAAAAGTTGATGAGGCAATAAAATTTGTTAGAAAGGAAATGTGCTACCAGACTGCTGATTTTTTTTCACCATCATAGATTTCTAATCTGGTAGTCTTCCTATAATGTTGAATTCTAGGTGTTGCCATCACTACAGTGCATCCTGATGTTGTTACCTGGTTTGGTGGCAAAACAGTTTCAAGAAAACAACCAAATTCTGGGAACACCAAGAACTCAACAATTGCATTTTTATTCTCGATTGTCCAGAATCCAGATGGAAAGAAAAGGGGTGGGGTGGGAGATGAGGAAAGGTAAGGAGACCAAGAAGAGTTGACTGTCAATCAGAGTAATCTATCCATTTTTGTCTTGTTTTCCAAGATAACATTCCTTGTAGATATATACTTATTTGATCCTTTGCTCCAGTGAAGTTATAAACTTCCCTGCTAGATAAAGGAAGCAAGGCGTGGGACATTACTTTGGGTAGAAGAACCTGGAATTCTTGCTCTGCTTTTTACAAGAGTTTGGGAAAAAAATCCAGAATAGTCTTGTTAAACCAGCTAGAAGTTAACCTCCCTAATGTGGTCCTTAATTTGTTTTTAAGCAAAAGAGGAAATGTCACACTTGTAAAGTTAAGTAGCTGGATTCCAGAAGGTATTCAAGATGTGGTCTCCAAAGCTTTCTCTTGGCCAGAGAACTGTCATTAAATTTGATATTTTCCACTCTTTATGCCTTTCTGAAAGGACAAATATTCCATCAGTCTTTCGCCTTCTCATTCAACTATTCTCCTCAGCTTCTAAACTTTGCAGCAAAAAAATAAATAAATAAAATAAAATAAAATTGAACACCTGGGCGCCTTTGAAACTAAATTCTTCAACTACAGGAGACACAAGGCTCCGAGCCAAGAGTATTTGTAATTTTAGAGTTGTTGCATGGGAAAAAAAATACAAATGCAATTCCCCCCAAAACAAGCATCTGGAAGCCAGGGTTGACGGCTTATTTGCCACCTTCCGTTCAAAGAGGCAGGTTTTTTGTGCAACTCTTTGCAAAAAATGCTCACAGACAAAGTTATGCGGAGAGATTAAAAAACCTGGACTTCAAAGCGGGCCTTTTCTTTTGAAGACTGCACCTGGTTTGGGAGTTTGAATGCTGTGTCAGGGAGATAATTTTTTTTAACCCAAAAAATATATTATTAGTTCTGTGGGCAGGAAGGGAGGTGAGAGGAATACATTTTCACTGAAACATCCCAAACAAGCAGTGTGGAAATCTGCACAGCCCGTGCTGAATTTCAAATTTTGGCTCAGAATTCTCTCATCCCTTATGGAAAATCCTTATTATAAGTAGGGGAAAAAAAGACCCTCCTTCCCTTTGGTAGCATCAAAATGTGCCTCCTGTAAGGTAGTTTGTATCCAAACCAAGATCAGTCCTAAATAGAGAAAACCATGATGTAATAAAAGCTACTTCTGCTGCAGCCAGCTGCCTATAATTTGGCGGTTTGAATCCCACCAGGCTCAAGGTTGACTCAGCCTTCCATCCTTCTGAGGTGGGTAAAATGAGGACCCAAATTGTTGGGAAGCAATATGCTGACTCTGTAAACAGCTTAGAGAGGGCTATAAAAGCACTGTGAAGCAGTATATAAGCCTAAATGCTATTGCTATTAGTTCTTGTGTGACCAGACACTACAGGTAATCCTGGACTTATGACCATAATGGAGCCTGTCCATCATGATTGTCCCAAGCGTGCTTTTTCAAAAAAGAATCTTTGGGACAACCAGAATCTCCATAGACATTTGTCCATGTTGTCAGGATTCCAGCAGTTAGTCCAATTAATTCATGAGCCTCGAGCCACACTCCCAAAACTAAAAAGGATTTATTTGAAGGTAACATTCTATGTCCAGCATTAACCTGGGCATAGCCAATTCTGAGATACATAATTCACTGTCACCCTTTTCTGCTTTTCCGCCCACCCCTCTGGGTGTATCATCCAACATCCATAGTCAAGAGTCATCAATCATGCTCTCCAATTAGATTTTTGCATGGCAGAAGCTTCAGTCATCTAATCAGTCTCTGAAGAAAATATGAATGGAATGTACTTTCGATTCCACACTGTTGCCTGCTCTTTGAAACTCCCCCCCCTGCTTCTTTCTGTTGTCAACTATAAAACGTGTATACAAAATGTTTTATGAGTTGACACATGTAAAATGGATCAGTCATGTGGTCGACCTGATTTTATGACCTTTTCTGTGGTGGTCATTAAACAAATGCTGCAATCGTAAAGCAACCACATGGTTGTTAAGCAAACACCACAGTTCTTAAGCAAGCCAATGGTTTGCTATGGGCACAGTTTGTCAAAAACTAGAAGTAAACACCGATTTTAGGCATTCATCAGTCATGTATTGACTATAAATGCAGCTGTATTGCCAAGCGCCTGAAGTTTGGTCATGTACCTTGGGGGGAGGCAATGCCAGAATTTTGAATCTTGGTTGTAAGGAGCCCCAAGTTAGGTTGCTCATAAATCACAGACCGATGTAGCTATCAACTTGGATGTGGACTGATTTGACTGAAAAGTAATACCGATTTAAGAGATCCTTCAGAAAAAAACTAAAAAAAAAATTTCTCCAATCACATTGATATTTCAAAGTTTGTGTTAAGATTGTCCACTCAGTGGGCAAATTCTACCTATAGTACAATTTGGAAGGACCCACCGAAATAATTGAGCTAGGAACAGAATAGGAAAATCTCTAATTTTGTGGATCTCATTGAAAGGCAATGAGAAGAAAACAAGAAAATTTGAGGTGAGGGAAACAGAAAGGATTGGTCTGTGGCCAAAATTGACCAGAAAGGAAAAGTTCAGAGCAATTGACCAGAAAGGAAAAGTTCAGAGCAATTAATTATGCAGAAAAGCACCACCAAATGATCAATCTACCTTCAGGTCATGATTTAAACATCATTTTAGCCTTTAGCCACCTTAGCAACATGGGAGAGATGAAGGAAGAAAGTGAGACAGCTGAAACTATCAGATTGCTCCATAATTTTCCAATCCCAGGTACAGATGTGCAATAGAGATAGATTGAATTGGTGTTTCTCAATCTTGGCTACTTGAAAATGGGTGGACCTACATTCCCAAAATTCTGGCTGGGGGATTTGAGGAACAAGTCCACCCATCTTCAAGATGGATTGGGTGGAAAAAATGTTAGAATGCTACATCATCCAGAGATACGATGAGCATTGTCTTCTGAGGTTAAACATTTCAGACTTACAAAAAGAGACTGGAGCAGCTGAGTTTATTTTTCCTGGTATATATAGTTATCTTGAGGCTGCATTGGCCTGGTACTTACTGACTTACCACATGATGCCAATTTGAGATTGTCCAGAAAGACACCAGCTGTCTTTCTTCTCTGAAATTAGCATGGACTGGCTAATACTAGTACTATTGGCTGGAGAATTTTGAGAGTTGAAGTCCACATATCTCAAAATTGCCAAGGTTGACAAACACTGCTATAGATACTGAGAACTGAAACCATGGCCTTTTACATACAGAAACAAGTGCTTTGTCCCATAATGCCTTTCCTTAGACATAACTTTCTAGCCCTCATGGATAAGAATAAAGAGATTCCAAGTTAGCAGAGATGGCTAAATTGACTGCTTTGATTAAAGAAAAAACAACAACCTTTTACTTTTTTTCTGCTTGGAAACTGCTTCTGGACTTTGTACTTGAGGTGGAAAAAAATGAAACTTTGATTTTGGGTTTTGCTGATTAAATAGGTTATAGAAATGGCTAGTTATAGAAATGGCTAGTTTATACTATTAAATAAAAGTAAAAAAAGAAACACTTTTTCTTTCTTTTCCCCCTTTTCCCTACACTTTTCCCTTCCCTTTTCCCTCCCATATTTCCCTCCTATTTTCTTTTGTATTTTTGCATTTTATATAAACTAATTTTAAAAAAAAGAATAAAGAGACTCCAGGCACAATGTCTCAGCAGGGGGCAGCACTTGTTGGACTTGAAAATAAAAGGGGCCAGACATGGTTAGTACTAAATCAGAGATTACACAAGAGCTGAAGCTAGTGGAGAAACCATCTCATAATAAAGTGATGACAAATCATTATTACGCTAGGAAGCCGAATATGGTATTCTTCAAGAAATCCTTGAAGATTTTTCTTAGACAGGTAATCCTCAGCTTATGACCACAATTAGGACTAGAAAATTTGTGACTAAGCAAAGTGGTCATTAAGAGAGTCACACCAAAGTTCATATTTTTTGTTTGCTAAGGTAGTTAAATGAATCTGGCTACCTCATTGATTTGCTTGTCAAAAGCCGGCTAGGAAGATCACAGATGTCAGTCACGTGACTCCGTGATGTTGCAACCTTTGTAAATACATGCCAGTTGCCAAGTGTCCAAATCATGATCACATGACCACGGGGCTGCTGTTATGGTCATAAATGTAAGGACAGGTGGTAAGTCACATTTTCCAACGGTGCCATAACTTTGAATGATCATTAAACAAATGATCATAGGTTTGAGGACTACCTGTCTTTTCCCCTTTATAACAAGAAAGCTTTGAGTCCTCATGTTCGGTGTTGCTGTTCTCTAGTGTTTCTCAACTTTGACCACTTTAAGATAGGTGGACTTCAACTCCCAGAATTCCCTTGGCAGTAGGACTTCAACACATATCCTAAAGTGGCCAAGGTTGAGAAATATTGTTCTAGTAGAGCTGACACTCTACTCTGTAATCTCTTTTTCCCCACATGGAAATGCAAGGATTGACATGTGTGCATTCTGCACATCGAGACTAGAGCTTTATCCCTCCTCTCCCTTTTGAGAACTGCTTTTGGTCTAGTGGTTAAAGCACCAGGTTAGAAAAATGGGAAACTTTGAGTTCTAATCTTGTCTTAGCTATGAAATCCAGCTGGATGACTTTGGGTGAGTCCCTTTTCCTCAGCCCAATCAACTTCACAGGGTTGCTTTTGTGCAGCAAATAGGAGGAGGAAGGGATATGTTCACCAGCTTGAGTAATTTATAAATAATAATAAAGGTGGGATGTAAATATATTAAAATTAAAAAAAATAATATTCCTCCTTCCACAGCATCTCCTGAAATTAAAGTGTAAAGTGTATACACTCTGCTAAAACCCACGCACAGAACCATTAAGTTCCCCTGCAGCCCAGCCAGGAAAAACTTTGATAATACCAAAATAATCACTTTTATTAAAAGGCCTGAGCTTTGCCAGGCTGCAGTTCACTTCACCAGATGTAAAGAGAGGCTAGATGGATGGAGGATTTAAACTGGTCATAATTGGCTACTTCCTTCATCTTGGTGAAGTGAACAGCCCATGGAAGATTAGGTCTTTTAATAAAATTGGAAAACTTGCCAGCAAAGTCTTAATCTTTTGCCACCATAGATTAAGATAGTTCTCTTCTTCCTAAATCCCAGTGCGTAAGCTGTTTTCATCTCTGGCAAGTTTGGGAAAGTGAGAATCGACAGCAAGACAAGAATGATGTCCTTAAAACAGTGCCTTGAAATGAGAGGAGGATGTATGTATGGCCAGGCAACCAGACCTAATACTGTATTATAGTGCAATGTATTTAATTTGATTATTGAATTAGGCACGACATATCGGGTGAATACAGCCAGATACCTCGCTATTTGGGACATGAAAGGAAAGTGGTGACAAAAAAAAAAAAGTCAACTAAACCGTTTGCTAGTAGAATCTTCTGGATATGTTCCTCAGGCTCTTTAGAAACGTACAAAATCTAGTGCAGATTTACAGAGTAGAAGTGGTGCACACATGAGTATAAATTTGTGCATCACTAAAATATAATTTGAACTCAAATCATGCTAGCCAGGGAATTTTAAGAGTTAAAAGTCCACACATTTTCAAGTTGCCTAGTTGAAAAACATCAGTGCAGCTTATTTTACTGTATATACATTTTGGGTTTGCAATACTCCTGACAATCACTAGTTGGCAGCAGAGAAACAGGGAAAACTAGAGGTCCTCCAGATTTTGCAGTCCAGAGCTGGCAGCATTTAGGTGAAAACAATTATTAATTTTAAAAGCCTGCCAAGAGCTAACCTCTACTAATTCCTAATAAGAAAGAGATATTATATAAAAACTTCTACCCAACTATGCCAGGATTCAAGACAGATTTCAGCTCTTCAGTATTAAAAATATAGTTCTAGCCCCTATCCCTCTATAGTTGAAACTTTATTTAAAGTCCCTTCAATTTTCACTTACTAGTGAAGTTTTTAAGGGCACTCACGCTTCTTCTGGAGCAAGTCGGAATTACCTAGCTGTTCTGATTTTCACCTGATATGGGAATTCTGCCCTCTGCAAATGCTTGTGTGTCCTCTTTTTTCCTGATCCCCTTCAAGATCCAATAATTGGAAGACTTGGGGACAAACAGGGAGTCTTGGGAAGTCCCCCAGTATCCTTGGTGTCCTTAATATTCAGAGGGAGAGAGAAGCAGGTAAATTTCAGTCTCCAAGATTCTTACCTGTGTTAGGGTCTCCTGATGCCAGGTACAGCAAACTTGAAAGCACAAGATAGGTTTTCATGATGTGACACTAAAACAAAACAAAAAACAGAAGAAGAAGAAGAAGAAGAAGAAGAAGAAGAAGAAGAAGAAGAAGAAGAAGAAGAAGAAGAAGAAGAAGAAGAAGAAGAAGAAAATAAAATGTATGAGGTTTCCCCTACTATCTCCACAACTTTACTGGGAGTGCAGTTGCTGCCAAAGACAGAGTAAGTTAAGAGTTGTCTAAGCAGTATCCACTTTGCAATAATCCAGTGGGCTTCCTCGTTGCCTGCTCCTTAAGAGAGGATGATTTCCCCCACTCCAAAGGCTTAACTTCACCCTCTATATAAAGTGGTGTGTGTGTGTGTGTGTGTAAGTCTGCGCGGTCTGAATCATAACTCCAGAGAAGGCGGCGTTGGGCAGCAGCCAGCAATGTGTCGAGGGGAGGGTATTGTGAGTATGTCTCTCTGAGGCCTGCCTGGATGTGGTTATAGCCAAATCATTGTTGGAATCATCCTTTTTTACAACTGCAGGGCAGTGGATTTGGGACTTTAGTTTTTCAACGTGAAAACATGCATTCGAACAAGAGAAATACAAGAAGTGGTTGGCCAGACGTTTTCTTCTCCTTCATTTTCTTCTTCTTTTCCTCATTATTTTCCTATCCTCCTCTTCTTCCTCGTTGCTGTTGTTACTATTACTTTCCCCCACTTCATTTCTGGAAATGCTGATTCAACTTGTCATTGCATGGCACAAGTTTCCTCTGTGCAGTTCCAAAGACACACCTCTCATCCTTGGAATCGCAAAACTACTGAGACTCTTGCACACAAGTCTCATTAAAGAGGGGCTTTCAAGATTTTAAAATGCTATTTATTGATGTTTTTTTTAGGCTGGTCTTTGACCATAATAAAGATTAGAACTGAACTGATGTTTTCTTACTGTCTCAATCTGAATTCTCCCTAAATTATCCTGCTCACTTGATTGGCTAAGTTAGGCAAGGGAGGAGGATGCCTTCAGATGGAGTATAGGTAGTCCTCTAATTACAACGGACTTACCTTGGGTTTAGTTACAACCTGGATTTGGAGTTCTGATTGTCAGCCCCTCCCCCCCAGTAGTCATATGACTGAATTTCAGGCACTCAGCAACATGGCTGCATTTATGGCTGTTTGCAGCATCACATGACTGCATCTTATGACACTTTTCCCAAAAACTGGCCCTTACTTCTGGTTTTCAGCAAATCTGTGCCCTTAGTGAAATATTGGTTCACTCAATGACCAGTGTTTGCTTAACGACAACTATAAAAACAATAAAATCCAGTCAGTCACATACCAACCTCTTTTTGTCAAGACATATAAAGACTTACAACTATGATGGGCAAGATCTATTATGGCCATAAGTTAAGGAGTACCTGTATTAAAGGATCTGTGGTAGCAGAGCATTTAATGCAGGTAGTGATCTATGACCCCAACTGAGCTCAAAATTTCCTTTACTGAGACATTAAGTAAGTTTTGCCCCATTTTACTACCTTTCTTGCCACAGTTGTTAAGGGAATCGATGCAGATATTAATTTAGTAACACAATTGTTAAGTGAATCTGGCTTCCCCATTGACTTTGGTTGTCAGAAGGTCACAAAAGGTGGTGATATGACCCTGGGACACTGTAGCCGTCATAAATACGATCAGTTGCCAAGCTGACTCTGAAGTTTAATCATATGACCATGGGGATGCTGCAACGGTCATAAATGTGAAAAATGGTCACAAGTCCTTTTTTCAGTGCTGTTGTGATTTTGAATGGTCACTAAACAAACTGTTGTAAGTTGAGGATTATCTGTAATGAATGTCCCCGCTATTTATTTTTCTTAGGCAGCATTTGCACGAATAAAAAACATCTGTTTTTACCACACAGAAAACCATTACCCTAGTCACCCTAGCTTTCCTCTTTCCCCCTATGATCGATTGGCATGCTTAGAAGCAAACAATAAAGTAGGCCATAAATGCATAAATCTTACTAAATTTACCAAGCTTAAGTATGAATAATTGTGGACAGTCAGGAATGAACAATTGCACAAAGTGATGGTCATGCATACAACAAGGAGGATGCAAAGATTTCCAGCCCAAATTCCTTCTTAGCTAGCTGTTCCAGTTTTTAACAGAATAATGGAACAGAATACCAGAATAGCCGAGTTGGAAGGGGGGACCTTGGAGGTCTTCTAGTCCAGTCTCCTACTCAAGCAGAAGATCCTATATCATTTCAGACAAATGGCTGTCCAATCTTCCTAAAACCTTCAAGTGATGGAGCACTCACAACTTCTGTAGGGAAGTCATTCCACTGATTCCACTGGTTCTAAGTGTCAGGACATTTTCTTCTTAGTTCTTGGTTGGTTGATTGGTTTCCATCCACTGCTTCTTGTCCTGCCTTCAGGTGCTTCGGAAAATAGGTTGACGGTGACCCTTCTTGTTGGCAGCCACTTTGACAAGTGGTGGGATTCAAATTTTTTTACTACTGGTTCTGTGGGTGTGGCTTGGTGGGCGTGGCATTGCTTGGTGGGCATGGCAGGGGAAGGATACTGCAAAATCTCCATTCTCTCCCCACCCCACTAACCTGCTTTCCAGCTCTGTTTTCCTGTGCAGGGCAACAAAAGAAGACCCAGCCGATCAGCTGGGACTCGGGAGGCAGAGAATAGATGGGGGCGGAGCCAGTCAGAGGTCTCAAAATTTCCGTTACCAGTTCTCCGAACTACTCAAAATTTCCACTACCAGTTCTCCAGAACTGGTCAGAACCTGCTGAATACCACCTGTGCCTTTGATATTGGAACGCTGCTATCATGTCATCCCTAGGCCTTTTACTAAACTAGATATACCCAATTCCTGCAACCATATTTATTTTATTTATTTATTTATTGGATTTCTAACCCGCCCCATCTCCCGAAGGACTCAGGGCGGCGTACAATCATAAAACAATACAAAATATACAATTAAAAAATATTAAATGAGAAACCCAATCAAAAGCTACAAACAATAAAACCATCGTCTAAAACTCCCCTCCCCACCCTCAGCCCAGGTCAGCACGTTGGAACAACCAGGTTTTGAGGCCCCGGTGGAAGGAGCGGAGGTCAGGGGCCACCTGAAGCTCCAGGGGGAGCTGGTTCCACAGGGTGGGTGCTCCCACAGAGAAGGCCCTGCCCCTAGGGGTCGCCAGCTGACATTGTCTGGCTGACAGAACCCCAAGG
The DNA here is from genome assembly GCA_009733165.1 of Naja naja. Classification (NCBI taxonomy): domain Eukaryota; kingdom Metazoa; phylum Chordata; class Lepidosauria; order Squamata; family Elapidae; genus Naja; species Naja naja. The sequence goes on from CM019148.1 coordinate 361,896,985, forward strand.
AGGCCCACCCTGTGAGAACGCACAGGACGATGGGAAACAGTTGCTGGCAGCAGGGTCTCCCGTAAATATCCTGGTCCTAAGCCATGAAGGGCTTTGTAGGTTAACACCAGCACTTTAAATCTCACCCGGAGGGCAACCGGTAACCAGTGCAGCTCACGCAGGAGGGGTGTAACATGGGAGTATCAGGACAATCCCATCACAACCCACGCCGCTGCATTCTGGACAAGTTGAAGCCTCCGGGTGGTCTTCAAGGGCAGCCCCATGTATAGAGCATTGCAGTAGTCCAAACGGGAAGTGACGAGTGCATGAGTGACCGTACGTAGGGCATCTCGATCCAGGTAGGGGCGCAACTGGCGCACCAGGTGAACCTGGGCAAATGGCCCCCTGGCCACGGCTCCCACCCGATCCTCTAAACTGAGCCGTGCATCCAGGAGGATGCCCAAGTTACATGCCCTATCTACGGGGGACAACACCTCCCCTCCCATAACTAGAGGTGGAATATCCTGGACAACTCGAGATGCCGGCACATAAAGCCACTTGGTCTTGGCCGGGTTGAGCCGGAGCCTGTTCCTCCCTCTGCTCTCCTAACCATCTTTGTTTCAATCTGTGTTTGTGTCTTCTCCCAAAAGAAGGCATATGGATGATCTGTTGTGCCTCATTTAGCATCAGAAGCTACCCTATGTGAATGGTTGAGAGAGTAGATATGTCCAGCTCATCAAAGAGAAGGATTAGAGGAGACATGATAGCTGACTTCCACTACTTGAGGGGCTGTTACAGAGAAGAGGGGATTGACATTGTTATGTTTGTATAGAGAGGCAGGATGCGGAGTGCTACAGCTCAAAGAGTATTGTGACTTCAGCTCAGAACAGACCCAACTGGCTCAGCCGCGGCAGCTATTTATAGCTGGCTGCCGCGGCTGCCAGCCAATCAGAGTGCAGGGTTTTCCCGCACTTTTACAACCAATGAATTCAAACACTTTACAACACAACCAGTCATTTTAAACTCTGCATACATAACACCCCTCCCCACTAGGTTTGGTCCATACTCAAACCCCATCTATCTAATATACTCTTGTAAATAGGTGGGGCTCTTACGGGTACGTTGAGACCTGCGTGGTTCAGGTGTTTTGTGAATCTCACTTTGTGAGGAAGGAAATGTATCTGCCAACATTCCCTTATCAGGACTTTTTGTACTAGTAGAACCTGTTTGGTTACTACAACCTGGTCTCTCCTCCCAATCCATCTCCAAACCAATGTCACCCCCTAAATCTGGTAGTGAATTGCAATCCTCCATTTGTAAATTTGGATGTTGGCACCCTGACAGGTTTTGGGATGGTTCCTGTCGAGTTAGCTCGTTACACATGGGGTTGATTCTTACTTGCTGATTGCCTTCATTATCTCCCCCTTCCCCCCTAGAAGAGGCTGAGGGCCTGGACTCCAGAGAGGAGCAAGGGCGATGCTCCAGGGGTAGTCTGGACCGTAACTGGTCTATGTGCCTACTCCACAAGACACCATCCTCAGTTTGAACCCTGTAAGACCTGGGGCCTGTAACCTGGGTTATCTCAGCAGGAATCCATAATGGTTCACCCACAAGGTTTTAGCATAGACAGAATCCCCCACAGTGAATGTGCGAGTTTTGCTGGTGGAATCTACTGGAGCGTTGGGTGCGTAAGTGGGGTGAAGGCGGTCCAGGGTAGACCTGAGTTTTCTACCCATCAAAAGCTCAGCTGGGGTTAAGTTAGTGGATGGACTAGGAGTGATGTGTTGAATACTGAGTAGTTTTTCAACTTTCTCAGTGATGTCCCCTGGGCCCAATTGTTGGAGTTTCTCTTTGGTAAATCGTACCATGCGTTCAGCCCGGCCGTTAGCCGAAGGATGCCCAGGGGCAGTAAGGGCATGTCTGATACCCTGCTGTGCTAAATATGATTCAAAAAGGTTAGCAGTAAATTGAGGACCATTGTCAGAAACAATCACATCAGGTAACCCATGAGTTATAAAAAGTTTCTTAAGCTGTTTGATAACAGCATCTGCTGTGGTGGAACCCATGGGATAACCTCTAACCATCTGGAATATGCATCAACTACAATAAGGAAAGTGTGCCCTCTGGTAGGGCCAGCAAAATCAATGTGAATCCTGGACCATGGACCCCTAGGACATTCCCATTCTTGTTTGGGGCGAGGGTGGAGCAGGCCTTACTTGCTGACAGTTTGGGCAGGATGCAACCCAGTTTTCAACCATTTTGTCTATACCGGCCACCACACATAACTCCTGGCCAATCCCTTCATTCTGACAATACCGGATGACCCTCATGTAACATTTCCAAAACCTCTTTCTGCAATTTTGCAGGAATAACCACCCTGTTACCCCACAAAATACATCCCCTCAAGACAGATAATTCAGTTTGTCTGGATTTAAAAGGTTGGGAAGCTTGAGGTAGATCATGTAGTGGCCAACCCTTTTAATCCAGCCCACAATAGGAGCCAATGAAGTGTCTTTGGCAGTTTCTCTAGCAATTTCAGCAGCATGAACTGGAAGTTTGGCAACAGTTTCTAGAAAGAAGGTGTAAGTTTCAGGAGCAGGGTCCTCAGTGTGCAAAGGAAGTGGGCAGCGATTCAAAGCATCAGCGTGCCCAATGTCATTTTCCGGTCTGTGGATGAGTTTATATGAATAAGCAGCAAGAAATTCAGTCCATCTCAGCATTCTTGGTGACAGGATGGTGGGCGTTGGTCTGTCCCCTGCCACAATGCCTAAAAGAGGTTTGTGATCTGTAACAATGGTGAACCTTCTCCCATATACGTACTCATGGAACTTCTTGACTGCTGCCATGATAGCCAACGCTTCCTTGTCCAGTTGACTGTAGTTTCTCTCTGCTTTGGTCAAAGTGCGAGAGTAAAATGCAATAGGGGCTTCCCTTCCACTGGGAAGCATGTGGCTCAACACCCCCCACTCCAAAAGGGGATGCATCACAAGTCAATACTACAGGTAAATTCTCAGAAAACTGTATCAGGACACAATCAGAAGTGATTTGTCTCTTAATGTTGTTAAATGCAGCTTCTTCTTTTGTGCCCCAGACCCATGCAGATTTTTATCCAGTAATCTGTGTAAGGGTTCTGCAGTGGTTGCTTTCTGAGGTAGAAACATATGATAGAAATTAATAAGTCCCAGGAATGCTTGCAAGTCAGTTTTGCATCTAGGCCTGGGGGCTTCTTTGATTGCCTGAACTTTGGCTTCTGTGGGGTGGATGCCATGTTTATCAATCATATAACCCAAGAATTCTACTTTGTCAGTTCTTAGTGTGCATTTCTCTTTTTGACCTTTAACCCGCTTTTTGAACCTGGTTAGAACTTCTCTGAGTTTCTCGTGTAACTGAGTGTCATTTTCAGCAGAGATTAAAACGTCATCAAAATAAGGCACCACCCCTGGTAACCCTTGTAGCATCCTTTCCATGAGGCTTTGGAAAATGCCTGGTGCCACACTTACTCCAAATTGTAACCTCTTGCATTTGAATGCACCCGATGGGTTACAATGGTTTGCTTCTGCAGTTAGATCATCTACTGTTAACTGCTGGTATGCTTGGGCCACGTCCAGCTTGACGAAGACTGTGCTTCCGCCAAGAGAGTGTAATAAGTGATGAACCACTGGAACTGGATATGCGCTCTGTTGTAGCGCATGGTTCAATGTCCCCTTGTAATCCCGCAGATTCTCACCGAGCCATCCGCCTTGACCGGTGTGACTATGGGTGTCTCCCACCTGGAGTGGTCTGTGGGCTCTAATACCCCTTGGGCTATCAGTTTATCTAATTGTTCATCAATTTTTCCTTCAATGCAAAGGGTACCCTTCTGGGTTTTAAGCGGATTGGTTGTACCTTGGGATCTAGGGCAAAAGTGATAGGGGTCCCCAAGTACTTGCCTAATCCGTCGCTGAAGACCTCTGGAAACTCAGACTTCAAAGACTCTTCCCACTCAGTGTTGCTCACGTGATTGATGCCAGTCACTTGATGCCCAGCGGGTTGAACCATTCCAGTCCCAGCAAACTTGGGCGATCTTTATCCACGATGGTCAGGGTAGGCGTTTGATGTGACCTTTGAACTTCACGTTGAATTCTCTTGTTCCAACTACTGGAATCTTGTTCCCTTGGTAGTCTTTAAGAGTTAATGCCTGCTTCTTGAAGTGAGTCTTCTGAATGTCTGGTATCAGTCTTTGAATAGTGTCCCATGACACCATGGATAAATATGAACCTGAGTCCACTTCCATTTGGCAAGGCCTTCCTTCAATGAATACCTTGACATGCACTTTCCTGTTATTTAAGGGGATGAATGACCAATAGTTACTGTTTGATGAGTTTCATTCCTTCCATTTGCTTCTGTGTTGCCCCATTTTCTCACTGATGTTGTTTGGCTTGACTTCTCTGTCTTTGTTGTTTGCAGCAAACTTCCTTCTGTTGGGTGGAGTTCTGGATGATTTGCAGACTCTTGCAATGTGCCCTCTTTTTTCACAATGGAGGCAAATGGTGTCCAGGAACTTGCATTCAGTGCGGGGTGGTTCCCCCACAACCTATGCAGTGGAAATCACGCCCTTCCTTCTCAGGTCGTTTCGTTTCGCTCCATTCTGAGTCTATTAATTCCTTCTTCTTCTTCACTGTGTTCTGACTCAGATTCCAGTTCATCAAAATGAGTTGTGGTGGTCTTCTCCCCTCAGAATGGCCCGTAGTCTTGTTCATCTTTCTCATGGCTGCTGCTGAGAATTTGGTGGCCTCTGCTGAAGATGCTTCTTCTATGGCTTCTTTCAGCGTGATCTTGGGTTTCATCAGTAATTTGCTCTGCAAAACCTTGTCTTTAAGGCCCAATACAAAACGATCGCATGGCCTCCTCTAAACTGCTGAATTCACACGCACCCCCAATGTCTCTTAAACTTGCCATGAAGTCATTTACGCTTTCGTCTTCCCCCTGATCGCGGCGATAAAACTCGTGTCTCTTAATGAGGCACGATACTTGGGGCGCGTAGTGTGCCCTTAAAAGCCTCTCCAGATCAGGCCATGCCATTACCTTCACGTCTGCTGCGCCAGCTAATGCCTTCGCCATCTTGAAAACTGCCGGACCGCAATACGTGAGAAAGACCGCCCTCTTCCGCTGCTCAGAAATGGGGGCCAGGTCGTTTCCTTCCAGATACATCTGAAACCGATCTGCATATGACTCCCAGTCTTCATTCTTGGGTCGAATGGGCTGGGGGTGTTCAGCGCAGCCATCTCGCTCTTCTCTGTTCCGCGTTGCCTTCTCTTCAGGGAGATCCCATCCTCGTCGCCAGTGTTATGTTTGCATAGAGAGGAAGGACGCGCAGTGCTACAGCTCAAAGTTTATTGTGACTTCATCTCAGAACAGACCCAACTGGCTCAGCCGCGGCAGCTATTTATAGCCGGCTGCTGCGGCTGCCAGCCAATCAGAGTGCAGGGTTTTCCGGCACTTTTACAACCAATGAATTCAAACACTTTACAACACAACCAGTCATTTTAAACTCTGCATACATAACAGACATGTTCTAAGCAGTGGGTGGAAGCTCATAAAGAGAGATCTGACCTAGAAATAAGGAAAAAAATTCTGACAGTGAAAGCAACTAATCAGTGGAATAACTTGCCTCTCAGAATTGTGAGTGCTTCATCACTAGAGGTTTTCAAAAATAGACTGGACAACCATTTGACTAGGATGGTGTAAGGCTTCTGCCCTGAGCAGGAGGTCTGGACTAGAAGACCTCCAAGATCTCTTCCAGTCCTGTCTTGTCTACTTCAAAGCAATAGAAACATTAACCAAAGGTGCTCCTTGTTACTGAAAACAGTTATTCAAAGAAACTTCTTGCTGTCATCACTATGATTCTATGTTCTATATCAGGGATCTCCAAACTCTGCAACATTAAGAGTTCTGGACTTCAATTCCCAGAATTCCTCAGCCAGCATAAGGAATGACTGACTGCGGAATTCTGGGAATTGAAGTTCACAAGTCTAAGAGTTGCCAGGTTTGGAGAGCCTGTTCATTCACCATCATGCTGATGAAACAAAAGATCTGGTATGTGAGGAACCCTTGTTGGTTGGCCAAGCTGGCAGACCCACTCTCTCCTCCAGACAGTGGGCATCATTCTTCATGATCATTTGGACTTGAACTGCAAGGAAAACCAAAGACTGGATTCAGTAGGCACCTGTTCATGTCATGCTGTATACATGTATTCCTTGGTTCACAACATTTGTTTAGTAACCATTCAAAGTTACAATGGCACTGAAAAAAGTGACTTATGATCAAAATTCGGGTGCTTGGCAACAGGCATGTATTTGCAATGGTTGCAATGTCCCGGAGTCATGGGATTGCCATTTGTGACCTTCCCAGCCAGCTGCTGACAAGCAAAAATCAATGGGGGTAGCTGGATTCACTTCATGACTGCTTGAATCAGTGATTCGCTGAACAATTGTGGCAAAAACGGTCATAAAACCAGGCGCATCTCATTTAACAACTGCCTTGCTTAGCAAGGGTAATTCTGGTCCCAAATGTAATCATAGATCAAGGACTAGTGGGAAATTGAATGCTTCCAGGTGTTTTAAAAAATGACCCAGGTGAAATGAGAATTGCGAAGAAGCATAGACATGGTCTTTTGTTTAAACAAAAAATACGGTTGCTTCCTTTTTCTCCATGCAGAAATTATGCTTCAGTTTCCCCCTGACCAACCCCCAGAGGCAGACCACATTTTTCCATGCCCTCCTGCACTGTTCCTTTGATGCTCTGCTGTGATCTGACTTTATTGAGTTGGGGGCTGGGGGAAGAGAGACGTCTGCAGACACAATAAAGATAAACCTTCACCGTCACTGTCTCCGTATCCTCCAGGGCTCTAGCTTAAAGCACTATCCCGCTTCAATTTCTCTTCTGTCTATTTGCAGGCTAAAGGAAAAAGCAGCTTCAACTGTCTTCAGAGATGAATGCACACTGATGTTTCTCATGCATATTTTTTTAATTTGTGAAATAGTATATCAGAATAACAGAGTTGGAAGGAACCTTGGAGGTCTTCTAGCCCAACCCATTCCTCAAGCAGGAGACCATATACCATTTCAGACAAATGGGTGTCCAATCTCTTCTTAAAAACTTCCAGTGTTGGAGCACCCACAACATCTGGAGGCAAGTCATTCCACTGATTAATTGATCTAATTGTCAGAAAATTTCTCCTTAGTTCTAGGTTGGATCTCTCCTTGATTAGTTTCCATCAATTGCTTCGTTCTTCAGGTGCTTTGGAGAATAGCTTTATTCCCTCTTCTTGTGGCAGTCCCTTAGTGACTTAATGTAAGGTAGAGCTAACACATCTGGACTGCCAAGCTGCAAAGCAATGTTTCTCAACCTTGGCGACATTAAGATAGGTGGACTTCAACTCCCAGAATCCTCAGCCAATGTGATCTAGAACAGGGGTCTCGAACCTTGGCAACTTTAAGCCTGGAGGACTTCAATTCCCAGAATTCTGGGAGTTGAAGTCCGCCTGGCTTAAAGTTGCCAAGGTTCGAGACCCCTGATCTAGAATCCTTCAGGACTGGGATAAGTTATTTTATATTTCACAATATGTCGTCTTTTGAAAACAAATTTTTTCCCTTTTAAATCAGGTGATTGTCCAGGGCAGTATTCCATAATCACAGCAACTTTAAAATGTGTGGACTTCAACTCCCAGAAAGCTTGACAGACACAATTTAATAAGGAAATTATACTCCAGATGCCCCTGGAGACTTTAGGGGGCCGCTGGACTCTTTCTCAGTCATAGCCCCTCCCTCTACAACACCTTGCCCCATCCAGCATGCTGCCAGGGGAATTCTGGGAGTTGAAGTCCACACATTTTAAAGTTGCTGTGATTATGGAATACTGCCCTGGACAATCACCTGATTTAAAGGAAAAAAAAATTGTTTTCAAAAGATGTATAAGGGATGTGGATAAACCCAGCATCAGCCTTCCACAATGATTTCATACACATTCTTAGAATGTACAAATAGTTGATGACTGTGGCCCAATAGCCAGTAAAAAACAGAAAAAATCAGAGTAAACCTCATGTAGCTAGAACGGAAATCCTTGTTTATCCCAGAGTTTTGACTTATGAGGAATGTTTTATGAATGATGCAGCCACATGGCAGACTTGTTGCAAATGTCCAGTCCTGCACTGGCAGCCATTTTGTGAATGTTACCTGCAATGGCAGCCATTTTGATGCCTCAGCATTTTATAGTGAGGTAAAAGTAGAAAAAGAAGCAAGGAGAAAAAACAGAAGGCTGCAAAAAGAAAGAAAGAAAAAGGAATGAATGACGTCTGACTTTTTTTCGATGCAGAAGACTTCAAAAGAAAGAATCACCATAATCTTTTTGCTTTACATTTCTCAGCCTTTATAACAACAAATTCATTGTAATCATCAAACCCTAAAATAAATGTGGTTTTATTTTCCCAATTTCAAGCAAAAAGTCCAGAAACTGTTCTAAGTAGGAACACAACTATAAACATTCTGCTCTTTAATTAAAACAATGAGTTTTGTCATCTCTTCCAATTTATCTGCAATGGCAGCCATTTTGTGATTGGGCAAGTCCTGCAATGGCAGCCATTTTGTGATTGGGCAAGTCCTGCAATGGCAACCATTTTGTGATTGGGCAAATCCTGCAGTGGCAGCCCTTTTTGTGATTGGGCAAGTCCTGCAACAGCAGCTATGTTGTAAATGACCATTCCTGCAATGGCAGCCCTTTTGTGAATGACCAACCCAACGAAGTCTTCCATTGTGTGAATCGGCAAGTCCTGCAGTGGCAGCCATGTTGTCAGTGAACCCAATACCAAAGCTTAAAATAATAAATGTGTCCTCTGGTCCAAAAAGTTTGGCTTGTCTCCAGTTAATGGATGTCCCTTAACACATTTGGGGAGGAATACATGGCTAATTTGTAGAGGTGGCACCAAACCTACCTCTTCTACCAAAAACAACTTTTCGTGAAACAATATGCTGCTCTGAAAAGGCATATTCAGCAGGGCTGAAACAATTTATTCTTCTCTCTAACAGAAACTTTACGAAATACTTACTAGTTCTGCCAAAATTACAACTTTCCAAGTACAAGCTACTAGAGGCATCTTTAGCAGCCGGAACAAATCAGCGATAAATTGCTGCATAAACACCTTTGAAAGTGGAAGAGTAATTTAGATGTTTGGGCAGATGCAAGCAAGATCAGCTATTTACTTAAAGAATTAATTGGTGGTTAGAAATGTTTCTCTCTATAATATTTAATTAACTTCAGGAATTCCCAACCCATAAAGATTACCCAGCAATTGTGGGTAAAGTCAGGAGCTACTGACAAAACCAAATGGAACCTCCACTGCTCCAAAGCAGTCTATCACAAAATATAGGTAGTTCTCGACTTGCAATCACAATTGATCCCAAAATTAGAGTTGCTAAGCAAGACAGTTGTTGAGTGAGTTTGGTCCCATTTTACAACCTTTATTGCCACAATTCTTAAGTGAACCACTGCACTTGTTAAGTTAGCAACATGGCTGTTAAGCGAATCTGGCTTCGCCATTGATTTTGTTTGTCAGAAGTTCACAAAAGGTGATCATATGACCCCGGGCCTCTACAATGGTCACAAATGTGAGTCAGTTGTCAAGTGTCTGAATTTTGATCACATGACCATGGGGATGCTGCAATGGTCGTATGAAAAACGGTCATGAGTCTCCTTTTTCAGTGCCATTGTAACTTTGAATGGTCATTAAATGAATGGTTGTAAGTTGAGGACTACCTGTAACAAGGCAAAGAGAAGGGCCTGTTTCCACACAGTGTTTTGGATATTTCTGACTTCCCGGCTGAGGCCAAAAGATCAGATGAACCTTTGTTGCAATCCAGACTGGTTTTTCTTTGGGGTTGAAAAGACTGGTGTGCAAATCCCCTAATCCCTGCATCAGAAGTTTTCATTGTGTAGACTATAAAAGGAGAGGATCGCTTTGCATTCTTGAGGTCTTGCGTAGGTTTGGGTTTTGTGACGTTTTCGGCACACAACTTGGGACATCACCAGAACCAGAGCCATCAAGAGGTTTTGGAAGCTCAGCTGGAATCATGAATCAAAACAAATACAACGTTTTCCAAATCCATGTATTTACTGGAACATCCAGTGAGAATAAACCTGATAACCCCCATTTCAGTATGTCTCTCCTCCATCCTGATGTAACACAAACAAGGCAGGATGGGAGAAATTATTACTTTTCGTTCACCTATTAGAAGCATAAGGAAAAGGGAAAACTTTCCAGAAAATTTAAAAACGTGGCTTTCTTCAGGAAGAACTTTTGGGACTGATTTTGGAGAAGAATTTAGGTTTTTTTTAATACTGGTATACTATTTATATTGTTCAGGTTATCTGCAGACCCTTCCTTCCTTCCTTCCTTCCTTCCTTCCTTCCTTCCTTCCTTCCTTCCTTCCTTCCTTCCTTCGGAATAGGCAACTTTCTCAGGATTAATTTTTAAACTTTTCAGCAGTTCCTAGTTTTCACCCAAATTCTAGACGATTGCTTGCCCCTTACAATCTATCATTCAGTACCTGCCTCGCCGCTTTTTCATCCCCAGATATATCTTGTTCTCAGTGGAGGTAGTCCTTGGCTTATGACCACAATTGAGCTGAAAATTTCTGTTGCAGAAAAACAGTTATAAGTCAACTTTTTTCAGTGCCATTGTAACTTCGGTCATTAAATGAATAGTTGAAAGTTAAGGACTTACCTGTATTAGGAATTCTGTCACCTTGCAATAATTAACATTTTTAAATTCTGCATCAGACAGTGTGTATGCCAAGCAACTGCCCAAACAAAACCATTATTTTTTTTTTTTTACCCTTCCCTGCTGATGCTCTGAGCATGAATCAACAATGCCAGGATCAACGCATCAAATAAGTACTATAACACTCTTCAGGAAGAGTCTCTGTCCCATTTTTTTTTTATACTGGTATACTATTTATATTGTTCAGGCTATCTGCAGACTCTCCTTTCCTTCCTTCCTTCCTTCCTTCCTTCCTTCCTTCCTTCCTCCTCCCTCCTCCCTCCCCTCCTCCTCCCTCCTCCTTCCTTCCTTCCTTCCTTCCTTCCTTCCTTCCTTCTTAGCTAACTAAATTGCCTTTCATGGCACACAAGTGACAGAATTTAAACTGCAGAAATGTAGAAAATGCTCATCTCATTCCTGTAAGATTATGAGAAGTGGGTCTATCAGTTCTCTTTCCCTCTGTTACTAGAAAAATCAGAGACTCCCGGAAGTGGGATTCTCAGGAATTGGTGAAATGACACTTTGAATCAGAAAAAGCAGTTTACACAAACAAGAAAACTGCCTGAACGGAATGTCCATATAATCGTAAAGGGCACATTGGCTAAAACATTTGTCTTGCACCATCTTAGAATTTCATTTGCAAATGCCTAAGGGTGTTGGGGTCTTTTCAACATCCAACTGCAGTAAAAATTTAAAGAGAGAGGCTAGACATTAAGGAGACTTTATTTCTTTTTTAAAAATCCTAAATGAATGCTGGATTGTGTTTTTATGCCTTCTAATCATGGCCAACTTTATTTCTTTCGTAACCTGTCAGAAAATAAAACATTAGCAAAATGCATGCAATGAGGATTTTGGCGGAAAATACCCTTCTCTTTCCTCCTCCTCCTTTTGTAAATATTTTAAAACTTCTTGCTGGCTCCAAGATTTACAAATTAGTTCCCAAAACACTCCAGATACTTATCTGAAAGATAATCATTTGATTCATGTGGGAAGAATAGTTTTCTTCTTGACAAAAACTGTATATATTACTAAGGCCAAAACTAAACATGCTTATGGATGAACCCCATCTTTATCTGGGCTAATACAACTAGTCTTCAACTTACGACAACAATTGAACCCAACATTTCCATTGCTAAGCAAGATAGTTGTTAACTGAGTTTTGCTCCATTTTACAACCTTTCTTGCCAACAGATGTGGCAAGTAAATCGCTGCAGGCATTAAGTTAGTAACACAGTTATTCAGTGAATCTGGCTTCCCCATTGATTTTCCTTGTCAGAAGGTCACAAAAGGAGATCAGATAACACCAGGAGACTGCAATTGTCATAAATATTTATTTATTTATTTATTAATGGGACTTATATGCCGCCCCATCTCCGAAGACTCGGGGCAGCTTACAATAAAACAACCACAATAAATACTTAAAAAAGAATTAAACTAATAGTCCCCATTACAGTTACAAATACAAAACTTAAAATCCGTCAAAATCTAAAACCACCCCACCCATGGGTCACAGCCGGATTGGTCAAATAACCAGGTCTTCAGGTCATGGCGGAAGGTGCAGAGGTCGGGGCCAGGCCCAAGGGAAGTTGATTCCAGAGTTCGGGACGCGACAGAGTACACGTCATCGGGGACCGCCAGCGGCATTGCCCGGCCGATGGGACCCCAAGGAATCCCTGTCTATGACTTCGCACAGGGCGGTTAGTATTCGATGTCGGCAGCAGTCGCTCCCTTAAGTAATAAGGACCCATGTCATGTAGGACTTTGTATGTTAAAGTTGAAACCTTGAATATGAGCTTTTTTTACTTTTTTTAAAAAAACTTTTTTAAAAAGATTTCAGTGCTGTTGTAACTTTGAATGCAGTGGTGGTATGCTACCGGTTCAGACCGGTTCATCGTGTTTGCTTTATTGAAATAGGGTTTGGGTCAGAACAGGTCCTGCGGCTGTGTTTTACAACGGTTTTGCCAAAAACAGTAGTCACTTGCAGTTTTCAACAAACCACGTCCCTAATGAACCATTAGTTCATTTAACAACCATGATATTTATTTAACGACCACTGCAAAAAGATCATGAAATCAGGTTGGCCATGTGAACATGACTTGTTTTATGACTGCCACTTCTTCTGACTGTGATGGGCAGACTTCATTATGGTTTTAAATTGTAAAACTACCTGTAGTAGTTTCTGGAACAAAACTAAGGATCTGGATGGGGAGCAACAGGCTCCGACTCAACCCGGCTAAGACTGAGTGGCTGTGCATACCGGCATCTCAGACTACTCAGGATATACCATCTTTGGTCATGGGGGGAGAGGTGTTACCCCCCGTGGGCAGGGCACGCAACCTGGGTGTCCTCCTCGATACACAGCTCAGTTTGGAGGAGCAGGTGGGAACTGTGGCCAGGGGGGCATTTGCCCAGGTGCAGCTGGTTCACCAGCTGTGCCCTTACCTGAGCTGAGATGCCCTACGGACAGTCACTCATGCACTCGTCACTTCCCGGATCGACTACTGCAACGCTCTCTACATGGGACTGCCCTGGTAGACCACCCGGAGGTTGCAGTTGGTGCAGAATGCGGCTGCGCGGGCTGTGATGGGGGTGTCCCGATACTCCCATGTTACACCCCTCCTGCGCGGCCTGCATTGGTTGCCAGTTGCCTTCCGGGTAAGATTCAAGGTATTGGTAACAACATATAAAGTCCTACATGGCTTGGGTCCGGGGTACTTGCGGGAGCGTCTCCTGCAGGCATCTCGCTCCGGTCGCCCGGTACACTCCCACAGGCAAGGCCTCCTTGGGGTACTGTTGGTTAGACATTGTCGATTGGCGGTGCCCAGGGGTAGGGCCTTCTCTGTGGGAACACCCACCTGTGGAACCAACTCCCCTTGGACTTTTGTATGGCCCCTGATCTCCGCTCCTTCCACTGGGACCTGAAGACCTGGCTTTTTCAACAGGCCGGTCTGGACTGACCAAGGGGGGGAGGGTTTGTTTTAGAGTTTTAATTAATTTTAATTTTTATTGTTTTATTGTATTAGGCTTGTAATAGTTTAATGGTTTTTTATTGTAAATTTTGTATTGGGTTTTTATTGTTAGCCGCCCTGAGTCCTTAGGGAGAGGGGACAGCATACAAGTCTAAATAATAATAATAATAATAATAATAATAATAATAATAATAATAATAATAATAATAATGGAGGGAGGGCTACATGGCTTTATTTCCTGAAGGAATGATAGGATAATATTCTAAATCATGGATGTCCAACCTTGGTAACTAAGATTTGTGGACTTCAACTCCCAGAATTTCCCAGCCATAGCAATAATGATGATACCTTTAAAACCATCAACCATTAACATCTACTTATCCCATGTCCTTCAGAAGGACTTAATAGGTAGGTAAAAATGCGAATTCCAGTCTGAACACCTGGTTGACTGTGCAACGAACCACGATAAAATAATTAGCGAAAGGAGCAGAGCTGGAAGAAAAACAGTATTTTCAATGACCTTGGAGCCAAACGAAATGTTTTTGATTTAACTCCAAATACTGCACAATTCAGAGAAGGAATTGAGACATGAACCAGTTTTGTTTCTCTTTTATTTCCACTTCAATTAAATGTAAAAGTAAAGTAGATGAAGTTAATGTTTTGGATATCAACTAGCTAATCATTTTCGCTTTTAGTAAAGTTTCTTTTTTGGCATCTACTAACTTTTTCCTATACCATTTTGTTCATGAAAAGGAAAAAAAGGGAGGGGGGGAAACATGAAAAAGTAAGATAGCAGTGACGTATAACAATAACAAAATGACAGATAATAGTGATTAAAATGAACTAAAAGATAAGATGGAAATAAAGAAAAAAGATCCATATAATGTTAATCTAAAACAATGTCTAGTCTTTTAGAATGCTAAATTTAGAAACATATTGCTCCATTGCAATTTTAGAAATGAAAACATTGCAAAAACTGATTAACACCCCACCCCAATCTCTGGTATTTGCTTTTTAATGTTAGGAATTTAAATTTCTTTCCATCAATATAAAATTGGACTTTAGGGGACTGGAAACTAAAACATATGAACAAAAATGGGGTAGGGTCTCCTGCTTGGGCAGGGGTTTGGACTAGATGACCTACAAGGTCCCTTCCAACTCTGATTATCTGTTATCTGTTATCTGCTCTCTTTGCTGATTCCAGATTCTTTAAAACTGTAGGTCTTTGTAAAATGTCCAAATGAGGTATTTTGGAAAATACCTCAGCATCTCATTGATGTCTCGAACTACTTACAGCTAGTCCTTGAGTTACAACCATTAGTTTAATGTCTGTTTACTGTTTAAACACTGGCACTGAAAATAATGGCTTATGACTGGTCCTCACACTTATAACCATCACAGCATCGCCATGGACACATGATCAATATTTGGGCTTTTGGCAACTGGTATGTATCTACAACAGTTGCAGCAATCCCAGAATCATGTGGTCAACATTTGTGACCTTTCTAGCCAGCTTTTGACAAGCAAAGTCAATGGGGAAGCTGGATTTGCTTAATGACAGCATGATTTACTTAACAACTGCAGTGATTTGCTTAACAACTGCTCCAGAAAGGTTGTAAAATCAAGAGTGGCTCCCTTAACAATCAGCTTGCTTAGCAATGAAAATTCCGGTCCCAGTTATGGCTGTAAGTCGAGGATTACCTGCATATTATACCCCAGAATTACAGCAATCTGTGTCATAATGTCACATTAGAAACTTTAATTTGACAATATTGTTCAGGAGCAGCTGTGTGGAACACACACATACACACACATTGGTAAGGAACACTGACTGAACTCTCAGCATCTCCTCTGATTTCTCCACTTAGCTAAAGCCAGATCAGAAGATGTAGGGTTTGAAAATTGCTAAAGCCCAACGCAGGAAGATGGGCTACGTGTCAGATTGATGGTAAGATAGTGGAGCAAGAATAAATTACGTTTGGGAGGGCACAACTTAAGAGAAATGAGGAACTAACCAGAGCTCAGATGATTTACAAAAATGTACAAACAACGAAGATTGTGCTTGGTGGAACGCTGTTAGAAAATGGAAGGAACTACTGCAAAGGTTATGTCTGGGGCAGCTGAAGGAGCATTATCTTCCCAGACCCCTTGTTAAAGCTTAATTAAAGCTCTTACTGAGCTTGGAATACACGTGGACTTCTGCATGAGAGTGTTGTTTAAAGAAACCAGTCTGGACCTGAGCCAGGTCAGCGAGCAGACACTTTTTAAAAGAAATCACAGTTCAGAATTGCAATTAAAAAAACATGATGAGGATGGGCATTCAGTTTGCGTTGCCTAGAGAACAAGTGTGAAGTAAGGGCGGGCAATTTCCCCCACCCTCCCGCAGTTTCTCATTTTGCAAATAGGAACGGTTTGCTCCAGCAAACTGGAGGATTATTTTAGTATAGAAAGTTCACACTAAAAAAAAAAAAAGAGAGAGAGATGTCATGTCTTCGGGTGTGCATTTTGCTTCCAAATTTATCCACGTTTCTTTTACCTACTGTATAAGTGTTGCAAGCCAATTTTTCCTACAACGTTGCGTATTGTGAAATCCACCAGCATTTCTGTAGCAATATTTATCTTTCTTTTTCTTTTTCTTTGTGATTAGCAAGTTGTGCTGCAAGACCTTGCAAATGCCAAATGTCAAATATCATTAACTTGATGTTCATCCATATTGTGCATCTACAGTAAGCGTTGCTTCAAAAATAAACCTAAACAAATTACATCTGCTTCTGTACCTGGAAGATGCTATTTTGTGAATTTCCTGTATAAATGGCATCAAGTTGGCCTAGAAAGTGTTGAAAGAATTACCCTTCTGGGTTCAGTTCCAAGTGGGGAAAAAGACACTGGAAACATGGAGGCTATTTGGAAAGATGGTTTAAGACAGGACCATGTGGATTGGGGCTCTTGGGTGAAAAAGGACAACCACATGCTTCAAGATGTTGGGTGAAGGAAAAGAAGGCCAAGATGCTGAGAGACCCTTAGTTGTATACCCTCTGTTGGGCCCCACCTTAGTGTTTCCTGTTCCTGTGTAAGAAATGTATCCCATTGGCTGTCAGACTTCCAGGGGCAGGGGTCTTAACTTTGTAGGCTTTGTCTGGACCGCATGGCTTCACCTGAGTGCTGGCTGATGCAATCTTCCCAGGTCAGGTGGTGAGATGGGTAGAGGTCTTTGTTATGTAGAATATTCTGGCCCAGGCTTTAATGGCCTGCCCATTAACAAAGGTGGGGATAAGCTTCTGCTTCTGAGGTGAGTTTCTGCTTCTGAGTTTCTACTTCTGATTTTTAGGGGAAATATTCTACATTTTAAATATTTCCTAGGATATTTCATTTTTCTAGGCGAGAGGGGTGGGTGCTAATTTCCTACAAAAGGAAGGAAATCCTGGACCATTGCTTGCTGCATCTCAGACTCTGCAAATCATTTGTTTCCTCATCTAAAACATGGCATTTTCTATACATTAAGCTATGTGCACATACATAACCCCAAGCAACCCACCACATATTTATTTACTTGTTAGATTTTTTTTTATCCTGCCTTTATTACTCAAGGCAACTCAAGTATTACTCAAGAAACTCAATGCAACAATCATACACAATACTCCTTCCTCCTCCTATTTTCCCCACTACAACAGCCCTGTGAGTTGGATTGGACTAAGAGAAAGGGACTGGCCTGAAGTCACTCAGTTGACTTTTCTGCTTAAGGCAGGGCTAAAACTCATGTTGTTTTCTAGGCCATCGCTAAAACAAACTGGATCCTGTTATCAGAAGCATTCCTTATATATTTATCCATAGATCCATGAAACAATCAGAGAGACAGTTTATACCTTCAACAAGTGTTTCACAACCTTAGCAATTCTCAGATGCATGGACTCAGAGGTGGGATTCTACCTGGTTGGACCAGTTCTGTAGAACCAGTTGTTACGATTCTGCGCAGTTCGGAGAACCAGCAAATCGTGCCACTAGCTGACCCCATCCCACCCCACCTACTCCTTACCTAGCATGCATGCCCTCCAACTTGCCTGAATTGTGGCTTCGTCTAATTTTTGGTAAGTTGCTATTTTTCCTTTCCCCTCCCCCGACCATCAGCTGTTCCAACTATCAGCTGTGCCAGGAGATTTAGATTAGCTAGAAAGCAGGAAATAATTAAATTTCTTGCTTTCTAGCTAATCTAAAAGCAGAGCTGAACCTTTCTTATGACTGAAGCATTTTTTTTCAGTACAGACTCAGGTAGCAGATTGCAGAAAGGTAGATCTCTGAGTGAATCTGTGATTCTGTGAGCAACTCAATCTACCTGCTTTGCTTGATTTGGGGTAAAAGTTGCTCTTTTTTATAAAAAATTCAATATTTACATACATGGTGTGTTGTGAGTTAATTTTGTGAATTTGCTTGCAAGCAAATTTTATGTGACAGACTCAGGCAGCAGATTACAGAAAGGTAGATCTCTGAGTGAATCTGTGATTCTGTAAGCAACTCAATCTGGCTGCCTGCTTTGCCTGATTTTGGGTAAAAGTTGCTATTTTTTAAATAAAAAATTCAATATTTACATAAATATTTACAATATTTACATACAAGCCACGCCCAGCCAGTCACGTGACCAGCAAGCCACGCCCAGCCAGTCATGTAACCAGCAAGCCACACCCACAAATTAGGCCACACCCACAGAACCATTTGAATCCCACTCCTGCATGGACTCCTAGGAAGAAGTTGGTCATGTTCTTAACACAACATTTCTCAACCGTGGCAACTTTGATACGTGTGAACTTCAACTCCCAGAATTCCCCAACCAGCATGAGAGAATGGCTGGCCCAGCCAGCTTTCCTGCCAATGGCATGAAATAGGTCAACCTATTTTTCAAGGCAAGACTAGAAAGAATGGATGGAAACTAACCAAGAAGAGAAGAAACCTAGCACGAAGGAGAAATGTCCTGACAGTTAGAACAATTAGAACATCAGTGGAATGGCTTACCTCCGGAAGTTATGGGTGCTCCAACACTGGAAGTTTTTAGAAGAGATGGGATAACCATTTGTCTGAAATGATGCAGGGTCTCCTGCTTAAAAGGGGTTTGGACTAGAAGACCTCCAAGGTCTCTTCCAACTCTGTTATTTCTCCCAACTCCATTTTTGCAGCATTCTCTTACGCATAAAATTTTCAAATAAATAAATATTGACTGAAGCATAAGATGAAACTATTTCTAATGTATGTTCCTGCTGTCAGATATACTCAGAATAACATAGGAGATAGTAATTTATACCTCTAGTGTATGTTTTAGCCCATTTATTCATAGTTAAAAATTGCACCTTAACTCCCTGCATGTTTTCATTAATTCTACACCACAAGATTACACCATTTCCAGTGAGACTTCTAACTTCCTTCTCTCTTTGCTTAGTTCCCCAGACACAGTATTTATCTATTTTCATTTAGAGGTAACCCTTCAATTATGGCCACAAATGGGATCAGGATTTCTGTTGTTAAGCAAGACAGCTGTTAAGTGAGTTGCATCCAATTTTACAACCTTTTTTGCCACAATTGTTAAGGGAATCACATGGTTGTTAAGCAAAATCTGACTTCCCCCACTGACTTTGCTTGTTGGAGGCCAGTTGGAAAGGTTTCCAACATGACCCTGGGATGCTGCAACCCTCTAAATGCATAGCAGTTGCCAAGTGCCCAAGTTTTGATCGTGTGACTGCGGGGATGCTGCAATTGTTATAAGTGCAAGGACTGGTCCTAACTCACTTTTTCTTAGTGCTGTTGTAACTTCGAACTGTTGTTCAATGAATAGTTTTAAATCAAAGAGTGCCTGTAATTTAATTCATCATTTTAAGCATTTTTTGTTCCAGACTTCCAAGTAGCAACCTTCCATCACCGCATGGTCCTTAGATCCTGACATCCATCACAGCTTTGGTCAATCCAAGATTTCACATACAGGTAGTCCTCCACTTATAACAGTTCATTTAGTGACTGTTCAAAGTTGGAACGGCACTGAAACAAGAGGCTTATGACCCGTTTTTCACACTTAACAACTGTTGCAGCATCCCCATGGTCACGTGAGCAAAATTCAGGTGCTTGGCAACTAATTCATATTTATGATGGCTGCCATGCCCCAGGATCACGTGATCAGCTTTTGCAACCTTCCGACAAGCAAAATCAATGGGAAATCCAGATTCACTTAGCAACCATGTTACTAACTTGACAAGCGCAACGATTCACTTAACAATGGTGGCAAGAAAAGTCGTAGAAGGGGGCCAACCAGGGGTGGGATGCTACAGGTTCTGCCTGGCTCTATAGAACCGGTAGCTCTAAATAGCAGCAGACACTGAACTGGTTCTGTGTCTGCTGCTGTTTGGCCCACCCGCCCACCTGGGCTCTTACCTGTCCTTTATTTCCTGCTTTTTCAACCTCAGCTGCTTTGCGCGGCACAGCTGAGGTTGAAAAAGCAGGAAAAAAGAGGCTTTTCAAACACTGTGCACCTCCGCGCAGCGCTTTTCAGCTGTCTGGGTGGCACAGCTTAAGGTTTTCTTACACGCACATGCATAAAAAACAAACCGGTAGTAACACTGGTTGAATCCCAACCCCGGGGCCAACTCACTTAATAAATGTTTCACTTAGCAACATAACTTTTGGGCTGAATTGTGGTCATAACTTGAGGACTACCTGTAATGTGTTACAGAGAGAAAATACAGATTTGGTGAAGACCCATGGTTACAGCTATGCCACGTAGGAAGAAGAGTAGCAATCAATTTGTACTTACTGTTAAAATATTACACTGCTAAAAAAAAATGGAAATCATCTCTGAAACCATATAGATAATACAAATTTTCTAGGAATAGTACAGGGAGGCCTCGACTTACAATTGTTCATTTAGTGACCGTTCAAATTTACATCGGCATTGAAAAAAGTGACTTATGGCATTTTTCACACTTACGACCGTTGCAGCATCCCCATGATCACATGATCAAAATTTGGACGCTTGGCAACTGACTCGTATTTATGACAGTTGCAATGGCCCGGAATCGTGTGATCCCCTTTGCGACCTTCTGGCAAGCAAAGTCAATGGGGAAAGCCAAATTCACTTTAAAACCGTGTTAGTAATCACTTAACAACTGCAATGATTCATTTAACAACTGGGGCAAGAAAAATTGTACAATGCAACCTTTTAAGTGTGAAACACACTTAACCAATGTCTCGCTTAGCAACATAAATGTTGCACTCAGTTGTGGCTGTCAGTGTGGGTGCTAGCAAGTTACAGGAGGAGAAAAACCCACCATCAATTGATAACAGATAACAGATAATCAGAGTTGGAAGGGACCTTGTAGGTCATCTAGTCCACCCCACCGCCCAAGCAGGAAACCCTACACCAGTGGTGGCTAACCTTTTTCGGCTCCAGTGCCGATACTTGCGCGCGCTCATGTGCTAGCACCTGGAAGGCAATGTGTGCTGCCCTCCCCCACACCCCTTGCGCATGCATGCACAATTCCCCCCTCATGTGCAGTGCATCTGCACATGTGCGCACGATCCCCTCGTGCACAGCGCATCCCTGTGCACCCCCCCCCGTGCACCCCCCTCCACCCCCTGCACATGCGCCAGATACCCGACAATCAGCTGTCTGGCAGCGGAACACGCACACATGCGCAGTGGGGCTCTTCCGGGCGACCTCTCGCGTGCCGGGGGAAATGGGTCTGCGTGCCACTTCTGGCGTGTGTGGCTTAGGTTCGCCAACATGGCCCTACACCATTTCTGACAAATGGCAGTCCAATTTCTTCTTGAAAGTCTCAAGTGATGGCGCTCCCACAACTTCCGAGGACAAGCTGTTCCATTGGTTGATTGTTCTCACAATTGGTACGGAAGGACATCAATACATGCCCAATCATCTATTTTTAAAAGGGAAAAGTTTAGGAATAATCAACCTTAACCACAGCAAAGAAGCTAGTCAGAATATGAGAATCTCTCCATACAGTCAAGCCAATTTTTATAGGAATATGAAAGCAAAACAGAGGAACTCTTTGCAGTGTTGTTATCGCCTGAATGCAGACCCACTCTGGATTTTTTATTTTTAAGAGGCATTAGGTGCAGATGTTGAGTTTTAAGCAAAGACATGATAGCAATCTTCAAATATCTGAAAGGCTTTCATATGGAAAGCAGATTTGTCCTGTGTTGTTCAGTGGGGCAAGACTCAGGCTGGGTGAAGAAAATTGCATGCTTAAACGCCATTTTTGGTTAAACTTTAGAACTTAACTTCCTAATATGGCATTTGCAAAACCTGAGGGCCCGAACGGCCTCTGTGCCCCCAGCCTGTTCCAATTGCCTCTGAATACTCACTTTTTTTAACACCACAGAAGAGAAGTGTTATAAATACATGAGGAATCATCATACTAAGGGTGCTTAATATAGCTTTTAATGAAATGCATATTTAAATTAAGTCAAAAGTAGCAAAATCATGTGTAGGCTGACTTCTTTATTATTTCTTTCCTTTTCTCTTTCAGCCTATCTAGTGTTTCTGGGGAATTCTGGTTTTAAGATGAAACGAAGAACAGTAACATTCCTTCTTAATATGCGCCCAGAAAGACATGAAGTTGTGCTGTGAAAAGTCTCTTCTCCATCCCACAGAGCGAAAACCCAAGGACATGAGGGAAAAGGCCTGTGAAAAAGGGATGTGGTAATGCAGGAAGAGCTGTGAAAGGCTGCTGGATGTTGGGATAATCAGCTCCAGATCTGCAAGGATTTTTAATTGTTGGGTGATTGCGATAGCTAGATGACTGATCCCCACCCTCGACTCCAGGGTGGGGGAAATTGGTGGAAAATTCCAAGTTCTACAGCTGGAATGGAGAAAGCATGAGGTCAGCAGCCTAGGAATTCGGCAGGGAAGGACTTGAACTTTACTCAGTTGTTCCAAGATTCCTAACTGATTCATTACTGATTGTAAGTGGGTGAGTTGTTTGTAGTACACTCCAGGGAGGAGGAAGAAGACATGGAAGGAGGAGGAGGAGGAGAAACAGAAGAAAAAGAAGGAGGAGAAGAAGAAGATGATTATAGCGTTCTATAGATGTACAATATACTGCGCCCTTGATGGATTACATTTAACTATTCTATGGAAGCTGTCTTTAAAAATATCTATCCAATTGATGTGTGATGAGCACATCATCCAGAGCATCCCATCAATATGGCTGTGAATGGTTTAGAAATTTTGGGAATTGCAGACCTGGACAAAGCTGAGTAAATCTGTTTCTCCTCTCCCACCAGACAAGTCAGCTTTACTTTTTTGAGAAACCCACCTCAGACCCCACCCCCAACCTTCCAAGACCACCAGTCAAAAGGTCTGCAGCACGAAACGGATCCAGGGGATGTAATTGGCAATGCGAGTATAGACATCCGGAAACTGCCGATCGCCGCATCTCTTTCCGTTGAAGGAGACGATGCCATGAACATTTTCCCCACACACTAAGGGGCCACCTGAGTCACCCTACAAAAGAAGGAAGAGAGGGGTCAGGTATAGAGTCTCAGGAATGGCCCTTGGGCAGATAGGTTCAAGCAATATCACCATGCCCCCCCCTTGCAATAACATGGCATTAAATATCAAATAATAATATTGATAAGGACAGAAATGTCAAATCCAGTCTACACATCTGGCTGTGTCATGCCCCTGTTGGAGACTGACTCCGAGGGACAGGAGGACAGGGAGTGGAAGTGTGGCTCCAGAGGTTGTGGAGGAGGCTGGGGAAGGGCAGAGGCCAGCTGGGCAGTCAGAGGAGGACCCAGGCCCATCCCCTCTCCATCCTAGGGCATGCAGGTAGGAGAGGATAAGGGAGAAACATGAATGGCATGGTCTACGGGGAAGGAAAGGGCCTTGATCCCCTTCATGGGCTGCAGCTGTGAGAACTATTTAAAAGGACGGACTGCGCATGAGCTAGTGCTGGAAACAAAGTGTGAAAATATTTCTAGTCTGTCCATTCTTAGCTGAGTTTGGTGTCCTTCCCAATGTGTATTCCGATATCTGTGGACATCTTCAAGCCCTTATTTTGCCTGGTTCCCTTAATTGCTTCAGTGTGGTTTGTGTTGTTTTTGCTAGTTATAATTTATCAGCATTTTTAGTTTAAACGGCATTTCCTCCCTTTTGCAACTGTTTGTGGGGGAGTTTTTTTGTGTCTAGTCAAGGATATTTGGAGCTTTGAAGCCAAGTTGAAGGAATTAAAGGGACTTCACCTATTTTTGTGCCTGTGTTGTTTTTGTATCCCACACTGGGTCATCACAGGCTGTCTGTGTGACCAACCACAAAAATAGATTTGGTAACACCCAAGGACAGTAGAATCAAGGGAAAAGAATAAAAAAAAACAGATGGTAGAGAGGTAATGATTGGTATGGGTAGATTAGATCTTGCAAACTCCCTCCTATATTCGCTCATTCATTCATTCATTCAATCATCCATTCATCATATTTATATAGGTAGTTCTCGACTTACAACAGTTCTTTTGCTGTTTCCAGGGTGGCCCTGCAGGCCAGATCTAAACACCCTGTGGGCCAGATGAAGCTTGCAGGCCTTGAGTTTGACACCCCTGGTTTAAATCCATCAAAATGCAATCTGGACTGAGTTCGATCCTGTTTCTGAGATTGAAGTGGACAGGATTATGCGACGACTGAGTTCCACCACATGTTTGTTGGACCCGTGCCCTTCCTGGTTGGTTTATGCCTCCAGGGAGGTCACGAGCGGCTGGCTCTGGGCAGTGGTCAATGCTTCATTAAGGGAGGGTGCCTTCCCTGCCGCCCTGAAAGAGGCGGTGGTGCGGCCCCTCCTGAAGAAGCCTGCCCTGGACCCAGGCGAATTGAACAACTTCCGTCCAGTCTCCAACCTTCGCTTTTTAGTGAAGGTTGTTGAGAGTGTGGTGGCTCAGCAGTTTCCACTTTTCCTGGAGGAAGCAGACCACCTAGATCTGTACCAATCGGGCTTCCGGCCCAGGTATAGCATGGAGACGGCATTGGTCGCACTGGTGGATGATCTCCTGAGGGCTCGGGACAGGGTTTTCTCCTCTGTCCTGGTCCTGTTAGACCTCTCAGCGGCTTTCAATACCATCGACCATGGTATCCTGTTGCAGCGTCTTGGGGGGTTGGGAGTGGGAGGCACTGTATTGCAGTGGTTCTCCTCCTTCCTCTCAGGACGCTCACAATTGGTGTTGGCAGGGGGGCAGAGGTCGGCACCGAGGGCTCTCACTTGTGGGGTCCCTCAGGGGTCAGTTCTCTCGCCCCTCTTATTCAACATCTATATGAAGCCGCTGGGCGAGATCACCCGTGGCTTTGGGGTGAAGTATCATTAGTACGTTGATGATACACAGTTATACATCTCCACCACAGGTCACATTAGTGATGCCCTCTCTGTGATATCCCGTTGTCTGGATGCGGTACGGATCTGGATAGACAGGAACATGCTTTGGCTCAATCTGGCCAAGACAGAGTGGTTGTGCATACTGACATCTCGGTCCAGTCAGGAGATTCCATCTTTGGTCATGGGGGGAGAGGTGTTCCCCCCGTGGACAGGGCATGGAACTTGGGGGTCCTCCTGCACTCACGGCTCAGGTTGGAGGAGCAGGTGGGAGCCGTGGCCAGGGGGGCATTTGCCCAGGTTCGGCTGGTTTGCCAGCTGTGCCCATATCTGGACCGAGATGCCCTGCACACAGTCACTCAGGCACTTGTTACCTCCCAGCTCGACTACTGCAATGCTCTCTATTTAGGACTGCCCTTGCATACCATCCAGAGGCTTCAGCTGGTGCAGAATGCGGCTGCGCAGGTTTTGATGGGAGCTTCCCAGCACTCCCATGTTACACCCCTCCTGCGTGAGCTGCACTGGCTACCGGTTGCCCTCCAGATGAGATTCAAGGTTCTAGTATTAACATTCAAAGTCCTCCGAGACATGGGTCTGGGTTATTTACGGGAGTGTCTACTGCCGGCATCGAATACCAACCGCCCTGTACGAGCACACAGGCAGGGACTTCTCGGGGTGCCGTCTGCGACTCAGTGTCAGTTGGCGGTATCCTGGGGAAGGGCCTACTCTGTAGCGGCTCCCACTCTCTGGAACCAACTACCTCTGGGACTCCGCCTGGCCCCCGACCACCGCACCTTCCAACACGACCTAAAAACCTGATTATTTGAACAGGCTGTGCTGTGCTGACTCCTTGGGGAATGGGTTTTATTTTAAATTTATTAATGGATTTTTAGTTTAATTTGGCTTGCTGTAATTTAATTCTATTTTAGTTAATTTAATTTATTGTGTTGTTTTTATCTGTGAGCCGCCCCGAGTCCTTTTGGAGAGGGGGTGGCATACAAGTTGAATAAATAAATAAATAAATAAATAAATAAATAAACTTTTGTCCAATGGGCTGATGGATGACAGCATTAACCTTTTTGTCAAGCACTGCCCCATGTTCACAATTTCACCCTCGCAGTGTTCAGTCTCTGACCAAACGTGGCATATAATAAAACTCCTTAGCATACTGAGTTTCTATTTTGGGAAGGCCACCCCAGGCTCACCGAGCAGAAACCACGCAGGACAGCATTGGTGCTGGCTGCACAAACCATGCTCTTGGATACGTATCCTTGCCATGATTCATTACAAGCCTTCCTGTCCACGATGGTTGTGTTGGCTTCCATGAGTTTGGTGGAGATGGTCGCATAATTTGAGATGTCCCCCCAGCCGAGAACATGGCATGTGAGTCCAGGGCAAAGATCAGTGTAGGCGTGAGGTAACTTGATCTTCCGGACATTCTTATTAAAAATGGCGGATCTGTTCAACTGCAGACAGAGAGAGAAGAAGAAATGGGCTGCTAAGGCCAGTGTTGCATTTTCAGCAATGATTCATCTGCAAAGCATGAATCACTTAACATGGAACAGAGGCAGTGGCGGTATTCAGCCAATTCACACCGGTTTGGGTGAACCGGTAGCAAGGATTTGGCGTGAGTCGCCGAACCGGTAGTAAGTTCTGGCTGGCCACGCCCCCGACCCGGTCGCCCCTCCCTTCCCCACCCAGTCAGTCCTTATCGTGTATGCGCAACATCGTGTGCATGCCCAACATCGCTGACTGCGTTCTTCCCTGCCCAGTCACTCCTTAAGGTATTTTTTTCCCTCCCGACGATCAGCTGTTTCTATGATCAGCTGTGCCGGGATTCCCCTCGCCGTCTTACTGCTTCGCCCAAGAGGCTTCCCTGAGGCCCAGGAAGGCAAAAAATGGAGGGGGGGCACAGTACACACACACATACACCAATTTTTGCCTTCCTGGGCCCCAAGGAAGCCTTCTGGGAGCAAAAACGCCCCTCCAGGAATTGGGTATGTCTAGTTTAATGAAAATAAGGACTAGGGGTGACATGATAGCAGTCTTCCAATATCTCAGGGATCACCACAAAGCAGAGGGCATCAAGCTATTCTCCAAAGCACCCGAAGGCAGGACAAGAAGAAACGGATGAAAACGAATCAAAGAGAAGCAATCTAGAACTAAAAAGAAATTTCCTGACAGTGAGAACAATTAATCAGCAGACCAACCTGCCTCCAGAGGTTGTGGATGCTGCATCACTGGAGGTTTTTAAGAAGAGATTGGACAGGCATTTGTCTAATACGGTATAGAGTTGAAATAATTTAAAAAAACAACAACCTTGTACCTCAGGTTTTAGATTTTGGCAGTGGTTTGCTGTCCAAGCTTGTTTCAATTTAGTTTCTGAATGTTTCATTACCAGACTAGGTAACATCATCAGCAAGAATTTATTCTCCTATTCCTCTTGCTCCAAACGATCAACAAATCACATGACCAACTGACCACACTGGTCAGCTAAAGAGGCCGAAAAGGGGCCGTGTGGGGGCCTCGTGGGGTCTCCACGTACCCCGTTTTGGCCAGCAGGGTGCTGCAGGAGGCATCCAACTACAATGTTGATTTGGCTCTCGAAGAAATCCAGTTTGACACCCCTGATCCATGGAGTCCCACCGATTCCAACTTCTTCCTCGCCAAGTTGCTTTAGGCAACCCCAAACCAACGGAACAGAGTTTTTTGCGTTACTGTTTAAAGATTCTTTTCCGGCAAAGTTACGTAAGTTTTATTTGCGGCATTTTTATGGCCAGCGGTTTATTCATGCAAAGTGATGCAAAAGGTTTGGAGAGTTCTAGAGAAATGTTGAGGGGGAGCATTTCAGAAGCTGTTCAAAACAACCGAATGTCGTGCCACACCATCCAGATGTTGGCCATCTGACGTGTTCCTGATCTGTGAAGCCATTAGACATTTCCACCCTGCTGGAACTTAACTATATCACACATTTTGCCTCCAATTATTTCTTCCTTCCGGAAGCCAGGATCGCCCCCTAGTGTTTAATTTTTAATACACAGAACAATGGAAAACAGCCCCACCCCCACCCCACCCGGATATTGATGAATTAATTATTTGGGGTTATGATAGCGTGTTAAGAATGATGTTGTGAGGCTTTGGGAACTGAGAGACAGAAAATATATCTTGCATTGATGCACAACTAGAATTTCAGTCCTCGGTTTGTCTGAAATCTGAAGAACTTTTCCCAATCAAGCTTAGAAGACAATAGAACATAGATAGATTAGTTGATCTGATGTGGTTTAAGGCAGCTTCTTAGATGCTTTTTTAAATTTGCCATTTATTCTGGCTCCAGTAAGAAACTGGAATCTTACTTTATTCTGTAGCAGTGAATAACAGTTCAGGAAAAGTGCACATTTTTATCAGTGCAAATGGCCTTCAGCGTGATTCCTCGTGTCTCAAACACTTAGTTAAACCTTTTTAAAGCATCGCTTTTGCAGATGAAAGGCAAGGTTTGTAACTGATCTGGCTAAATAAGTTGTGCAAAACCTTCCCTAAATTCAATACAGGAGGCAAGGCAGATAAGGAAAGAGAAGGGAAGGCAGAGAAGGCAACGCAAAGCAGGGAAGGGAAGGGAAAGAGAAGGGAAGGATGGGGAAGGGAAGGGAAGGAAAGGAAAGGAAAGGAAAGAAGGAAGGAAGGAAAAAAGGAAGGAAGGAAGGCAGGAGGGAAGGAGGAAGCAAGCAAGCAATAGCAATGCAGCCTTCTCTAAGTGGTTTATAGTCAGCATCTTGCCCCCAACAATTTTACCGACCTTGGAAGGATGGAAGGCTGAGTCAACCTCGAGCCCCATCAGGATTGAACTGCTGGCAGTTGGCAGAATTAGCTTGCAATACTGCATTCTAATCCCTGTGCCACCACGACTCTTCCTTCCACCAAGGAAGGGAGGGAGGAAGGAAGGAAAGAAGGAGGAAGTCCCGGCCTTAGGACCTTGCACAAAAGATTAATATCCTTTAACTGAGACCTTTATCAGAAAACACCGTTCCTTTGCAACATGAGGCGGCAAAATCACAGATTCTTCTTCCCCCATTGGGTACCCAGAGGGTGGCCTGTTTCTCTCCCCACACTCACTTTGAGTAAACGGATGTCATTTCTCACGGTCTCAGAATTGAAAAGCGGGTGAGCAATGGAGTTCTTGATTCCAAAGATTTGCTGGGAGGCCTCCTGAGTCTTGAGCGAATGGGCCCCCAGGATGACACGAAACTGTGAGGAGCGCCTGCCAGGATAAATGGGGGAAAGTTAGAAGTGGCAATGTTGATCCCTACTGCACAGGACAATTTCCGTGAGGAAAAAAAACCATATTATTATTATTATTATTATTATTATTATTATTATTATTATTTGGTCTTGTATGCCGCCCTATCTCCCGGAGCACTCAGGGCGGCTCACATAAAAACACCGAACACAAAAGTTAAAAAGAATTAAAACTTATTAAATCTATTAGACCAAATAAATATTTAAAACCTAACCACAAAACATTTTAAAACAACCCCCCCCCCTCAGTCCAGGCCGGCTTGTTTGACTAGCCAAGTCTTTAGGCCGCGGCAAAAGGAGCGGAGGTCAGGGGCCAACCGCAGCCCCAGGGGAAGCTGGTTCCACAAAGTGGGCGCCCCCACAGAGAAGGCCCTCCCCCTAGGGACCGCCAGCCGACACTGTCTGGCCGACGGTACCCCAAGGAGGCCCTGTCTGAGGGCGCGCACCGGGCGATTGGTGTTCGATGCTGGCAGGAGACGTTCCCGCAAGTACCCCGGCCCTCCCTAAGCCATGGATGGCTTTATGAGTAAGAACCAGCACCTTGAATCTCACACGGAGGGCAGCCGGCAACCAATGCAACTCGCGCAGGAGGGATGTAACATGGCAGTATCGGGATACCCCCATCACAACCTGCGCAGCCGCATTCTGCACCAGCTGAAGCCTCCGCGTGGTCCGCAAGGGCAGCCCCATGTAGAGCTCTCTTCAGGAGAAACTTAGCTTTTGGGAAATACGGCAATGCAGGCAGTCCTCAATTTACGATCACAACTGAGCCCAAAATTTCTGCTGTTAAGTGAGACATTTGTTAAGTGAGTTTTTCCCCATTTTACGACCTTTCCTGCCACAGTTTATTTATTTATTTATTTTATTGGACTTATATGCCGCCCCATCTCCGAAGACTCGGGGCGGCTCACAGATTAAAACATATAAATACAATAAATAATTAAAAAGAAATTAAATCACTAAAGCCCAATAAAACCCAAATTAAAATTTAAAACTATCCCACACCCCCCGCCAAGGTGATCACAGCCCGACTTGGTCAAATAGCCAGGTCTTCAAATCGCGGCGGAAGGTGCGGAGGTCAGGGGCCAGGCGGAGGTCCAGAGGCAGTTGATTCTATAAGTCAGGGACCGCCACAGAGTAGGCGCGCTGCCGGGGGACCGTCAGCCGACATTGGCTTGCCGACAGGACCCCAAGGAGCCCCTGCCTGTGTGCCCGTACAGGGCAGTTGGTTCTCGATATCGGTAGGAGGCGCTCCCTTAAATATTGTGGACCCATGTCGTGTAGGACTTTGAATGTTAAAGCCAAAACCTTGAACCTCACCCGGAGTGCAACCGGCAACCAATGCAAGCCACGCAGGAAGGGGGTAATATGGGAGAACCGGGTAACTCCCATCACAACCCGTGCGGCAGCATTCTGCACCAGCTGCAACCTCCGGATGGTGTGCAAGGGCAGTCCTAAATAGAGGGCATTGCAGTAGTCGAGTCGCGAGGTAACAAGGGCATGAGTGACTGTACGCAGGGCATCTCGGTCCAGGAACGGGCAAAGCTGGCGAACCAGCCGGACCTGGGCAAAGGCCCCCCTGGCGACGGCCCCCACCTGTTCCTCCAACTGGAGCTGCACGTCCAGGAGGACCCCCAGGTTCCGTGCCCTATCCACAGGGGGCAACACCACTCCCCCTATGGTCAACGATGGACAATCTTGATTGGACCGAGATGCCGGTATGTACAGCCACTCAGTCTTGGCCGGGTTGAGCCGAAGCATGTTTCCATCCATCCAGATCTGTACCGCATCCAGACAGCGAGTCATCACGAGAGGGCATCACTGATTTGGTTTGGGGTGGAGATGTATAACTGGGTATCATCAGCGCATGGTGTTACCTCACCCCAAAACCATGAATGATCTCAGCAGCGGTTTCATGTAGATATTAAATAGAAGGGGAGGACCGACCCTGAGGGACCCCACAAGTGGCCCTCGGCCGACCTCTGTCCCCCTGTCAGCACCGATTCGCCCAAGAGGTAGGAGGAGAGCCACTGAAGCACCGTGCCCCCACTCCCAACCCCGGCGTTGCAAAAGGGTACCATGGTCGATGGTATCGAAAGCCGCTGAGAGGTCTAATAGGACCAGGACAGAGGAGAAACCCCTATCCTGGGCCCTCCAGAGATCATCCATCAGTGAGACCAATGCCGTCTCCGTGCTGAAACCAGGCCGGAAGCCGATTGGCACGGATCTAGGTAGTCCGCTTCATCCAGGAAAAGTGGAAACTGCTGAGCCACCACACTCTCAACAACCTTCGCCAAATGAGTTGTCAAATGAATCACTGCAATTGATAAGTTAGTAACTTATAGAATTGAATAACAGAGTTGGAAGGGACCTTGAAGGTCTTCTAGTCTAACCCCCTGCTCAGGCAGGAAATCCTATACCATTTCAGACAAATGCTTGTCCAATCTCTTCTTTAAAACCTCCAATGTTGGAGCATCCACAACTTCTGGAGGCAAATTGTTCCACTGACTGATTGTTCTAACTGTCAGGAAATTTCTCCTTAATTGTAGGTTGCTTCTCTCCTTGATTAGTTTCCACCCATTGCTTCTTGTCCTGCCCTCAGGTGCCTTGGAGAATAGCTTGACTCCCTCTTCTTTGGGGCAGCCCCTGAGATATTGGAAGACTGCTGTCATGTCTTCCCTAGTCAGGGGTGGGATGCTACTGGTTCTGCCCGGTTCTATAAAACCAGTAGCTCTGAAGAGCAGCAGACACACAACCGGTTCTGTGTCTGCTGCTGTTTGGCCTGCCCATCTGCCCCGGCTCTTACCTGACCTTTATTTCCTGCTTTTTCAACCTCAGCTGCTTTGCTGAGGTTGAAAAAGTAAAAAAGTGGTTTTTCAAACACTGCACACCCACGCATAGCGCTTACCGTGTTTCCCCAAAAATAAGACCTACCCCGAAAGTAAGACCTAGCACTATTTTCTAAACCTGCCCTAATATAAGACCTACCCTGAAAATAAGACCTAGTGTAAATCTCCAGTTCCAGGAAGACTTTTCAGGGAGCAACCATGCACCCGCGAAACACCCCCCCCTACACACTCACACCCACTATTTGGCACCATAAATATATAAGACCTACCCCGAAAATAAGACCTAGTGTGTTTTTGGGAGCCAAAAAAAAATAAGACAGTGTCTTATTTTCGGGGAAACACGGTATCAGCTGTCCAGGAGGCACAGCTTTAGGTATTACACGCACGCGCAGCGTAATCACCAAATTGGTAGTAACACTGGTTGAATCCCACCCCTTCCCCTAGTCCTTCTTTTCATCGGACTAGACATACCCAATTCCTGCAACCCTTCTTTATATGTTTTAGCCTCCAGTCCCCTAATCATCTTCGTTGCTCTTCTCTGCACTTTTTCTAGAGCCTCAACATCTTTTTTTACATCGTGGCGACCAAAACTGGATGCAGGATTCCAAGTGTGGCTTTACCAAGGGATTATAAAGTGGTATTAACACTTCACATGATGTTGATTCTATCCCTCTGTTTCATGTTAAGTGAATCTAGCTTCCCCATTGACTTTACTTGTGAGAAAGTCACTAAAGAGGATCACACACACTTGGGAGACAGCAACGGTCCTAAATATGAACCAGCTGCCAAGCGCCTGAATTTTGATCACATGATCTTGAGGATGCTGCAAAGGTCGTAACTGTAAAAAATGGTCATAAGTCGCATTTTTCAGTGCCGTTGTAACTTTGAATGGTCACTAAACAAATGGTTGTAAGTCGAGGCTTACCTGTATATGCACACACTGATTTTAAAGTGGAGTTTGGCCCTTTAGTGAATTCACAGTCATGTTAGCCATAAATGTTGGCAGATCCATCAGCCAGACATGCTTTACCCAAACAATCCAAGCTAAATTTCTAAAAATGTACTCTTTATTTATGTACACCCATAAAAAAGTGGATTCCTCTATACAGATAGTCCTCAACGTTATTTAGTGACCATTACAACAGCAATGAAAAAAGTGACTTATGTCCAGTTTTCACACTTACGACGGTTGCAGCATCCCCCATGGTGACATGGTCAAAATTTAGACACTTGGCAACTGACTCCTATTTATGACGGTTGCATTTTGCGACCTTCTGACAAGCAAAGTCAATGGGAGGGAGCCAGATTCACTTAACAACCGAGTTACTAACTTAACTTCTGCAGTGATTCACTTAACCGCTGGGGCAAGATAGTTCGTAAAATGGGGCAAAACTCTTTAACAAACGTTTCACTTAGCAACAGAAATTTTGGGCTCAATTGTGGCAGCATCCCCGTGGTCACCTGATCAAAATTCGGGCACTTGGTAACTGGCATCTATTTATGACTATTGCACTGTCCCCAGGGCAGGAGTGGGCTGCTACCAGTTCTCCCCATTCGGGCAAACCCGTAGCTAGTTTTATGGCCGGTTCGGTGAACTGGCAAATCCCACCCCTGGCTGGCCCTGTCCACCTGCCCCGCCCCTTCCAGGAATCCCCCCATGGATGCCAGGTAAGTGCAGGACCTGCACAGAGGCTTGGGGAGGGTGAAAAACGCACCTTCCAAAGCTCTGGAAGGCTTCGGAAGGCTCCGGAAGGCTCCGGAAGGTGGCCTAGTCAGCCTCCTGCACCACAGCAGGTGGGGGAGGCTGTTTTTGCCCTCCTAGAGTCTCTAAGAAAGCTTCCGGAGATTGGGGAGGGTGAAAATGCCGCCCCCCCACCATGATGCAGGAGGCCGACTAGGCCACACCCACCATGGCCACGCCCACCCATCAATCGGGCAGAGAACCACTTGCTGATATTTTTAAAGCCCACCCCTGCCCCAGAGTCATGTAATCACCATTTATAACATTCTTACAAGAACAGTCAATGGGGGAAGCAGGTTTGCTTAACAGTCGCATGATTCCCTTAACCACTGCGGGGATTTGTTTAACCACTGAGGCGAAAAAGGTCGGAAAATGAGGCACAACTCACTTAACTGTCTTGCTTTAGCAATGGAAATGTTGGCCTCCGTTGTAAGTCGAGAACTACCTGCCCACAGTTCAAACATCCTGGGTTTAGAATGAGTTCTTCCACTTCGACCTACCTCTGATGCAATGTACAGCTAGTCCTCGACTTACAACAGTTCATTTAGTGGCTGTTCGAAGTTACAACGGCACAGAAAAAAATGACTTATGACCGTTTTCCACACTTATGACGGTTGAAGTACCCTCCCGTGGTCACACGATCAAGATTCAGATGCTTGGCAACTGACTCGTACTTATGATGGTTGCAGTGCCTTGGGGTCATGTGATCAGCTTCTTCAACCCTCTGACAAGCAAAGTCAATGGGGAAATCAGATTTATTAAAACTGCAGCGATTGACTTTACCACTGAGGCAAGAAAGGGCGTAAAAATGGGGGCAAAATTTACTTAACAAATGTTTCACTTAGCAACAGACATTTTGGGCTCGGTTGTGGTCATAAGCCAAGGACTACCCGTGCATGCTCAGAGGTTCTACCTAGCACGTACTGTTATGTATGCTGGTTTAAAGTCATTGGTTTAGTTTGAACTGTTCTTGTAAAATGTAAGAAATGATTGGTTTAAAAAGTGCGGGAAAACCCTGCACTCTGATTGGCTGGCAACTGCAGCTGCTGGCTATAAGTAGCAGCCGCAGCCCAGCCAAAGTGGGTTCGTTCTGAGCTGTAGTCACTAATAAACAAAGAGCTTGAAGCACTCCGCATCTGTCTCTTCATGCAAACTTAACACGTACCATGTAACATCTCATAATTTCTTAGCGTGATCTTGTTGATGCTCCTCTACGTATTTAAGCGATGTGTTTTTCATATTATAATGAGTTTGCAAGTTACTAATGTTAAAGATCATTACGGAAAGAACTAGAACTAAGGAGAAACTTCCTGACAGTGAGAACAACTAATCAGTGGAACGGCTTGCCTCTAGAAGTTGTAGGTGCTCCGTCACTGGAAGTGAAAGAGCCTTGGTGGTGCAGGCTGCTAAATGCCTAGCACTTAAGTTCCAGCTGCCTGCAATTACTGCAGGCTCGAATCCCACCAGGCTCAAGGTTGACTCAGCCTTCCATCCTCTCGGGGTAGGTAAATTGAGGACCCAAGATTGTTGGGGGCAATAAGCTGATTTTGTAAAAATGCCGCTTAGTAATAAGCAGGCATATACAATGGAATGAAGGCTATTGCTGAGCACATTGGGTTGCGCTCCAAAGATTGTAAGCCGCCCTGAGTCTCCAGAGAAGGGCGGCATATAAATATGAATTTTTTAAAAAAAAGTTTTTAAGAAGAGACTGGACAGCCATTTGTCCAGAATGGTATAGGATCTCCATCTTGAACAGGGGGTTAGTCTAGAACAGGGGTGGGAAGGCACTTCAGGGACCACCAAATTCTTAATTTTAAATCCCGAGGACCACTAATATGAATTTTGACTGATGGTGGCTTGCTGACGTTGGTGAGAGAGAGAGAGATCTGATCTAACCTCCCTCTCTCCGTCTCTCTCTCTCTCTCTCTCTCTCTCTCTCTCACACACACACACACACACACACACAAACACAGAGAGGCAGGGGTGGGATTCAAATGTCTTAACAACCGTTTCTGTGGGCATGGCCTAATTTGTTCGTGTGGCTTGGTGGTCGTGTGACTGGCTGGGCAAGGCTTGGTATGTAACTATTATAAATATTTATGTAAATATTGAATTTTTTATTTTAAAAAAGAGCAACTTTTACCCAAAATCAGGCAAAGCAGGCAGGCAGATTGAGTTGCTCACAGAATCACAGATTCACTCAGAGATCTATCTTTCTGCCATCGGCTACCTGAGTCTGCACTGAATAATAGAAGTTTCAGTCCTAAGGAAGGTTCCAACGATTTCCTGCTTTCTAGCTACTCTAAATCTCCCGGAAGAGCAGAACAGCTCATGGTTGGGGGAAAAAAAAAAAAGGAAAAATAGCAACTTAGCAGGCAAGTTTGCCAGGTAAGGAGTAAGTCAGCGGGGTGGGTTCCTCCAGGCCATATGGGCGGTGCAGCCTTGTGTTCCCATGCAGTCTGGATTAATTGCTTTGGGGGGGTGCTCTGGAGGTGACATTTCTCTGCGGACCACCAAAATTTTCTTGCGGACCACCAGTGGGCCGCGGCCCACCGGTTGGCGATCACTGGACTAGAAGACCTCCAAGATCTGTTCCAACTATTCTATGTTCTAAATCTGTGTATAATAAAAGAGAATCTTCGTCCTTGGCAAGTTTGAACTGGTTCTCTTATCCGGCTATACATAGCATTCTTTGTTCCTTCAAGAACAAAGGAAGAAACTCCTCGTTACCGAAAACATTAATCAAGGAAGCATCCCTTTGCTGCTGCTGCCATCAGGCTGTACCTCAGTCATTGTATTAAGTTAGGCAAACATTTAGGCAAACCCATCACGTGAGCAACTTCGTACAAATGCAGAAAGGGATTTAGAAGTGTTTCTCAACCTTGGCCTCTTTAAGACAAGTGGACTTCAATTCCCAGAATTCCTCAGCCATTATTCTAGACCAGGGG
Organism: Naja naja; assembly: GCA_009733165.1. Taxonomy (NCBI): domain Eukaryota; kingdom Metazoa; phylum Chordata; class Lepidosauria; order Squamata; family Elapidae; genus Naja; species Naja naja. Next base: position 361,933,903 of record CM019148.1, read on the forward strand.
TGTCGAACTCAATTTCATTGAGGGCCACATCAGGGTTGTGTTTGACCTCAGGGGGCCGGGGTGGGCGTGGCTGGGGTGGACATGGCCAGCTCGATGTCACTCATGTCAGGTGCACCTGTAGTGGCCAAAAGCTAAGGCAGGACTTCCCTCAGAACCTTCCTCTCCCTTCCTTCCTTCCTTCCTTCCTTCCTTCCTTCCTTCCTTCCTTCCTTCCTTCCTTCCTTCCTTCCTTCCTTCCTTCCCTCTATCCTTCCTTCTTTCTTCCCTTCCTCCCTCTCTCCCTCCTTCCTTTCTTCCTTTTCTTTCCTCCTTCCTTCCTTCCTTCCCTCCTTCCTTTTCCTTCCTTCCTTCCTTCTTCCTTCCTTCCTCTACCTTCCTTCTTTCTTCCCTTCCGCCCTCTCTCCTCCTCCTTTCTCCTTTTCTTTCCTCCTTCCTTCCTTCCTTCCTTCCCTCCTTCCTTCTTTCCTCCTCCTTCCTTTCCTCCCTCTCTCCCTCCTTCCTTCCCTCCCTCCTTCCCTCTATCCTTCCTTTCCTTCCCTCCTTCCTCCCTCCGTCCCTCCTTCCTTCACTCCTTCCTTCTTTCCTCCCCCCTCCCTCCCTTCCTTCCTTTTCTTTTTTTCCCTTCCCTCTTCATTCTCCTTTCTTCTTCCTTCCCCTCTTTCCTCATTTTTCCTTCCTGGCTCCCTTCCCATCTTCCCTTCTTTTCCTTTGTCTTTCCTCTTTCCCTTTCTACTTTCCTGTCCCTTCTTGGATGCTCAAATGCAAAAGGAGAAGCATTTCTCCTTTGGTTTTGGTTTTAGTTTTTTTTTTGCTAGCCCTCTGCCAGCGAAAACGGAGCTTGGGAGGGCCATGCGCGTATCCGGCCCATGGGCCTTGAGTTTGACACCCTAGTTCTAGATGTTCGCAGACGATCTGGTACGAATTGGAACTCCAATCCAGCTGACTTTGCGTGCAGGCTGACTGGAGAATAATGCCCTTGTTGAGAGGGAACAATCTGATCTGTTTGTCATCTAGTTACAACACACCACACTGGTTGTTATTGGTAGAAGAGAATATTTGTAGCTCAGGGTTGAGTTGTGGGGTCCTTGGTGGTGCCCTCTGAGCTTGGCTGCTTGCCCAAGGAGCTGCTGATCCAGTTCTACAGAGGAATTATTGAGTCTGTCATCTTCACCTCTAAAACTGTCTGGTTTGGTTCTGCAACCCAACAAGACAGACACAGACTTCAGAGAGTAATTAAGACTGCAGAAAAAACAATTACTACTAACCTGCCTTCCATGGAGGACCTGTATACTGCATGAGTCAAAAAGAGGGCTGTGAAAATATTTACTGATCCCCTCACATAAACCATTTCAACTCCTTCCCTCAAAACGACGCTATAGAGCCCCACACACCAGAACAACTAGACACAAGGACAGTTTTTTCCTGAACGCCATCACTCTGCTAAACAAATAATTCCCTCAACACTGTCCATCTATTTACAAAGTCTGCACTACTATTACTATTAACCTTCTCATCACTCCTTATCACCCATCCCCTCCCACTTGTGACTGTATGATTGTAACTTTGTCACTTGTATCCTTACGATTTATACGAACTGTTTCCTAGTATGATTTGATTGCTTATTGTACCCTATGACTATATTCTATTTACTATATACCCTATGACTGTATAACCCTACGACTATTATTAAGTGTTGTACCTTATGATTCTTGACTCTTGACTAATGTATCTTTTCTTTTATATACACTGAGAGCATTTGCACCAAGACAAATTCCTTGTGTGTCCAATCACACTTGGCCAATAAAGAATTCTATTCTATTCTATTCTATTCTATTCTATTCTATTCTATTCTATTCTATTCTATTCTATTCTATTGTCTGCAGGTGTTTCATGACCCAACTAGGCAGGGGTGGGATTCAAATTTTTTAACAACCGATTCTGTGGGCATGGCTAGGTGGATGTGGCTAGGTGGGCATGGCCATGTGACTGGGTGGGCATGGCTTCTTCTTCCTTTTTTTTGCAGCACCCTCCCAATTTTTGGGGCCTTCTGGGCCTCAGGGAAGATTCCTGGGGAGTATTTTTGCTCCCAGAAGGCTTTCCTGGGGCTCAGGAAGAAAAAAAATGGAGCTGCTCTGTTTTGGGGCCTTCTGGGCCTCAGGGAAGATTCCTGGGGAGTATTTTGCTCCCAGAGGCTTTCCTGGGGCTCAGGAAGAAAAAAAATGGAGCTGCTCTGTTTTGGGGCCTTCTGGGCCTCAGGGAAGCCTCCTGGGGGAGCATTTTTGCTCCCAGAAAGCTTCCCTGGGGCCCACAAAGGCAAAAAAATGGAGCGCCCCCTCCATTTTTTGCCTTCCTGGGCCTCAGGGAAGACTCCTGGGTGAAGCAGTAAGACAGTGAGAGGAATCCCAGCACAGCTGATCATAGGAACAGCTGATCGTTGGGAGGGGAAAAAATACCTTAAGGAGTGATGGACAGGGAAGAACGTAGTCAGTGATGTCGGGCATGCGTGCGATGTCACACATGCGCGCTAAGAACTGATTGGGAGGGGAGGGGCAGGCAGAGAGGGGCGGGGCCAGGGGCACAGTTTGCTGGTTCTCCGAACTGTGCAGAATCACAACAACTGGTTCTATAGAACCGGTCTGAACTGGTAGAATCCCACCCCTGCAACTAGGTAACATCATCAGTGCTAGAGTGGGGAGTGGGTTAAGTTCTTACTTACTTGGGAATCACACAATGAGCCGCTGTCATCACCCATCTTCGTCTCAACAAGAACCCACCACAAATGTGTTTGTTCTCATGTTGGATGGAGGCCATAAAGGGCCGAGAATGGGGTGTCACTTCCTTGCCTCCAATGACCCACGTTCTCCGGATCCCAGCAGCAAAACAAAGACCTACACAAAGAAACACAATGGGAAGAAATGATTGACAAAGGACTAAGATACCTAGTCCCCAAATAAAGGGATTAAAGAGTCATTTAAAAAGTATGTCCTGTCTAGAGCCGTGGTGGCGCAGTGGTTAGAATGCAGTATTGTAGGCTATTTCTGCTGACTGCCAAACTGCTGGCAGTCGGTTTGTGTCTCACTGGCTCAAGGTTGACTCAGCCTTCCATCCTTCTGAGGTGGGTAAAATGAGAACCCAGATTGTTGGGGGCAAGAGGCTGACTCTGTAAACCGCTTAGAGAGGGCTGTAAAGCGCTGTGAAGCGGTATATAAGTCTAAGTGCTATTGCTATTGCTTTTGTTGTAAGTTGAGGACTACCTGTACAAAATGCTCCAGGTAAACCCTCAATATCTTGGCATAGAACAGAATGGATCTCTCCTCACAATCAAAATGTTTACAACCCATGTATTTAGGCAATCTAAGATTAGTTTTTTAAGCAATTGCATCAGGTTGCTTCCTCATGGTCAAATTTGTGATTTGTGGTGAAACCTAAATTGTTTTTTAATGTATTACTAAAGCTGAATCTCCTACATCAGTGTTTCTCAACTAGAGCAGTTTCAGATATGTGGACTTCAATGTACAAAATTTCCTAGCCAACCCCACTAAAGAACCTATCAGTTTTTAAAAAATGAAATGTTAGCAATAATACTCAGATAACATAAAATAGTTTGGTTAAGGACCCAGACCAGAAAGAGGGAGACCTTGAGTTCAAGTCCTGCCTTAGGCATGAAAGCCAGCTGGGTGACTTTGAGCCAAGTCCTTCGCTTTCAGCCCAACCCCCTCACAGGGTTGTTGTGAGGAAAATAGTGGGAGGAAGGTATATTGGATATGTTCAATGCCTGGAGACATTTGTTATGAAAATAAAGGCGGGATACAAATAAAATAAAATAAAATAAATGATATTCTGAATCTAATGAAAAGAAATGTTAGTTTTACCTGCCTGGAGCAGGACCCAAAGCACCAGCCTGGTCTTCAGGAGCCATAAGTCTGCTCTCCCCATCTTTTGAGATCTGGAGAAAAATCTGCAAGCCTCTTCAGCCTTAAAGAAGCAGAGTGTTGCCCAATGAAAAAGTGAAATATAGCAAGCCTCCTTCGATTTTTGGAACATGCTTGTAGCAGCAAATCCTTTGAGGGGGGCTTGAGTGTGTCATGCAATGGGTGGTTGGTAACTTGCCTGGGTCTGCTACAACTGCCCGAGAGAGTTACTCAAGCAGTTAGCTGGTGTGGTTTCTTTGGGTAACCCCTTCCCTAAAAGGCTTGGGGTAAAGAGGAAGAAGCAACTACCCCATGCTGGATTTACAATTTCGATCAAGGAAGGATCGGGGTAGATAAGCCACTTCTACTTCTGCATCCATGATGCAAGAACTTTGATCTGGGCGTCCCGTGGCATGTAGGAATTTGGCCAACTGGTCTTACGATATTGGAAAGCCTCACCAGGCTCTTAGACTTCTTCAAAATTGGATGAGTCATCGCGGCTGCATTGGAAGGACATCTGAGGTGCCGTTCAACCTGGCCCAAGCATCCAAGCGACCAAGATTTTCCACATGAGAAACCAAGGTGGGTCTAGTTCTCTTGGTATTGCATGAATATTGCGTCCAGTTTTGGTTGCCACGATATAAAAAAAAAAGATGCAGAGACCCCATAAAGAGTGCAGAGAAGAACAATAAAGATGCCATCAGAAGACTGGAGGCTTAAACATACGAGGAACCGTTGCAGGAATTGGATATGTCTCGTTTAATGAAAAGAAAGCGTAGGGGTGACATGATAGCAGTCTTCCAATATTTGAGGTTCTGCCACAAAGAAAAAGAGGTAACATCAACTTATTCTGCAAAGCACCTGAAGGCAGGACAAGAAGGAACGGATGGAAACTGATCGAGGGGAGAAGCAACCTAGAACTAAGGAGAAATTTCCTGATAGTGAGAACAATTAATCAGTGGAACAATTTGCCTCCAGAAGTTGTGGATGCTCCAACATTGGAAGGATTTTAAGAAAAGATTGGGCAACTATTTGTTTGAAATGATATAAAGTTTCCTGCCTGAACAGGGGGTTGGATTAAACCAGTGGTTCTTAACCTGGGCGATATTGCCCCCCAAGGGGCGATTTTGTTTTTCAGGGGGGCGATGGAACAAAAGGGGCATGGGGGCTAAGGAACGAAGGGGGGCGATATGGGGCGATGGAGCGAGATATATTGGGAGAGAGAGAGAGAGAGAGAGGGAGAGAGATTGGTAGATAGGTAGGTAGGTAGGTAGACAAAAAGACAGACAGGTAGGTAGATAGGCAGGAAGGCAGGCAGGCAAACAGACAGACCTTTTGGAGGGATGGATGGACAGGCGCCAGTTCAGATGCAGTACAACAGTCAATGGGGTGAGCCTGCAGGGCCGGCACCTCGAATGCCCCCCTGCCGCCTCTTAGCGTCCCCAAGGGGGTCAGCAGAGGGGTGCTAAGAGGCGACAGGGGGGCATTCAAGGTGCCGGCCGGCCCTGCAGGTTCACCCATTGACTAGCACTGCTCCAGAGCCGGTGCCTCCAATGCGGAAGCAGTGGCACGTTACGTGCTGCCGCGGCTGCGTTCAACGCGCCGCCCCCCTGCCGCCTCTTAGCGCCCCTCTGCTGGCCCCCTTGGGACGCTAAGAGGTGGCAGGGAGGCGGTTATGTTGGGGAGGGGGGCAATGACAACTCCCTCAATGGCTCAAGGGGGCGATTCTTTCAAAAAGGTTAAGAACCACTGGACTAGATGACCTCCAAGGTCCCTTCTAACTCTGTTATTCTCTTACTCTGGTGTTGCATTTTCTCTCCAGAATTTCATGCTGCTTTCCAACATTAGATTCATCTCAAGCCCCGCTGTCTGATGCCAGCATCCTGCTGCCACGTGATGACCTGATTTACGACTGTCATGAGAAGTCATGAAGCCTAATTGGCAGGCTTCGTTATGGTCATAAATTGAGGACCGCCCAAATGCAGGTCGGCCCAAGCACACTTTTTTTTTTGCAGTTTTTCCACTGCAGTATTTGTTGACGATGTCAAGAAATTTAAACAGTGAGGGTGTTTTCCTTCCTCCCATATGTTCTCCTTTCCAGTTGTCCATGTCTTCTTTTACCTGTTCAGATATCTCATAACTTCAGATGAAAAGGACATTAGTGAGCAACCTGTTCCAAGTAACACTGCTATGATTTCCATTTGCTCCTTAAATAGGAGCTGAGTCCACAAAGAATAACCCTGTTTTTTCCCCCAAAAGTGCTTTTTCAGGAGGCAACTGGATTTTCTTGTTTTTTCTTTTGAAGACATTTCGCTTCTCATCCAAGAAACTTGTTCAGCTCTGACTGGGGAAACAGAAGGATTTATATTCCTTGCAGACAGCTGGTCATTTGCATCCTTCTAGAGGGTCATTGAGGCCACTGGGAGTTTTATCTGTGTCCTCAGGGTGACCTGAGTGGTGCTCCTGGTTCCTGTAGTCTTGCAATTTTTCCTCTGGAAATCCATTCCTACTCCCACACCGTTCAAAGGATGTTCATCCCAAATTATATAGCTAAACATCTGTAGAGATTCTCAGTCATCCAGGTCATGTTTGTCCCAAAGGTGCTTTTTCAGGAGGCAACTGGACTCAGGTGACCCTGAGGACACAGATAAACCTCCAAGTGCTTCAATGACCCTCTAAAAGGATGCAAATGACCAGCTGTCTGCAAGGAATATAAATCCTTCCATTCCCTCACTATCCTGTCAGAACTGAAGAAGCTTCTTGGATGAGAATTGAAACGTCTTCAAAAGAAAAGGGCCTTGGTGGCTCAGGCTGTTAATTGCCTGCACTTAAGTTCCAGCTGCCTACAACTGCTGTAGGCTCGAACCCCACCAGGCTCAAGGTTGACTCAGCCTTCCATCCTCTCGGGGTAGGTAAAATGAGGACCCAAGATTGTTGAGGGCAATTAGCTGACCTTGTAAAAATGCCGCTTAGTAATAAGCAGGCATATACAATGGAAGGAAGGCTATTGCTGAGCGCATTGGGTTGCGCTCCAAAAATTGTAAGCCGCCCTGAGTCTCCGGAGAAGGGCGGCATATAAATGTAATTAAAAAAAACAAAACAAGAAAGTCCAGTTGCCTCCTGACAAAGCACCTTTGGGACAACCATCACCTGGATGACTGAGAATCTCTACAGACTTTCCCTCTTCACTTTTTTTTTTTTGGGGGGGGGAGCAGCAGACCCCCATCAAGAATCAAACATGATCCAAGATGGTTGGCACCATGGTATTTCATTTGGAGCTTTGATCACACTGTGGTGGCTCCAGTAAGGGTTTTAGAAGCTTTCCTGAAGGGGTGAGTTGATGAACGGAAAGAAAGGAAACATTGGCTGCCAGGACAGTCCTCGACATAGAATCGTTTGTTTAGCGACCGTTCAAAGTTGCAATGTTGTTGAAAAAGTGACTTATGACCATGTTTCATGCTTACGATCCTTGCAGCATTACCATGGTCACATGATCAAAATTTAGTTGTATTGTTGCATTTCATAATTGTCTCTGGGTTGAAAAATACCAAAGGTCACTTTTTGTATATATATAGGTTATGTATTTTTTTTGTCAGTTTTTTTAAACTTTTTGCTTTTATCCCTTCTCCCTTTTCCCCCTTTATATTAACTTGCATTTATTGTTTTCTTCAATGCACACATACACACATATACACATAAATTTATACACATACATACACACACACACATAGACCTAGCATGATTTTTCTGGATGCTCGTAATATAAGCCCTACCCCAAAATAAGCCCCAGTTAAGATCATCAGCCAGATGGACGCATTTAGTACTGTATTTCCCCCAAAACAAGACCTAACTGTAAAATAAGCCCTAATGCGTCTTTTGGAGCAAAAATTAATATAGGACCCGGTCTTATTTTCACACACACAAACACACACACACACACACACATGTCCTGCTACACCTTCTAACATCCTCTTTGGCCTGAGAAAAAAGAGGAGTGGAATCAAAGTGACATCAAATTTCAGTACACTGAAGCCTGAACTTATTTTAATGCACCCTTTGGGTCCCCCAGCCATGTACATCTCGGTTTTTAAAAGCTCAAAGACACCCAGCTCCCCAACAAGGAAAAAAATCTGGCAGAGTGAGCTAAAAAAGAAAGACATAAACCAGCTCTTGAAACTGGAGACCTGGGGATTTCTATAAGGACCATCTCTGAGAGTAGATGAGACTAATGGACTATAGGTCTGCTTTCCTATCTCATGGTTCAATCTCTTCCCCATTCTGCTGTAGCTTGAGGAAATATCTCCTGCCTGGAGATTGAGACATCTGGAGTGCAGCCCGTTGAGAAGATCAACCGCTATCTTCATTTCATTCTCCAGAGCATTTCCTGAACTGTTGAAAGACATGAAGATGGGTTTTTCTTATCATCGTACTCTTTGCACGAAAGGGATGTCGTAACATCCAACATGTCCGGCAATATGTCCAACAGGTGTGATGGATACAGCTTTGAAGTTTCTTGTGTTTGAGCCTCCACTGGTGAGGGATCATCCTGGGGCATCTCCAGTTTATCTTCATAGTAACCTTGAGCAGACTCAGTTTTGATCTGATGGCTTAAACTCATGAATAAATCTAACTGGTAACAGATAATCAGAGTTGGAAAGGACCTTGTAGGTCATCTAGTTCAACCCCCCACCCAAGCGGGAGACCATACACCATTTCTGACAGATGGGAGTCCAACCTCTTCTTGAAAGTCTCAAGTGATGATGTTCCCACAACTTCGGAGGGCAACGTCTGTTCCATTGGTTGATTGTTTTCACTGTCAGAAAGTTTCTCCTTATTTCCAGGTTGAATCTCTCCTTGTTCAGTTTCCCTCCATTATTCCTTGTCTGGCTTTCGGGTGCCTTGGAAAATGTCTTGACCCCCTTCCTCTCTGGAGCAGCCCCTCAAATATTGGAAGACTTCTATCATGTCTCCCCTAGTCCTTCTCTTCACTAGACTAGCCATGCCCAGTTTCTGCAATTGTTCATCGTATGTTTTAGTCTCCAGTCCCCTAATCATCCTAGTATAGATCTTTATCTTAGTTTAGATCTTTATCTATACTAACCAGATCTTCCCAGGCAAAATTAAACATGCTAACCATGGCCAAAACAGTCAATCCTAAAGTAAATCAACCCTGACAGTCCTTTGGAAGGACAGATGCTGAAGCTGAAGCTCAAATATTTGGGTTACCAAATGAGAAGAAAAGACTTGTTGAAAAAGATCTCGATGTTGGGAAAGATGGAAGACAACAGAAGAGGACAGCAGAGGAAGAGATGGTTAAATAGTGTCATCAACAGAATGAACATGAATTTGGGGAAACTCTGAGGCAATGAAGGACTGGGGGCCTGGTGTGCTATAGTCCATAGGGTCATGAAGAGTCAGGCACAATTTAGCAACTGAACAACAGCAACAAACCATGGCTACTTCCTTGTTTTTTTGGTAGTTAGCTGAGGTTAAGGAACGCCAGTATTTTAAAACTGGTTATAAGTTCCTCTTTGACTGAGGTGTGTAACTATTGGCTCTTGTATCAAATCCCTTATAGCTGAGGGATTTGTGCAAGAGAAATCTTTGTAATCAATTACGGTAAAAAAAATGTGGACTTTCTAGGTCAATGTTTCTCAATCTCAGCCATGTTAAGATGGGTAGACTTCAATTCCCAGAATTCCCCCAGCCAGCATTCTGGGAATTGAAGTCCACCCATTTTAGTGTGGCTGAGATTGAGAAACACCGCTCTAGGAAGTAGGATTGGCAACCCTGTTAAAATGTATTTATCTGTGTATTTATTTATATCCCACCTTTATTATTTTTATAAGTAATTCAAGGCAGTGAACACACACAATATGCATTCCTCCTCTAATTTTCCCCACAAGAACAGCCCTGTGAGATGAGTTGGATTGAGAGAGGTCACCCAAGCAGCTTTCATGCCTAAGGCAGGATTAGAACCCACCACCTCCTGGTGATTGGCCTAGTCACCCATTTGGCTTTCATGCCTATGGCAGGACTAGAACTCACCACCTTCTGGTGACTGGCCCAAAGTCATCCAGTTGGCTTTCATGCCTAAGGCAGGACTAGAACTCACCACCTCCTGGTGATTGGTCCAAAGTCACCCAGTTGGCTTTCATGCTAAGCCAGGACTAGAAATCACCATCGCCTGGTAATTGGCCCAGTCACCCATTTGGTTTTCATGCCTAAGGCAGGACTAGAACTCAGCATCTCCTGATGATTGGTCCAGTCACCCAGCCAGCTTTCATGGCTGGGGCAAGACTAGATCTCACCATCTTACCTGGTTCTTTCATCACTACATCATATTGGCAAATAGATCATGATGCCTCGAACACTTCAATTTACTCCTGTGGCATTGACATAAACTTTATAAGACTATAATTTCAAGGTTCTTCTGTACAATGGTTGAACAAGTCATGTCTATTTGATATGGATTGTGATCAAATCCAGGGCCTCAAACTCCGAGCCAGATTTCGTTTTTCCTTTTCAACATCCCTTTTAAGAGTTCTCTGTTCAGTCTGGGACTTCATCCCCACCCTGAGTCTCTTTCTTCCAAAAATAACCAACTTCAGAAAAATTAACCTAAAATAGACCATTTTTATGTTCAACTTTGAATCCCTGGCAAGCAAATGTTTCATGGCTTTTCAGGCTGAGAAATGGAACAAGGAAACTTTTGGGTGCAAAACTGTTTGTTTATTTATTAAGTATGTATTATACCTTTTCTTCAAGATCTCAGGGCAGCGTACTTATTGTCAATTGGTATTTGACACACCAACCTTATAAGGTAGGATTGTTTACTAACTATTGCATCTTCCCCACAAAGAAGGTTTGTTTGTGTGCTTATTCATGTCAGAAGCAACACAATTAAAATAAAGCATACTATATGACATAAAGAAAGAAGGTCATATTGAATTAAACCTTTTGTGGCCAGAGAAGTTCTGTTTGTAATCTTTGGAAAACAGGAACCTTTCTGACCAGGAATTTAATTTTTAATCCACAGCTTTGATGTCTTTTGATGCAAGCCTCATTTCTAAATAGACATGCCTAAGATTAGACCAGTACAATTTAACTAAAAGAAACATAATTTTACCAACACATTTTTTAAAAAAAGTTAAAGCAATGCTATATGCAATAGGAGCCAATTTTAACTGGCAGATTTTATCTGTTCTTCCTGAGTTTAAAAAAAAAACATATGCAATGAAACATTTTTTGAATGAGTTTGCAAAGAACTGCATCACTCCAGTTTCCTACTTGTTCAGCTTAAAATGTTCTACCGGCTGATCGCCTAAAAAGAAGAGCTACATTAAAAATACTAAAAAAATAAAATAAAAATAGATTTTATCATCCTCTTTTATTATGTCCCCCAAATAAAAGGTAATGGATGTGAAAAGTAGAATATGTCATATAAGAATACAGGTAGTCCTCGACTTAAGACAATAGGAATTGGAAAGTTTGTTGTTAAGTGAATAACAGAATAAAAGAGTTGGAAGGGACCTTGAAGGTCTTCTAGTCCATCCCCCAGTTAAACTGCTGTTGTTAAGCAAGGCATCACATGACCGCGACTTGTGACCTTACCTGCCAACTTCCCCACTTCATTTATTGAAAGCTGGCTTGATCACAAATGGTGACCACTTGACCACTGGATGCTATAACCATTATAAAGGCAGAATGGTTGCCAAGCACTCAAATCATGATCACGTGACCGCAGAAATACAGCAACGGTTATAAGTGTGAGGACCAATCATAAATCACTTTTTTCAGTGCAGTTGTAACTTCAAATGTTAAAATGGTTGTAAATTGAGGATTAAGAGTAGGTCCTCAGCCTATGACCACAATTGAATGCCAAATTTCTGTTGCTAAGCAAGACAATTGTTAAGTGAATTCCACCCCATTTTATGACTTTTCTTGCCACAGTTGCACAATCAGTGCAGTCCAGTGGTGGGATTCAAATTTTTGTCACTACCGGTTCTGTGGGCATGGCTTGGTGGGTGTGGTGTGGCTTGGTAGGCGTGGCAGGGGAAGGTTACTGCAAAATCCCCATTCCCACCCCACCTCGCTAACCTGCTTTCCAGCTCCGTTCTCCTGTGTAGGGCAACCAAAGGAGACCCAGCCGATCAGCTGGGACTCAGGAGGCAGAGAATAGATGAGAGCAGAGGGGCCAGTCGGAGGTGGGATTTGCCGGTTCTCTGAACAACTCAAAATTTCCGCTACTGGTTCTCCAGAACTGGTCAGAACCTGCTGAATACCCACCTCTGGTGCAGTCGTTAAGTTAGTAACACAGTTGTTTAGTGAATCTGGCTTCCCCATTGACTTTGCTCATCAGAAGGTCACAGGAGGGTCACATGATCTTGGGACACTGCAACCATCATAAATACATGCCAGTTGCCAAGCACCTGAATTTTGATCACATGACCATGGGGATGCTGCAGTGGTCGTTAAGTGTGAAAAACGGTCCTTTTTTCAGTGCCATTGTCACTTTGAATGGTCACTAAATGAATGGCTGTTGAGGACTATCTGTACCTGTACACTGGGATTTGCCATCAAAGTCTTTCCCTTTATAATGGAGACAAGTCTCGTTTGGGGAGATCTCTCCCTCTCTTGCCAGTGGTGAGGCTTGAAAAAGCTTCCAGCCCTACAGTTTTATGTTCTAAGTTCTCAAAGTTGGCTGCTATGGCAGAGGACAGATCCCTTTTCCAGTTCCAGAGTGACAATCCAGAAAAAGAAAACGAAAAGAAATAAAAAGTTGAGCCTAGAAACATTGGACTCCAACCAAGTTGTCAAAATCGATGGGGGCTCCGAAAATTATACCTGTGGGGCTGGAGTGAAGATACTCTTCCCCTGCTATGTAGAAAAGAGATTTTCATGGTAAATCATATGTTTGAGGTTGTTGTTGTTGTTATGACAGATAATCAGAATTGGAAGGGACCTTGTAGGTCATCTAGTCCAACCCCCCGCCCCCAGCGGGAAACCCTACACCATTTCTGACAGATGGCAGTCCAACCTCTTCTTGAAAGTCTCAAGTGATGGCACTCCCACAACTTCCGAGGGCAACTTCTGTTCCATTGGTTGATGGTTCTCAGAAAGTTTCTCCTTATTTCTAGGTTGAATCTCTCCTTGTTCAGTTTCCATCCATTATTCCTTGTCTGGCCTTCAAGTGCTTTAGAAAATAGCTTGACTCCTTCCTCTCTGGGGCAGCCCCTCAAATATTGGAAGACTGCTATCATGTCTCCCCTGGTCCTTCTCTTCCTAGACTAGCCAGGCCCAGTTCCTGTAACCATTCTTCATGTTTTAGCCTCCAGTCCCCTAATCATCCTGGTTGCTCTTCTCTGCACTTTTTCTAGAGTCTCAACATCTTTCTTATGGTGTGGTGACCAAAACTGGAGGCAGTATTCTAGGTGCGGTCTTAATAAGGCTTTATAGAGGGTATTAGTACCTCACTTGATCTCGATTGTATCCCTATTAATGCAATTTAGGATTGCATTAGCTTTTTTGGCTGCTGCTGCACACTGCTGGCTCATATTTAGCTGGTTGTCCACTAAGACCCCAAGATCCCTCTCACAGTTGCTGTTATTGAGCCTGGTTTCACCCAGTCTATATGTATCCTTTTGGTTTTTCTTGCCTAGTAAAGGACTTTACTTTTGTTTTTTTAGTACATCCTGAGGCGAAATTTACTGAGCTCTCCCTGGGGTGAGGTCCTATCTGAAGGGAATCTTAACTTGATCCCTGCTACAGATTTTCTGGGGCACTGAAGGATGCATCAGCCAAAATCTAAGAGCTAATTAATATCCATAAAGGAAGATATGGAGAAGCACATGGCATGGCATGGTGAGAGATGTTTCCCAGGGATGATGGGTGTAGCTGTGCTTCTAATGGAGACGGCATGACTCATAAACCCTGCAAAGTAAACTTATTTTAGTCTCACAAATTAGCTCGATGCAGGCTTTGATCCACTTTTAAGATTAGGGCTGGGCAGGATCTGCGGCCCAGATGGAGTTATCCTCACCACCCAAAAAAACCACTAGGAAACAATGTGAGATCATAAATTCCTCTGTTCTTCTCTGGTACATCTTGAATTCTCATCTAATATCCTGTTAGGCTGGGTCTTTGTTAACATACTTCCTTGCCTTGGCAAAAGACCAAATTCACCTCAATTGTGAAAGTTGAACTTTGTCCAGTGACAAATGACCGGCTGGATAGTACAGAACTCCTTCTGGTTAGGAAGCTTACCTATTTCTGTGGTTGACCCATATTTTTTACCTCATTGATCAGAAATAGGATGGTTAAGAAATCACCTAGCGACAATTCAGGTAAGAATTTCAATGGTGAGTTTGATCTAGTAATTAACGCACTAGGCTAGACACCAGGAGACGCGAGTTCTAGCCTTGCCTTCAGCACAAAAACCAGCTGGGTGACTTTGTGTCAATCATCAGGAGATGATGAGTTCTAGTCCTGCCTTAGGCCTCAAAGCCAGTCGGGTGACCTCTTTGTGAGGAAAACAGTAGTAGTATCAGCTATTTTTGCCACCTTGAGATATTAAAATAATAAAGACAGTAGATAACCACTGATACTGGTGGGTAGCTGATGGTCTTAGTAGAGAAGATCCTATATGAATCAATTCATGTGAGTAGAGGACAAGGCAGGTTCATCTCCCTCTAATGCTAGGAAATTTCCTGAGTGAAAACAATCAGTGGAATGACTTGCCTTCATTTGTGGGTGCAGGCTAAGGGGGAGCTACAAATATCAGCATCAGTTTTTTGACTAGCTTGGGATTTGGCTGCCTTATAATTAAAACTAGAGCAATTTCTAGTAGACCTCTTGAAATTCAGCCAAGTCCAGGTCTATGGAAATTTTCCATCATCCAGGTCATGGTTACCCCAAAGGTGCTTTTCCAAAAGGCAACTGGACTTCCTTGTTTTTTCCTTGAAACATTTCGCTTCTCATCCACAAAGCTCTTAAGTTCAGTTAAGAAACGGAGAAAGAAAATGTTTTGAAGGGGAAAAATGTTGAATTGCCTTTTGGGAAAACACCTTTGGGACAAACCAAGGCACTTACAGTGGATCTCAAGAGATAATTTACCACCCATTGGGAAGTGTTGCCGCTGTGGTTGGAACTTCACTTTCTGAAGGATCTCCATTTCCTGATCCTTGGAGTGGCCCAAAACCAAGGTTGCCATAAGGACCCCCACTGGGATACAGGAAGGAGCCAACCTTCATCATCTCCTACTTCAAAAAAAGAGATTAAAAGGGGTTCCCAGCATTTGCCATCGGTGAATGGATGAGTATACCTGTATCTTTGAGGTCTCAGGTCTTACACTTTCCTGATTACAGGTAATCCTCGACTGATGACAATTGAGCCCAACATTTCTGTTGCTAAGTGAAACATTTGTTAAGTGAACTTTACCTCATTTTTACCACCTTTCTGGCCACAATTGTTAAGTAAAACACAGCAGTTGCTAAATTAGTAACACAGTTAAGTGAATCTGGCTTCCCCGTTGTCTTCGCTTGTCAGGCTACAAAAAGGTGTTCACATGACCCTGGGGCACTGCAACCGTCATAAATAGGAGTCAATTGCCAAGCGTGCCAATTTTGATCACGTGACTATGGGGACGCTGCAACAGTTGTTAAGGTGTGTGACACGGTCATAAGTCACTTTTGTCAGTGCCATTGCAGCTTTGGTCTACTAAACGAGCTGTTATTAAGTCGAGGACTACCTGTAGTGGGAAAAACCTGCCTCCTGGGCAGCCTGGTGGACACAGGGTCAGCCTGCTTGCTGACCTTCTCCTCATCTTATGGGCCTGAAGGGAGGAGGCCTGGAGTGTGTGTGTGTGTGTGTGTGTGTGTGTTCCCCTGCTGGTGACTTGTATCTACAAAGGTAGCCTTGTCCCTTGCTCTCTGGCCAAAGGAGGAATCTCAGCAGAGAAAGCTATCTTTATTTATTTATTTATGAACAGAAAATGTCACCCTTGTATAGACCGAGCGCTTTACAAAATAGAAACATCAACGGAAAACATCAAAAACAAACCCCTGATCCGTTATCTCCCTCCCACCCCCAAATTAAAATTACATTAAAACAACTCTAAATGGCTGCTCTGCCACCACCGGAAGAACCACCGGATGCCTCTGCATTTGAGGGTGGGAGAAGCCATCTTAGCACCTTAAAAAAAGAAAGAAAACCAACCAACCAGGAGCCCCACTTCCTCCTTGCTCTCCCTCCCTTTGCCCTTCATCCTGACAGAAGGTTCTTGAGATGCGACGACACCTCGCCCTTCTGGTTCCTCCTGGAAAAGGAGGGGGGTGGCTGTAGGGCTGTAGTTGTGACCCAGTGAGGTGCCCATGTAGATCTTTGAGGAACTGGAAGGCTCCTGGTCCTTAAAGGAGGCCATCATGACTTGATGGAATGTGAATGGGGTCTGAATGGAGCCACTGGAGTGAGAGAGAAAGAGATCAGGTTCGGAATGGCCTAGAATCCACCATAGGATCATGGCTGTTCTCCCTGCCTCTGCCCAATTCTATATTTGGACAGACACCCCTCAATTCCCACTCCCTGTAAGAGAAAATGAAGGCCGACAAGAGAGAAATCTCAATTTTAAAGAATTCTCCCCTTCTTACAACCTGGCAAGAAAAATTTTAAACACTGACATTTCCTTAAATAAAGATTGTGGCTCACTGTATAAACCAGGGGTGTCCAACCTCTCCAACTTTGGCTGGGGAATTCTGGGAGTTGAAGTCCACAAGTCTCAAAGTTGCAGAGGTTGGACAGATATAAATAATGGCGAGATTACAGTGACAAAGGCCATTCAATAAAAAAAGGGGGGGAAAGGAGGCAGTTTTTGACCAGTTTGCTTGCACTTGGGCCACTAAAAGGATGGAAGTAGCCAGGAAAGTTCATCACTGGAGAAAAATGTGGCATGGTTGATTTGGTAGAAACAGACCCCAAATTTGGGCAAAATACGCATTCTAAGGAGCTTAGGATCAAGAGATTATAAAATGTAAAGAAAACATCAGCAAGGGAATCTAGTCGGCAGATATTTTTAAAAATAGCAATTAAGACACCCACCTGCCCCTTTTAATGTCCTTATGAAGGGAACAGATTGATGGTATCCCTCTAGATAAGGGTTTCTCAACTTTAGGCACTTTTAAGATGTGTGGATTTCAACTCCCAGAATCCCCAGTCAGCATGGCTGGCTGGGAATTCTGGGAGTTGAAGTCCACACCTCATATAGTTGCCAGGTTTGAGAAACAAACCACTTTTGGCCCCTTCCTGACGTTCAGGCTAACCCAGAGGCCGTGTGAAGCTTAAATAGAAAATAAAATTGAAAAACTATTTATGGGAGGCAGGGAGAGAGGGAAAAGAGATTTCTGCTGGGCAGCATTTGTGTATGTGCATGAGATAAATTGTGCCTGGTTTCACATTAAAAAAAATAATACGCCATTTCAGCTGCACCACTTTGTAATATGCAACAATTTACATTTCTAAGGCCAAAATCCCTCCCCTAACAAAGAAGTAATTTGTGACCCAAGAAATATACTTTCCTTTGCAAAAAAGAGAAAAGAAAGCATCACTCAACTGTTTTTCTTTCCCACCACCCCTGAACACAATCCTTAAATCCTATACATTCTGTGTATAAAGCATGTAACATGGAAATGTTCTTTTAAAAAAATACTTTTTCAAAAAAAAAGGGAAAAAGGAAAAAAACATAAGTATATATATATATGTATATATATATAGCATATATGCACACTCAGGAAGTCTAATGTAGACATCGACAAAAGTCATTCAGAATAGTATCTGGTGGTCCGAGCGCTGATTTTTCTGTCCATTGAAGGAACCGAGGAAGGAGGAGGATAGAAGCCGTCAGCTGGGCTTTCTTGCTGGGGTCAGGGTGAGGAAGATGCGGATCAGATGCTTCCCAAGGATGATGTCTTGGTCATCTTGGCAGAAAACCACAGCTGACAATCTTATACGAAGGGAACCTCGCCTGTGGCAGAGTTCGGCAGAGGGTGGCCATCTCTCTTGCTCTATCTACATTTAGGCTGCCAGCCAATCACAGAAGACGAAGCCAACTGTGCCCAAACTCTGATTGATATCCCAAGTCAAAGGAATCAATGCACGTCAAGGAATCAATGCAAGGGTGGTTTTCAATAACTGGCCGATCAACAGGTCAAATGCCATTTCCATCCTTCAACCGTAAGAGCAACCAACTCCGAAAGGACCATCCCTGACCAGGTTGCTCCAGATTTGATGCCATCTTTGAAACCCGCAAGAACGGGCCTCTTGATTGTGCCTTGGGCCAGGTAAGGGGAAGGAAAGGGTGTCGTTTGCTCCAAGACCACCTGCTTTGCTGACGGATGGATCAGCCCACCTCCTCCAAGGATGGAAGATGCTGGGTAGCTTGGCCTGCAAAGAAGGACTTAACGCTTGCCCTGCAGCTTGCCCTGAGTCCACAGCCTGCAGGGGAGCCAGTTCAAGGAGGGGAGGAATGAGGGCCATGCCACCTCAGGCTGAAGAGGAAGGTGCCATCCTGACCACTGGCACCTTCAGAGAGGAGAAGACATTATGGTGGCTGGAAATGGAATCCAGGACGCTGGGAGAGAAAATGAGAAGGTCGAGAAGGAGACAGGCCACTTTGGGCGCTCAAGAAGAACCAGAACCAGAAGTCCACTGGGCAAGGTTCAGAGAAACCATTCTACCTGTAGCTGCCTAAAGAAACGTTCTCAAAATCTGCCCTAAAACGATAGTGTCACTTTAAAGAACGTTGTTTCCAGTTGTGTTCTGGAATGTTGAATGAGAGGTTGAGAAGTTCCAGCACGGGGATGCCCCCAAAGCTTAAGAGAGCGAGCCAGGATCTCCCCAGTTTCCCCACAGTCACGGAATGAGAACCTAACACACACTGGAGAGCACTTGGCCATTATCTTGCTTGCCCAAGGCCTTCTTAAACCTGCTTCTTTTTTCTCCCCTTTTATAGGGAACTTTTACCACAAAGTGAGCAAATTTCAACCGATGAGAAGAAAGCACTTCAAGGAGGGGCTTAGTTTGGGCCTCCAGGAGGCGATGGGATCACCTGCACATCACAGGAATTTCAGGTTTCTCACCTCACAGTAGGGTTACCAGGAAGACAAAAGCTGCCTTCTGCTCTCTTCCATTTTACAAGAGCAGGGCCTTTGCAGAGGCATCAACCGTAAATTTGAATACTCTCCCCCCCCAGCCCCCCAAAAGAAAGCAGCTTTGGGGCCTCTCACCAGCTGGAGCGGACCGAGTGACTTGGCTGGTCTTGAATACTGCACTGATGAGATTATTTTGCATCTCCAAAGGCTGCTATTTAAGAGACGTCCTACCCACCCACAAACCAGAGACCGTTTTGTGCCATCCAAAAAGAAAATACTGTCACAGCTGTGGAAATCCTCCAGCAGCTGCGGCTCTGGAAGACGCCATTATTATTTTTCAGCCACTTCCCCGAAAGGAGAGGGTTTCCGCACGGAATAGGTGTTTCTCTGCTGCCTTTCCTGCCTACAACCGAGTTCATTCTTGCCCTCTCCATATTTAGAACAGCGACCCTGCACGACGACAGCGTGATCCTGAGGGGCTGCAAGCAAGTCCTCTGGTGCTTCTCTCTGGAGTGAGAGCTGCTTCGTGGCCCTTAGAACAGAGCCCAGCTTCTTAAAAAGCTGCCAAGACCTCCTCTCTGTGCTTTTTATCCCCTGCAAGCCTTCCCGGTGTGCTTCTCCCCAATCTTGAGGACCTCACAGCCTTTTCATCTCGCCTCTTATGGCTTAAGTCGACCCAGCTTCTTCGCTGGGCGCAGCAGGAGAAGAAGCCAGGAAGAAGCCTCCAGTGTGAGGTTTCCAGAAATCCAGTGCTCGGCCCAAAGGAGGCTGCCGTAGAATCAACCTGAAGACGCTACAAAGTTTAGCTTTGCATGGAACTGAGCTGGGTTCGGCCACCTTCTCCAACAAAGATGGCGGGCGTGAGAGACGATGTACATTCAACTGGGAGGAAAAATCCCACTCAAATAGATACCAAGGAAGCCTCGGGCAGGTCCCACGTCCTGTTTCAGTGGAAAGTTTCAAATCTTCAAGAGCCGGCTGGGATTTCAGTCTTTTTTTTTCTTTCTTGCTAACAAACTGAAGTGGGGGCCACCGAGTGATCAACCCGAAATGGCATTCGATAGACACTTTTCTAACCAGCTCCACAGCTCTGCCAGCCTCTCCTGCCTCTCAGCTCAGAGGCTGCTGCTGCTTCTTCTAAATTCTATCGCCAAAGGCGATCAACATCTGTA
Source organism: Naja naja (assembly GCA_009733165.1). Lineage (NCBI taxonomy): Eukaryota > Metazoa > Chordata > Lepidosauria > Squamata > Elapidae > Naja > Naja naja. The sequence continues at coordinate 361,954,129 of CM019148.1, forward strand.
ACAAGGCCTTCTCCCCTACACCCTGAAAGTGCAATAAAACTATTTTTGAAAAAAACAAAAAACAAAAAAACAAAAGCACAAGCGTGCTGTTTGTGCAAAGAGAAACAAAATAAATACATGATTTTCTTAAAAAAAAATGTTCACAGTATCACATACAGGTAAGAGAGCTACAGTAGTGCACTTTGGGAATAAATAGAGAGAGAGAGAGAGAGAAATAGAGAGGTGGCGACCCAGGATCCAGTTCCTTCCGACCTCTGATGTCTCTGGGGCCAAGATCAGTTTGTGGGGAACTGCTTGGAGAGGTATTAATATACACGTTTTTGGAGGAAGGATGGTGGGAGGAAGGAGATGGGGCTCGGCGTGGTTTTGCTTTGTCTTTCCGGGTAACGCTGGGATGCTGAAGCACAGCCGACGTTGATGCACGACATTCTTCCACGCCTTCCCTCCGAAAAGCTGCAAGGAACATCGAAAGGGAATGCCGCAAACGGCGTCAGGAGGAACATTTCTCTCGAGGAGTTTGCATAGAAGTTACTGCAGGAGGGGGAAAGATAGGAGACAAAAGGAAGAGAGGGCAGCATTTAGAGGAACGGTCCAATCCAAAAGGGCAGCTTCAATCTCTCAGGATTTATGCTGAGAACCGGAAGATATAAAACGGATACTGAACAATTACAGAAATGGTTTAGGTGGCAACTGAAAATCTAGTCTCTCTGAATTATATCTGCCCTTTATTCTGGAATTGGCTTGGCACAGGAAGACCCCGGGAGATGACTCAGCCACCATACTGTAATAATTTTACTGCAGACATGGAGAAAGCTAATTTTCCCCACAGCAACAACCTTGTGTGGTGGGGTTGGGCTGAAATAGACACTGGCTTAAAGTCACCCAGCCAGCTTTCATGCCTAAGGCAGGAACTAGAACTCACGAGACTCCTAGTGATTGGCCAAAAGTCACCCAGCTGGCTTTCCTGCCTAAGGCGGGACTAGAACTCACTGTCTCCTGGTGATTGGCCAAGTCACCCAGCCAGCTTTCATGCCTAAGGCGGGACTAGAACTCACTGTCTCCTGGTGATTGGCCAAGTGTCACCCAGTTAGCTTTCATGCCTAAGGCGGGAGTAGAACTCACAGTCTCCTGGTTTCTAGCTTGGTGCCTTAACCGCTAGACCACAGTGGCTCTCAATTATTCTGTTTCTGCCCCAGAGTTTATAGGCGGTTTTTCCCCCCCTCCCAAGTGAGTAGACACTGGGCTGTTCTCTTCAAGATGGAGAGGAGCAGCTGGGATCTACTGACATCATGAATATTGTTAATCTGAGAATGGCTTCCCTGAGACACCAGCCTGGTTTCTCTCACCAGAATCATGACATATTAGCACAGATGGAGACCTACTGGATGGTCAACCTGGGTTTGTCCTCAAGATGTCCACAGTATGAACAAGCCCTGACAGAACTGACTCCCGATAGAACCCAAGGTGCCCTTGGGTGTGGACTTCAACTCCCAGAATCCCCAGTCACTAGGGCTGCCTGGGGAAGTCTGGGAGCTGACGCCCACACATCTTAAAATTCTGGGGGTTGACATACACACATCTTAAAATTCTGGGGGTTGACGTACACACATCTTAAAGTTACCAAGATTGAGAAATTCTGCCATAGAGCAGGGGTGTCAAACTGGATTTCTTCGAGGGCTGGATCAGCACTGTAGTTCTCCGTGGGCCAGCCGGGAGATGGGGGTGGGAGACAGGATGGACATCTCCTGCAGCACCCTGCCAGCCGAAAATAGGCCAGGGGGGCAGGGGACGGTGGCGTGCATCCTTTTTTCAGCCTCCACGGCCTCCTGGCGGCACTCTGCCGGCTGAAAACGGACTGTGCGGGGGCCACATGCACCCCCCATGGCCCTTTTTGGCCAGCAGAGGCACCGCAGGCCAGTCCTTTGGGATATTTCCAGGCAAGTCCCTGGCCACATCTAAGCACCGCGGGCCGGATCCGACCTGCGAGCTTCGAGTTTGACACCCCTCAGAAAGCCCTCTGCTCTGCCCACTGTGTCTTATTATTCAGAACTACGAAAAATGGGCTGGCTGTCTGGGCAACTGCGACACCGAAGTCTCTACAGCTGCTTTATGTCAAGTCACGTTCCAATTCCTTTCCGAGTGAGTCTAGGAGGAAACGCAGACTCGCGAAAAACCAGCGCCGTCTTTTGAGGAGCATAAACTTGCAGATGCAGGAAGGTTCCCAAGATCGCTGGGGATTAGCTGGCAGTGCAGCTTTCTGGTGAGGATGGGCTGTGCGAACAATTGTGTTCCCTTCTTAAAAATGAAATGAAACCAAAACAAAACACCCCCGAACAGGCACGAACACGAACTTACTGTATCACTCTCTTCGTCAGAGACTGACTGGATTTGAGTGTTATAGTGGAGAGGAGAATAGACCCAGCTCCTCTCGTCTGTCGGCTGGTGGACAGCAAAGCAGAGAGCGAAAGAAAGCAGCAGAGGGCAGGGAGGAGAGTAAAATAAAAACAGAAAAGGGGGGAAAGGGAAAGAGAGAAAAAAAGAGAGATGAAAGCTACAACACCAACGAGAAAAACTACATGACTTGGAGAGAGAAAAAGAAACACAAGGGCAGAGCTCAGCTTTCGACGCAGAAGTCGACGCTTTCCCACCCCGCTTACCTATCAAAGCACCCCCATCAAGGTCAGCTCAGGTGAGAATCATTGTGTTGCAGGGGTTTGGTTCCCTTGAAACTTAAGCTTCTCAAATAGCAACTTACGACTTCCACAGGCAGTCCTCGCCTTACAACCGTTCAAGGTTGCAATGTCACTGGAAAAAAGTGACCTGCGACCCAGCCTTCGCAATATGACAAGTCGCAACAACCCCATGGTCACATGATCCAAACTGGGAACTTGCAGTTCCTTGATTAGGGTATTTGCTTTGCACCTGGGGAAATTTCGGCTTATGGGCATTAATCAATACTACCAAGGTCTTGCCTGGAAAATGTAGAATTCTATAAAGTGTCAATTTAACAAAAAACAAAAACTTTTAAATAAACAAATTGTAAGCGTCTCAAACTCTTGATAATCATCCATTTGCATTATTGTAAGGTGGGGGCTGCCTATGGAGAGGAGCCAGAAGGTAAAAAACAGGTACAAAAGACAGTGGAAGGATTATTGAAGTTTCCCACCAGCGAAGAATAATCCTAATCCTGAATACTTCCAGGCCAAAAACTAATTATTAAAGCTTTTCATGGCACAGCACTGGGGTCTATCATTAATAACTACCTGTTACAGTCAGCCGTGAAGATACAGTGATCTTTCAGGGAGCCTGATGGCCAACTTTCCATCTTTCCCACCCCCAAAATTAAAAATTGAAAGCAAACTTCTATTACATTTCAACCAGGTTTAGAGTTTAGCTTAATCCTTCGCTTAATGACCCAGGATTCACTGAACAATTGCAGTGATTTGCTTAGCAACTAAAGGGCAAAAAGGTCATAAAATGAAGCACAACTCACTTAATAATGAGTGAATGTTGGGCCTAATTGTGGTGGTAAGTCGAGGACCACCTCTGTTGTCCTAAAACCAATCCAATGAAGTTGTGCAAGGCAAGTGCCCGTCTCCTCCGCTTATCTAAGAGGTGAATGGGGCAGGACCTCACACAGAGACACGGCTGACAACCTCCTAGCCTGAGAGGGAAATTCTGCCCTGTGTCTGGTTGGCAAGAATTTGGGCTCTGAGAATTAACACACCTGGAAGGAGAAAATCCAGGTTAGGAAAAGCGGCTTGATACCTTTGTAAGGTAACACCAAAGACCCAACCTTGGTTAGTTAAGAGCAAGGAAGATCAGTGGCACTGAAAGACTAAGCTTTGGATTAGGAATGGCTGTTGCCATCCTTGCTGGCTGTGAATTTAATATCTATTTATTTAAACTGTTTCCAGATTGGAAAAAAATCTTGATGCAGGGCAAAATAACCCCTAAATCATGCCGTTGTCAAAGAAAGCCCAAATGTGTCTCATGAAAACAGAAAGGCTGGTGACCTCAAAGCAAACTCCTCTTTTTGAAGCACAGGAAGATCTTAAGATTCCTCTTCTACTCAGCTAACAGTGGGTTGTGCCAAGTGAGCCTAGCACAATGATGGCGAACCCATAACAACTGTGTCAAAAGTGACACCTCACAAGGTCTTAGCTTTATTTATTTTATTTAGCGAATGGTGATGTTACATTAGCCAGGAGACTACAGTGTAAATGCAGAGTAAGAGTTTGGCTTCCTAAGAAGGTTTTGTAACGCACCCAGCATTCAACAATACCCAACAACCATTATTCTCGAAAGCACGTCCTGCCCTCCTGTGATTTTTGGAGGCCGCACAAGAACGGGGTGTGTTCTCACGCAGCCTCTGAAAATCATGCAAGAACAAGGTGTGTTTTTACCAGCTGCAGAGGCGGTGGAAGAGCATCCTCTCATGCTGCTTCAAGAACGAAAGCCTTGTGTGACCTGGAGCAGCGTCCCGTAGGCTGCTCTGGGCCTGTCAGCAGAAAGAGGACACAGCCTGGAGATAAACGGTGCACAGCAGAACTTGGGCAGCGCCGAGCTGCAGAGGCAATCACACTGTTCCCCAAGTCTTGTGCATCTTGGGGAACAGTGGAAGGCAGACTTTTTGAGTGGCAGCTGTGGCACTAAGGGCTGAAGTTGCAGCCCAGGCTTCTACTCCAGGCCCAGCCACTGAGTGTCATTGTTCAGGGTAGCTTAGATGGGTGCGGAGATAAAAGATTTATTTCTCTTTTGTTCAGAGGTGGTGGTGGGTGTGATATATACCAGCAGAGTCAAGTTAGACATTTTCCAAATATTTGACACAGAGCTGAAAAGGTTCACCATCACCGGCACGGCAGGAGCCCAGATGCCTTGCCCCCAAGCTGGCATTTCAAAATTGGGATGGAGCCGCCCTTTCTACTAGCAAAATCACTTACGTCCCCAGAGGAAACTGAGGCGGCTCGGAGCCTGCGCAGGCGGGGAGAGAAAATCCAGTACCTTCCTTCTGTGAACTAGACAGGGCACATCCAAAGGCGAATGAGAAGGGAAGGCGACGGACAGAAGAAAGAAAAAGGAAGGAGAGGAAAAAGGATGAATGAAAGGCAAGAAATGATCATGTCGGCGGAAAAGGTAAGCGTGCACAAGCATGAGGGGGAAACCCGGTGAAGAAAACATGCTTTGAATGTTGTGGAATGGATGTTGTGAGAGCTCAGCTGCCATGGAAGAAAATAATATGTTCTGCTTTTCCAGGTGGAAGTCCATGGAGGCATGCAAATACTCTCTCCTGCTTTTCTGTCTGTTGATGGAGGGCAAACAAAGAGAACGGACCAGAGCCAGAGAACGGAAATAAGCAAGTTCTAACTCGCTTGATAGACACCAAATCCAAAGCAAACACGGGAGACATGCAAAGTGGACACTTAACAAGATTTACCATGCTTCTCTTCTGCTCTGGCGTTCGAAATATCAACGTATAATCTAATTTCAACAGGTTGGTGCATGAAACCAAAGCATGAACTTGCCTAGCCACTGCTCCAAAACTGAATACTTGTACAAGTAGTCCTCGACGTACGACCATAATTGGGACCAAAACTTCTGTTGCTAAGGAAGCTGTTCAGAGAGTTGTGCCCAATTTTACATTCTGTTTTGCCACAGTTGTTAACCTTTGTTAAGCGCATCACTAATTCGCTAAGCAAATCCAGCTATCCCCCATTGACTCGGCTCACCAGAAGCCAGCTGGGAAGGTCATAAATGGTGAGCACATGAATTCCAGGGTGCTGCAACCATCATAGATAGTCTGGTTGCCAAGCACCCAAATTATTGATCACGTGACTGACCATGGGGATGCTATGATGGTCATTAAATGCAAGGACCGGTCATTAAGTCCCTTATGGTCGGTGCTCTTATAACTTTGAATAGTCACTAAATAAATAGTTGTAAGTCAAGGATTACATGTAAGGCAGGGCTGTCAAACTTGCAGGCCGCATGCATCACATGCTGACCATGCCCCCACCCAGTTTAGCGAAGGGGGAAAAAGTCCCAATATGTCACATGGCGCCACCATGACGACCTGAGTTTGACACCCCTGATGTAAAGCATTCAGTTATAATTTCAGACAGGGGGTTGCCTTCTCAGGATTAACAGAGTCAGTAACGCAAACATAACACATAAGATTAGGGTACTTAAATCAGCCTTGCCTCTACCTTTGGGTTAAATCAGCCTTGCTTGCATTTGCTTACAGATTTTGTCTTTTAAAGCACATATGGGGAACTCTGCATGTAAGGAATCAAAACACTCAAGTCAGATCTGGGAAGAGAGAACGAGAGGAGAACTAACGAAGTCTAATGCAAAGTTTTTTCACATGCATTTCCAATTCACATGCACTTGAAACGCAACCCAAACCATCATTCTCAAGGCAATTCTTCCTGCAAGCTGGTGGGAGAAGTGGAGGAGTGACAAAAAGAGGAAGGAAGTGAAGTGGGAAGGGGGAGAGGTATTCTTAGCTAGAATTAAAGCCAAGGGTGAGGGTCTGTTTAAGGAAGATGGTGGGTGGGTGCTGCCCTGTGGGCCCCTTATGATGGGTTTAACCATAACGAGGCCAGGTTATTTGAAGGGCTGTTTTTTCCCCCTTATATCTATCTGACGTACCAGAGTGGACAGGCAGGATGTGTTATGAATCGCCTCTCCTCAGGAGAACCATTTGGGCAGGGGTAGACAAAATATGGCCCCTTTAAGATCTGTGGACTTCAACTCCCAAATTCCTGAGCCAGCCATGCCAGAGTTGAATCCACAGATTGTAAGGAGGCCATAGATGCTCATTCCTGATCTGGTGATCTAGTGAGACCAAGAAGGGCTTTCTCCGTGGTGGCTCCCTCCTTGTAGAACATCATCCCTGTGGAGGTAATATCGGCCCCCATCTTGACACTCTTTTGAAAGGCCCTGAAGACATGGTTTTGCCAGAGGGCCTGGAGACTCCAGGGTGATATGGAGCCCATCAAGTGGTTTGTTGATTGTTGTTGCCTGGTTGGGGGGTGGAGGGGGGTGTTATTGGGATTCGTATTGGGGAATTATTTCTGTAAGCTGCTCAGAGTCGCTATCAGTGAGTTGGGCGGCCATATAAATTTTTTGAATAAATCAAATCACAGAAGGAGCAACTCTATAGGAACGCTCAGGATAGAATGCAAAAGCCAAAACGCCAGCAGATGGCAGCAAAGATGCTTCTGCTTCTCTATGGGACCCTCTAGTGGTCATTCAGATTTATTTATTTATTTTATTTATTTATTTTATTGGACTTATAGGCCGCCCTCTCTCCTGAGGGACTCAGGGCGGCTTACAATGAAAAACAAGAATACAAATATGAAAATAGAATTAAACTAAACTAAGCCCAATAAAATTTAAAACCCGATTAAAACTAAAATTGATTAAAAAACCCACCCCCATTCAGTCCAGCCTGGCCTGTTGAAACAACCAAGTCTTTAGGTCGCGAAGAAAGGAACGGAGGTCAGGGGCCAACCAGAGCTCCAAGGGGAGCTGATTCCACAGGGTAGGTGCTCCCACAGAGAAGGCCCTACCCCTGGGCGCCGCCAACCAACAGTGTCTGGTCGACCGCACCCCAGGAGGCGCTGCCTGTGGGAGCATACAGGGCGATTGGAGGTCGATGCTCCTGCAAGTACCCCGGACCCAAGCCATGAAGGACTTTATATGTGATGACTAATACCTTGAATTTATGCCCGAATTGTCTGCCAACCCCTCTGGGGAGGGAAGAACAGGCAACTTCACTCTGCAAACCTTTAAAAGGGATGTTACACAGGACAATGTTTCTCAAGCTTGAGAGCTTTAACTTACGTGTACTTCAACTCCCAGCACTCCCCATGCTGGCTGAGGAATTCTGGGAGTTGAAGTTCGCACAAGTTAAAGCTGCCAAGGTTGAGAAACACTGATATTTAGAAGGCAAAAAAGACCTGCTGTTTGCTGGTCCAGGGTGCAGGAAAGAGGTTTATGGAGGAGAGGCTGCAGGAGGACATTAGAAGCATATTCTGTTAACAAGAGCAATTTGATTATTAGTTGGGGGAATAGATGGACACCTCCCTGCAAGTGGTCTTCGAGCAGCTGGACACAGCTACATCTTGGGGATTCAGGTAGTCCTCGACTTACAGCCATTCATTTAGGGACTGTTCAACATTACAACAGCACTGAAAACAGTGACTTATGACCAGTTTTCACATGACCGTCGCAGCATCCCCATGGTCATGTAATCAAAATTTGGGCACTTGGAAACTGACATGTATTTATGACAATTACACTATCCCGGGTCATATGTTATCACCACTTGTAACCTTCCCAGCTGGCTGGCTTGCTGGCTTGGCTTCATTTATTTTATTTATTTTTTTTATTTTATTTTATTTTATTTTATTATTTTATTTATTCTATCTATCTATCTATCTATCTATCTATCTATCTATCTATCTATCTATCTATCTATCTATCTTATATGCCGCCCAACTCCCAAAGGACTCTGGGCATCTGACTAGCTAAGTCAATGGGAGGGGAGGAAGCCAGATTTGGTTAATGACTGCATGGTTCACTTAATAACCGCAGTGATTTGCTTAACAACCATGGCAAAGCAGCTCATAAAATGGAACAAAACTCACTTAGCAACTGTCTTGCTTAGCAGCAGAAGTTTTAGGCTCAATTGTGGTCGTAAGTTGAGGACTACCTGCATACTGGCAAAGGTTAGATGAGTTTGTGTAAAAAAAAACGTTCCTGCTGAAATCCACCACATTTCCTTTTAGCCAAGAGATTCACACTTGACTTCAAAGGAGACTTAACAAGGTTGAACACTGGATTCTGGGAAAGATGGGGAGCATCTTGACACAATTTTGAGGTTTCACACACAGAATCTAGCACAGCGTGGTTGCACACACCACACACACATACTCCTTGGCTCACTTACTCCCTGCTCTGCCTCCCTAGTTTTCCTCCTCTGAACATGCTCCCGCCTGCAGGGAAAGGAAAGAAGACCATTCACAAATGCGCCTGGGAGCCCAGTGGGACACATTTCTACCTATTTCAAGGGAATCTCAAGATTTTCTGGCAACAGACTTTTCCAGTTGGTTTCTCTGGCAACCTGTCAGAAAAAAAGAGCGTGAATGCAAAGGGACAAATGTGCATCAGGATGAGAAGACAAGACAGTACCTCGGCACAGGTGTGTTGGCTTGTTTTAAGCCTTCAGAAGGGAAGGGTGGAGCAAGTGAAGTTGAAAAGCAGCAGAAGGAAGAAGAGCCAAACCAACCGGGCTTGGTGCCGAAAATGAAAGGGGGCTTACAAAATAGATATCCGGGATCGGGAGCTCCTCTTCGTCCGAGCTTGACTGGCAGGTTCAGAGGCCTGGCTTGCTGTATCGACCTCCGCCGCTGCGCCGCCAAGATAGTGGCACCGCTAAGGACGCTGCCTCTCTGCAAAGAAGAGATGGGGAGAATCAGGGGTGGGGTTTAAAAATCCCAGCAACCGGTTCGTTGTCTGGTTGATGGGTGGGTGTGGCCATGGTGGGCGTGGCCTGCTGGGACTTCCAGGAGGGCCGTTTTTTTTGCCTTCCCAAGGGTCCAGAGGCTTTCCCCGGGCCTCTGGGAGGGTGAAAACGGCCTCCCCTGGGCTCTGGAGGCCCTCCGGAAGCTGGAAACAGGCCCATTTCTGGACTTTCAGAAGGCCCGTTTCCCCCCCCGAGAGCCTCTATGCCGACCCTGCATTTACCTGCATTGAAAATGGCCCACCTGAAGACTCAGTCGGTCGGTTGAAATATCGATTCAGTGAACCAGATGAAAACTAAACATCGGGTTCGCCCGAACTGGTCCAAACTGGTATAGAATCCCACCCCTGGTGAGGATGGAGGCCGTCGCGGTTCGGACTTCATGCTCAGGACTCTTGCTCAGTTTCCTCAGACAACTTTCAAAAAAGCATGACAAGGTCCCACCTCCAAGCAGGGAAGAAGCCAGTCTGAATTGGCTCTGTGTTAACCCTGACCTGATCAAAGCCATTGTGAGGCTTCGGTGTTGCCACACTGAATAGAGGGAGGATTAGAGATAGCTGGGTTTTGGTAGCCAAAACAAAATACTTTCTCTTGGGAACCAAGGACATTCTCACACCTGGTCAGAGAGGGGAGGAGTGATGTTACCCAGCAACTGGACGGCACCCCAATTGGACCATGTGACTGATTGTTTGGGGAAAGGGGAAAAACTTTACTTTTAATCAGGTGAAAACGGCGGGAACCTTTAGAGTCGGTTTTCACCAGAACTGTGCCAGTATGATATATCCAATAAAACTACTCTTTGAGGAATTTACCTGCTTCAGAGTTTTGCTTTGCTAGGGATGTGTTACTTGGAACGCTGACCCTCTGACCATTGGCTGAACAGCAACACTACAATTGGACTACCGGCAATGCGTTCTACATGGGGCAGCCCGTGAACAGCATCCGGATGCTTCAACTGGTAGCAGGGATTGTTAATGGTGCTGGTTGTTTGGCATGTGTAACGCCACTACTCAGGGAGCTACAGTGGTTGCCAGTGAGCTTCCGGGTGCAATTCAAGGTTCTCACTGTCATTTTGAAAAGCCTTCATGGCTTGGGACTAGGTTACCCCTTGAGGGATTGTTTCTCTCGGTTGTTTGTATCCATCCAATCTGGTCAGGCAAGATGGGCATGCTTTAGTTCCCCTTGACTGAGGAATGCTGATTGGTGGAGACTTACAGACATGCCTTTTCTATCATTGCATCCTCCCTATGGAACATTCTCCTCTGGAGATCAGGATAAGCCCAATCCTGCTGGACTTTTGCAAAGCCCATACAGAACTGGCCCCGGGCTTGTGGCTCCAATTGTGTGCAGACACCCATTTTGGGGGGGGGGGTTGTACTAGTGATTATGGAATGCTTTATTTATTTAGCATATACAGCCTTTATTATTATAAACTACTCAAGGTGGCAAACATATCTATATTCCTTCCTCCTCCTATCTTTCCCATAACAACAATCCTGCAAGGTGGGTTAGGCTGGAAGAAAGTAATTGGCCCAAAGTCACCTAGCTGGCTTTTGTGCCCAAGGCGGGACTAGAACTCACAGACTCCTGCTGATTGGCCCAAAGTCACCTAGCTGGCTTTCGTGCCCAAGGCGGGACTAGAACTCACAGACTCCTGCTGATTGGCCCAAAGTCACCTAGCTGGCTTTCATACCTAAGGAGGGACTAGAATTCACAGACTCCTGCTGATTGGCCCAAAGTCACCTAGCTGGCTTTCGTGCCCAAGGTGGGACTAGAACTCACAGACTCCTGCTGATTGGCCCAAAGTCACCTAGCTGGCTTTCGTGCCCAAGGCGGGACTAGAACTCACAGACTCCTGCTGATTGGCCCAAAGTCACCTAGCTGGCTTTCATACCTAAGGAGGGACTAGAATTCACTGTCTCCTGGTTTCTAGCCTGTGCCTCAGCCACTAGACCAGGACTGTCAAATTCTCAACCCGTGGTCCGGATGCGTCACGCACTGGCCATGCCCGGTTTAATGAAGGGGGAAAAAGTCCTGATATGTCACATGATGCCACTGAGATGCGAGTTTGCCACCCCTGCACTAGACCAACCTGGCTCTCTTATGCATTTTAAATTTTGTATTATTGCAATTATTTTTAACTTTCATCTTGTTTGCCACCCAAACCCAAGTCCTTGTTGAGATGGGTGTCCCTATAATAATTTGAATTAATCAATCAATCAATACGTGTGACATTTCTACTTTATGCTTGAACCCTCAGGGAACTGAGAGCTACTGACTGATCATTCCTTTGAAAAAGGAGATGGAATCAACACACTACAGTGTTCTGGTTTGATTAATTGAAGGGACCACAATGGGCTGATTCCTTATGTGCATCCAGCCATCCGTTGTGATTTACAACTGCAACGGCTGAGCTCACACAATGTACTAAGCCAAAACTAAACAAACTGTATGACAGCTGAGCAGAAGGGTGAAACACGCCTGTAAGAACTGGGTGTGTGAGTGTCAAATTGAATTATATGTTGTCTTAATAGCCCAAGACTGTTTATCATCCCATTTTTGGCAAGTCAGCTCACAGCAGATGTTAAAGAAAGCCATCCTCCATCCAGAGTTGGTTTCTATGTGTAGTGGATACAGAATTGAAAGAAGTACAGGTAGTCCTCGGTTTACGGCCACAATTGAACCCAAAATTTCCATTGCTAAGTGAAACATTGAGTTTTGCCCCATTGAGCGACTTTTCTTGCCACAGTTGTTAAATGAATCATTGGAGTTGTTAATCTAGTAACATGGTTGTTAAGTGAATCTGGCTTCCCACTGATTTTGCCGTCAAAAGGTTGTGAAAGGGAATCACATGACCCCAGGACCCCATCATAAACACGAGTCATTTGCCAAACGACTGCATTTTGGTCACATGACCACAGGGATACTCCAGTGGTTCTAAGTGTGAAAAACAAAGTCACTTTTTTCACTTCCGTTGTAACTTTGAACAGTCACTAAACAAACTGTTGTAAATCGAGGACTACCTGTATCATATCATCCTTGTATTATATATAGGAAGGGATGCTATTTTTAAATTAAATCAAAGTGGCCTTTAAACCAATTGTTTGCTTTCTACGTGTTTCCTCTGCCACAGGGGAAAAAACTCACAATTCGGTGGCGCAGTGGTTAGAGTGCAGTACTGCAAACTACTTCTGCTGACTGCCAGCTGCCTGCAATTTGGCAGTTCGAATCTCACCAGGCTCAGGGTTGACTCAGGTTTCCATCCTTCCAAGGTGGGTAAAATGAAGACCCAGATTGTTGGGGGCAAGAGGCTGACTCTTGAAAGCGCTTAGAGAGGGCTGTAAAAGCACTGTGAAGCGGCATATAAGTCTAAGTGCTACTGCTATTTCTTGAAATAGTGAGTAGATTTCAGAGCTGTTTTCCCCATCTACAATGGAAAGACGCCTCCCTGAGTAATGTGTGGAGACTGCAGGCATTAAATAGGTGCATGAAGGCATGTACGGCTGAGAACGGCTGATCTGTATCAGAAATAGGCTCTAACCCTGCAGCAGCCACATCAGGCACCACAATCTCGATATCACACTTCGGCTTGAGCTCCACGGTTATCTGCTGGAGGTCATCTTCTGCTCGGGCCTGTTCATGAGTCCTGCAGAAGAGGAAAAAATGCCCAACTTCACAAATCTAGTACAGGCAGTTCTTGACCATTCAAAGTTCCAGCAGACCCCCCACAAAGCTACTTATGACCAGATTCAAACCTCCAATGGCTGTGTCCACCCTGGAATGGGACAACTTGCCACGGACAACTCACTGTGGTCACCTTACAATGGCCGACTCTCCTCAGCCAACTCACCGTGGCCAACTTACTGCGGGACAACTTGCTGAAGGACAATTTATAAATCCAATTTAATTATTTAAAATAAATAAATAATCGTTTTAATTTTTGTCATTCAGATTTCGTTTGGTCTCTCCTTTTGCGTCCTTTCTTTAATGATTCTATTCCATCATTTCTTTGATAACTATGTAACTCTTGTCCTCTGGGACAGAGGTCTCCAACCTTGGCAACTTTAAGACTTGTGCACTTCAACTCCCAGAGTTCCTCAGACAGCAAAGCTAGGAGGGATTCCTAGAGGAACTCTGGGAGTTGAAGTCCACAAGTCTTAAAGTTGAGACCCTGCTCAGGGAGCTGCCTTGCAGCGAGTTGGCCATGACAAGTTGGCCGTGGAGAATTGTCATAGATCCTGCCCACCCACTAAAAAGTCTTTTCACTGAAGGTAACTTTCTAGCTAAAAGCCTGTCTGTCAGTGACCCTCTCCTGTCTCCCTCTAACAGCCCTGAGGGAGGATGGGTGGTTCAAAACTGTGAAAAATGAATAAATACAGGTAGTCCTCGACTTACGATCACAATTGAGCCCCAGGTTTCTGTTGTTAAGCGAGACATTGGTTGAGTGAGTTTCACCCCATTTTGACCTTTCTTCCTACAGTTGAATCACTGCAATTGATTAGTTAGTAACGTGGTTGTGAAATGAATCCGGCTTCCCCACTGACTTTATTTATTTATTTTATTTATTTATGATGGGATTTATATGCCCTATCTCCCAAAGGACTCAGGGTGGCTCACAACTGTAAGAAGACATAGAATACAAAAATTAAAATTATTTAAAAATATTAAATAAAATCCCAACAATAATTTAAAACCCACAACAAGCAATAAAACCAGTAAAAGCCAATAACCCCCAGTCCAGGTGGCCTGCTGGAAGAGCCATGTCTTCAGGTCACAAGGAAGGATCGAAGGTCAGGGGCCACCACAGCTCAAGGGCAGCTGGTTCCACAGGGTGGCTCCCACAGAAGGCTCTCCCCTGGGGGTCCAGCCGACACTGTCTGGCTGATGGCACCCTAAGGAGGCCCTGTCTGTGGGAGTGCACTGGGCGCTGGGAAATCGCTGCTGGCAGTAGATGGTCCTGCAAATACCCCGGCCCTAAGCCATGTTGCTTGTCAGAAGGTTGCAAAAGGGGATCATGTGACCTTGGGATGCTGCAACCGTCATAAACATGAACCAGTAGCCAAGCATCCGAATTTTGATCACGTGATCATGGGGAGGCTGCAACTGTCGTAACTGTGAAAAATGGTCATAAGTCCCTTTTTTTCAATCCTGTTGTAACTTTGAACAGTCGCTAAATGAACTGTTGTAAGTCGAGGACTACCTGTAAAATAACAGCCCAACTTAGCTAATTACAACTTTGAAGAGTCTCTAAACAAAACGATCATATCTCAAGTACTATCTGTACTAGGGAAGGTCATATTTCATTCATATAAAGTATGGAGATAGTAAAGTATTAGAGATCTAAGGGCCTATTAATATGTTAGCCTATGAGGTCTTGTACAAAGGAGAGTTAAAAGAATAAAAGAATGGTCGGATTTGCAATGACACCGAGGATTCCTAGAATGCCAAGATGTGCAAAAGTATCCAACTCACCTTCCTTCATGTCCTGAGGACTGTGTCGCCGCCTGTGAAGGGACACCATGCAAAAAACAACAACAACAACCACATTTCATGAGAATGGCAAAAAAGGTAGCAAGGTAGCTTTCTCTCTGTCTCATCCGATGTAAATCCCTGAGGTGTTTTTCAGGAGGCAACTGGTCATTCTTTCTTTGTTTTTTCTTTGAAGCTTCATCCAAGAAGCTTCTTCAGAGCTGAAGAAATGTCTTGGATGGCCAAACACTTAGGAAAGAAGGACCCTGAAGCATTTGAAGTGATAGGTTCTTTTTTCATGACTGTATTCCACTCACGCTAGTAATACTATTTGCAGATGATACAACAGTGGTGGGACTTATCTCCAGGGGAATGAGTCTGCCTACTGAGATGAGGTGAAGTTGCTGTTTAGTGGTGGAGACAATAATATGGTCTTCTACACCAATAAGACCAAGGAGCTTATAGTGGACTATAGAAGGAACAGATCAGACATCCAGTCTTGCTTATGAATGGAGACCGGTGGAGCAAGTGGCCAGTTTTAAGTTTCTGGGTGTTACCCTAAAAGAGACCTGACCTGTGCCCTGCTCAAAAGGGCCCAGGAGATTATACTACCTGAGACTTCTCAGGAAACAACAACTGAATGAAAAACTGCTGGTGACCTTCTACCGCTGCACCATAGAGAGCATTTTAACATATTGCACCTCTGTATGGTTTGCCAATTGCACAGGGCAGATAGGAAAGCACTCCAGAGGTTAATGTCATTGCCCAGAAAATCATTGGCTGCCTCTCCCCTCTTTGGAAGAGCTTTATAGCTCCCTGTGCCTTAGAAAGTTCAAAACATTCTCAAAGATCCATCTCATCCTGGGAACCCTTTGTTTGAACTATTGCCATCTGGCAGATGGTACAGAATAATAAAAACAAGGACTAATAGGCTGAAAAATAGCTATCCCAGGGTAGTAGCTGTTTGAATTCTGCTGTATAGTGCAGTGTTGGTCTGGTGTCGAGTTTTCGGTTCAATGTGTGAAGGGTGAAGGATGTGTGTGTTTATTTTTCATGGTCATGATGTGCACTGAAGATGGTGTTTGATTTCGTTGTATGAGGTGAAATGACAATAAAGTAAACTAAACTAAACTTTTCTAAAGTTAAGTGGTTTAATGAAAGAAAGGCTAGATCTAAGGATTCCTGTGTAAAGGTTTCCCTTTTCCCTTGCTGCCCTTCCCCTTGACCAGTTCATCAATGTTCAATGGTGTGTCATTTAGATGTTTGGGAATGGCTTGGATGTTTGGCTCCATTCGATGCACATTTCATTATGCAGTTGTCATTGTATGGCACCTCTGGTTTCCATTAATTTTGAAGTCTGCAAGACCAAAAGTGATGGGCTCTCCTAACATCATGTCCAAAGCTACCTGAATCCACTCAGTCAGGCATTTTATTAGTCAATAGAGCCTCTCATTGAGTAGCACTATTGACTGCAATACATACTTCCACATTAAAAAAATGCAACCAGGCCCCACATAGTAATATGATATCCCTTTATGAAATTTACTCTCAGAATTAATTGCTTTATATTGTTTATGGTAGGCCCTCTAGCAATGTCAACAATGCTGGCAGTGCCATAAATGAAGTGAATGTAGACTCAAAGAAATACCAGAATCAGATATTTCATGTCTTTGTGGTTAGAGTTGTTAGGATCATCAGTGCTCTTCAGCTTGGTAATAACTTATTTCTCCCCCATCCATCTTTTTCTTGGTCTGCCCAGGTTGACATTTCTGGTACAAATTAACCTCTGTGAGATACGTGCAGCTGCTGCGTGCTTTTTTCAGTGTGGCTGCAGTCCAGCAGCCACACCCAAAAAATTACACCTGTTCTATATGCCGGGCCCCGCAAGTCCGAGCAGCCGGTGCATAGAACAGGGCTGCGCCAGACCATTGGAGAAGCGGAGCAAAGCAGGAGATCAGTAGCCGCCTCTTTCACAGTGCAGAAATCCTCCCTGAATTGGTCAGCTGGTCTTCTCTTTCTCTGCCTCTTTATTTTGTATGGCCAAGGGGGAGATCAGCCGGCCAAAGGGCCGCTGCAGGAGGCGACTCTTTTTGGGTCTCCAGCTGTCTCTTTCAGGCAGAAATCCTCTCCAAATCAGATGGCTGGTGGTCTCCTCCTTAGCCATACAGAACAAATAGGCAGAGGAGGAGGAGACCAGCTGGCCGATTCAGGGAGGCTTCTTGCGCTGTGAAAGAGGTGGCTACTGATCTCTGGCTTTGCTCCACTTCTCCAGTGGTCGGGTGCTGCCCTGTTCTATGTGCCGGCTACTCAGACTTGCCGGGCCCAAACATAGAACAGGATGTTTTTGGTGCAGTTGCTGGACTACAGCTGCACTGAAAAATGCACGCAGCAGCTGCAGGCATCTTGCAACAAGGGGGGCGAGAAGCCCTGGGACATCTGCCCACCCACCTGCTGGCTGGCTGGCCAGGCTGGGCTGGAAGAGGCGCGTCCACCGGCAGAAGGAAGAAAACATGCTCTGGGAGGGCGGGCAGGCGGGTGGATGTCCCGGGGTTGCTGTACATGTGCACTGCATGTGTAGTGGCTGCACACGCAGTGCGCATGTGCAGCAGCCCTATAGGACATCCACCTGAGCTGGGCCACAGCTGCCACGTGTTAGGGAAAGCTAGGAGAGCGACCAGAGCAAGTGGAAGACCGGTGACCAGGTCGGGGGTGTGGCCAGCCAAGGGTTGCCACTGGTTCAGTGACCCATGCCACATAACCGCTATCAGTTCACACGAACTGCTGAGAACCAGTTGAATACCACCTCTGCAGTGTAGTCCCTCAGCAATCAGACAACCAAAACATCTGGAAGCATTTTATTTTCCATAAAGTTGGAAATTATTTCTCTGGATTCCTTTATCTAGGACGTTAATGAAAAACATTGGAGAGTAAAGGATCCAGGACAGAGTCTTATGGCATTTGATTTGATACTACTCTGTTGAGCCTTTTATGAATACTTTCTTGGTGTGGTCATGCAGCCATTTATGATTGTAGAATAGTCCATATTTTCATATGTTATTAATGAGGATACCATGAGACACTTTCTTGAAGGCACTTATATCATTTCCCCCATCTATTAAACTGCTAATCCAGTTAGAAAAGGAAATAAAATCAGTCTCACATGCCTTTTTCTATGAAATCAAGCTGGTCTGTGTTAATTGTCCTATCCGTATCCAAATGCTCACAAGCATGCAATGTAATAATCTCTTCAAGATCTTGCAAATTTCCTCATTCTATAGAAAATAAATAATATTTCAAAATTGTCAATATTTATAATTGGAGCCCCTACCTTTCCACAACTGAATCTAAACACACTGTAAGCATGCTCTGGGGATATCTGTTGTTTTCATCTCATTCCTGAGGGAGGGGATTGCACTGAAGTCCACAAGTCTCAAAGTTGTCAAGGTTGGAGACCCTTGCTTTAAGGGAATCAGGAGAGGATTGTGAGAGAAATACTCACCCCACTTACCAATTACCAAAGGGAAACTAAAATTAGTCTGGAGCTAAGCCAAAGCTGAGAGAGTGGTGATAGAAGGCCACTGGTCAGGAGTGAAAGAAAATATAAAGTTTCTTATAGGTACTCAAACAAAATTTCCACAAGTTTAAATATAACTTGTATATATTTTAAACAAGTTTAAATATAACAAACCCCAACACAATATCTGAGGGAGACCCTGCTGCCAATAACGGCTTCCCAACGTCCCGTGCACTCTCACAGACAGGGCCTCCTTGGGGTACCGTCAGCCAGACAGTGTTGGCTGGTGACCCCAGGGTAGGGCCTTCTCTGGGAGCACCCACCCTATGGAACCAGCTGCCCTGGAGCTTCAGGTGGCTCCTGACCTCTGGTCCTTCTGGCGGGGCCTGAAAACATGCCTGTTCCAACTCACCGACCTGGACTGATGTGGGAGACGGGGTTTTAATGAATAGTACTATTTTAATTTGGATTATTGGTTCCATGTTTAATCTCTTTTAAATTGTATAGTATTTATATTGTTTTTATGATTGTGCGCTGCACCGAGTCCCTCGGGAGATGGGGCAGCATAGAAATCCAATAAATGAAATGAAAATGAAATGAAATAAAGACACTAACTTTAAACCTTGCCTTGAATCACTTTTCATCCAGGACTCCAGCCCACTTTTCCACCAAAGCACCATCAAACTTTTCCTGCCAAATCCTGGTAGAAGCTCTTCCTTTCCGTCTGTTGACTGTCAGAGGACAGATCTCTTCCTATGGGCATATCAGCCTGGCTTTTGATTGAGGGCCAGCTGCACCCCACGATAGCATCTGATTCCCACCTTCCCAGTTAGCTGTATTTTTATTTGGATGGCCACTACAGGGTTTTTTTGGTGGGTGGGTGGGCGGTAAGTTTTCAGAAATGGTTTGCCATGGTTTGTTTCTTAGAGCTGAGAGAGAATGAAGTCACCCAGCAGGATTCGTGCCTAAGATGGGACCAAAGGTAGTATTCAGCAGGTTCTGACCAGTTCTGGAGAACCGGTAGCGGAAATTTTGAGTAGTTCGGAGAACCGGCAAATACCACCTCCGACTGGAGATTTTACAGTATCCTTCCCCTGCCACGCCCACCAAGCCACGCCCACAGAACCGGTAGTAAAAATGTTTGAATCCCACCACTGGATGGGACTATATATATGTGTGTGTGTGTGTATATATATATACACACATATGTCTAATTTCATTTTGGAAAGACAATTTCTTCTTTTTGTTCTGTCTTCCTTCCTTCCTTCCTTCCTTCCTTCCTTCCTTCCTTCCTTCCTTCCTTTTTCTTTCTTTCTTTCCTTTCTATGTGTTCAAAGACATACAATATTTTGATCTTGGAATAGTTTAGTGCAAGAAAAGCACTTGATGCATGCTGTATTTATAGGGCCCTGTCAGAGCTACAACAGGTATTTTGATTGTAATGGAAGGTTTTAAACCTGAAAGAGGCGAGGTATATATATTGTGGGGAGGGGACGGGGGGGGGGAGAAGGGAAAGGCTGTCTTTATTTCTTCCCTTTGTATCAAAGTAGGGGTACCAAATACCTTCTCCAGAGGAATTTAACCACATGTCTGTAGTGGGAAAGTGGATATAAGAAAAAGTGCCATGGGTATGGAGAGAATGGGGGAAAGGCTATATATTTCAAGAAAGAATATTGTTTACAAGGAGTGTTAATAGGTTCCAGGGGAAATGTTAATTTTTTTTTCCTAGGCTGAAATAGCTACTGTAAGTTTTTAATGGTTAATCATTCATTCTTGAATTTTTATATTAAGCATTTCATATTACTTTATTGACTTAACTTTTATGCTCTTCTTCATTTTGACAGTAAAGAATGACCAGGCAATACTCTTTGAAAATTGGAGGCCATTTGCAGCTGCTCTCTGCTGAGAGAAGTGAATAATAGGGTGCCCTCAAGGAATTTCAAAGGTATCACTCAACAGAAACTTTTGTGTCTGAAGAAAACTAGACCATTTTATCATGGTAGGCATGCTGATATGTTTGCTTTAATAAAATGCCATATTTCTGCCTTTAATCTCTTGTCAAACAGCTATTAAAACCCCAAAGTATATGCGTGCGGCACATGTAAACACTTTGCTGTTTTCTGAAGTAGCCACAGAACGTACCAATAAAGGCAGCAATTTGTGTTTGGTGAGCAAGCTATAATAATTTTCTTGAGTAATGGAAAGAAATCAGAATCCTTTCCCCCTCCCCACCACGTCAGGCCCAAAAGCCAGTTTGATTTAATTCAGTGATCCATGCAATTAAATGAGGGGGGGGGGGTGTGATGGTACAATGTGCACCTTATGAAAACCTTCCATGAGCTATAAAACAATGACCTTAAGAAATACTGCTTAGTTACAGATAGTAGCAGAAAATTGCCATTTACAAAACTAGTGTCAGGAGGTAATCATTTATGAGAGAGCCTGTCCTAGGAGGCCCCCTTGTTTCTGTACTGGGCCTCGGTGTTTTTGATACTGCTGCAATTTCTTCTTTTCCTTTTCTCTTGCAAGGAGGAAACCCACTCCCCATGGGTCCTGCCCTGCTGAGTTTAATGGCAATGTTAACACTGACGTTAGTGAGTTGAAGATTTTCCTCCACCGATTGCCAGTTAAGGATGAGCCTGAAAATGATCCTTATGACTAATAGAGCAAATTACTTTTGACTATATAAAATTACTTATGGCTAATAGAGCAAGGAAGCTCTTTTTTGTTTGGGGAGGCAGGCAGAGGCTGGTTTTGGAAATAAAAGTAGCAGCCATTTGCCTTGAGGCAGAGGCATTCCAGTGGGAGCTATCTGCCATCAGGGCTGAGGGCTAACCTGTTTCCCTTTGACCTTCTCAGAGCTTGTTAACCATCCATACCTGACTTAGGTGGATTTGGTAGGTTTATCCTGAACTTTGATACGGCAGCCTATCAGTTTTGTGATCATACTCTATCCTTTCAACAGTCTGACAAGCTACATCTTTTTTTTCCCTGTGCCATTTCCCCTGTGTCTTTCTGCTTAACTTCTTTTTGCCTTATTTTATAATCATGAGCAAAAAGTTCTAGATAGCAGAGGTTTTTTTCCTGGTTTACAATATAAGAAAATGAGACAGGCCGTTGGTCCATTTACTTCAGTATGGTATGGGGCATGTAGCACTTTCTAGATTTTATAGAACATCAACAAGTTCATCTTGTTGATCTGCCTGAAATTGCTGGAGGTATTTTGCAGTAACTGGAAGAGTTCAGGTGTCCTACCTTGTGTTCAATTAAATTGACAGGAAATAAAGAGGTGTCTGTTTCCAGTCCTTAATTGTGGTGCCAGAGATTAATTTTGAAATTTTTGCATCCATATCATGGATTTATCTCTCTGGTTATACATTTCTCTTCACCCAGTTGCTCAAAAACAGAATCCTGAATGTAAAAAAAAACCAAAGAGGTAAAACTAGAGAAAAAATGTGCTCAGTTGATAAGAACTAATCTGTGTGGAACTTCAAGAGCCCAGAACCTCTAAATAGTTAGGGAAGAAGACTGCTGTGGAGCCTGAAAAATGACATGGATGATGCAGCTTCAGGAGAATTGGATTGGGAAACTTTTGGTTTAGAATCCGAGTGTCCAACTTTGGGAAGTTTAAGACCCATGGACTTCAACTCCCAGAATTCCCCAGTCAGCAATGCTAGCTGGGGAATTTTGGGAGTTGAAGTCCATGAGTCTTAAACTTCCCAAGATTGCACATCCTTGGTTTAGAATGTAAAAATGTGATAAGATTTTTTTCCTCTATTGCTTTAATTTTTGTAATGAATTTTTTTTGAGAATTTGCCATGATTTGCCCATATCGCCAGTAACTTCTTGCTATTCTTATCTGGCCTGGCCACATGAACTGACTGGCCACTTCCATGGGAAGAACTTTCCCATTAGCTTTGTCTTGAGAGCCACATAAATTCCCTTCCCAGTAGGTCTTATAGATCATCATTCTGTGGCAGCTCCCACTTTATGGAACCAGCTTCCCCTGGGGCTCCGGTTGGCCCCTGATCTTCGCACCTTCTGCCATGATCTAAAGACCTGGTTATTTGTGCAGTCCGGGCTGTGCTGACCTCCTGGGGGAGGGGTTTGACGTTCGTTTTAAACTGTGGGGTTTTAATTCGGATTTGACTTGTCTGGTTTAATATGGTTTTAGGTAAATAATTTATTGTGTGATTTTAGTTGTTAGCTGCCCCGAGTCCTTTTGGAGAGGGGACGGCATACAAGTCAAATCAATCAATCAATAATAAATCATCCATATGTAACATGGCAGTAGATCAGTTCACATTTGAGTTGTGAAACTGCAATAATTTTGTACAGATCTTCAAGTTCTTCATAAACCAAGTCATACATTTTCCCCATGAATTTTTCCCCTTTCCTACCTGCCAATTATCCTATGAAGAGGAAAAGATTGACCTTAAGCAACAATTTCTATTCTGTTACATTTAATTTTCCTGTGGAAGCAAACGTGGGAAAAAAATTCTGTCATTATTTCTGTGTTCATGTATATTACAGTCTTTGTATTCTGTAAGGAGTTGTGAAGTTTCCAGTTCTCATTGTAAAATAATGATAAATTTGATTTATGTCTTATCTTTTAGCAGAACCTTTTTAGTATGAAAATCAAAGCAGGAATGCTGCTCTCATCTGAATGTTTTGAAAGAAACACTTTGGTGTGGCACTTTGCTTTGAAGAGGAGTTTCAGCAGAAGTTTCACTGAGTTCAAAACCCTTTGAAGCTTCCTATACATTATTTTTATAATACAATATAAATTTCATAATATAAACTTGTAGCCATAAAGCTGCAGTTACAGTTAAACCTTTCTGTTATAGTAAATAAATGTATAAACTAAATAGAATGTTGTATAAAAGAGCAACTTGTCTGGAGGGAGAATTATTAGCACTTTCTGCACCACATCTTGATTCAGCAATTGTTTTAAAAATATATTTGGAGACAGGGAAAAGAATCTGTAAAGTAATAGTGAAAAATCTGTGATGTAATCTGTAATCTGTGATGACCGGCCGTGGCACAAAGGCAACACAGTCAAATAAGCAATAAGAGTCCCTTAAACTTAATTTTAAGTTTAATCCTCCAACTTTGCCCCCAATGTCCCGGTTACCTTCGCTGGAGAAAAACTTTCCCAGGAACAGCCTTTAACTGTAGAAAATTCAGTCCATAACAAGGTACACACAAACTGTAACTTAAAATCCAAACAAACCAAACTGAAGCAATTAGTTTGACAGGGCAGAAGAAAGAATTTCAGATTTGAAAGCCCGGCAAAACTCACACAGTTGGGAAGACGCCAGGAACATAGATAAGCCATGACGATACAAGATAAAGTCACATTTGCCCCCAACAACTTGCTGCACGTAGTTTGCCTTTTTAATACACTGTGTTCCCAGCTGCAGCTAATGACGGAAATCAGGGCCCTTTCCTCCCCTGTAAGCCACACAACCCACGTTGCTCTCTTCTCCGTTCCTCCCTGCGTGCCCTAGGATGAAGAGGGGGTGGGCCCTTTGAATTCCCTATCCCTTGTTCTACCTCTCCCCAGCTCTGCCCAGCTGGACTTTGCCCTTCCCCAGTTTCTTCCCCAGCCAAGGAGCCACACTCCCATTTCCTGTCAGCTGTTCGGCTTTCTCCTCCAAGTCAGATTCTGACAGGGGCATGACACAACCTCAAACGATCATATAAATGTAGGCTATGTATACACAATGGAAGAGTCCTCAGGTTTTTTTTTATAACTAGTTTGCAACATTACAAAGAAATTAGCTTTGTTGGAATTAAATGACTTGAGTTTGGAAATAATTAGGATTGGGATTGCATTGTTTGCACTTCATATCCATACTATCAAGACATGCAGTAGCAATAGCATTTTTTCCCCTGGAATGGCTATTTAATTGGTATAATATAGTTTCATTTAATACACCACATATAATATAACTAAATGCAATTATTCATTCACATCAAATGGATTATGTGTGTGTGTGTGTGTGTGTGTGTGTCTGTGTGTCTGTGTGTCTGTGTGTGTCTGTGTGTATGCATGCTTTAACTGGAAATAATTTTACATTTCTTAGTGAAAAGGTGACTACATCATCTAGTTTTAACTAGCAATACACGTTCTGGTGTTCATGTAATAATAATTTTCTTTTTTATCTTATAGTTCCAACAGTTTTCCATAGAGCAGTATATACAATTGCACCAGAATTTCCACTACATTAAAATTTTTAATGCATGATGCCATATCTAAACTAGTAATGACATTTTTCTGGATCAGTCTTGGGTTGATGAAAAATAACCCTAATGAAATATTAGCGGGGTTGGAAGAGGCCATAATCTACTCCAACCTCCTACTTTCTTTCTGTTTCTAGCATTGTATCATAGTTTCTTTCTGTTTCTAGCATTGTAGAGAATATCTTTAACTATGTCACTGAAGTTACTGACAAAAATATTGAACAGCATAGGGCCCAAAACATAGTTCTGTGGCTCTCCACTTAAAATGCCCCTTCAAAGAGCACTTTTTGGGTGAGATTATTTATCTAGACAAGTATCATCTAGCCCATATTTTACTATTTCATGAAGGAGACTATAATGAGGCATTTTATTGAAAGCTTTATTAAGTTCCATATTGTGCAAGATTTGAACCTGGCTTTAATTCATTCATTGGAAGAAACAAAAGGAAAGGATAAAAACGCAGCCTACTTCTGAGGAATGCCTATTCAGTTTTAAAATATTTTAACTGAAATATAAACTGGAACATTAGAAGTCAATTTATATTTCTAAATGAGATTTTCATTATTTTGAGACTTTTCAAAATAAAGAAAAATATTTCTTACCTTAAATAATCTTGTCTAGCAATGAATGAATCAAACTATTTCCAACTTACGTCAGTTATTTATGTATTTAATTATGTCCACCAATTACACTGGTGATTTCTTTTTTCAAAAGTTTGCCCCACAATTGATTTTCCCCAGTATAAATTTGTACAGCCTTTGTAAATGTTAAGCTTTCCTTAACATTTACATTTTTGTTTCCAAGAGAACATTGCAGAATTCTTGAAACCAGAATTGTTAAACCCAATTCTCATTCCTTCATCTTCCTTCATCTTCCTTCATTCCTTCATTTTTAAATTTCCCATTTAAATTGGAAACTACTAAAACTGTGCCTTCAAGCTGTTTCTCTTTAAAATCCCAAGACTGCCTTTTTTTGAGCCCAAACCAAGATGTACTTTCTATATACAGGCCACTCAATTTGAATCAGTTGACTCTCAAATCCCTCAGTCGCCACTTGTTTCTAAAAGAAAAAAAAAACCTTCTCAGATAGAGGTGGCCAATACCTGTTTCCAGTAATTGAAATAGTCATTGCTATAATTTGCTATAATTTTCATTTCCAACCATTCCATGAGTCCAGTAACCAAAATTCTAATTTACTGCCAAAATGACATAATATTGCTTTGTTATTGTTGAAACCAACCAAACAGACATGACATTCTTGATCTGAAATGTTAGAGGAGGTCTGAATATCTTAAAGAGGGTCATTCCAGACTAAAATGACCTCAGTAGCAAGGAGAAGTTATGTCCAGTTTTGATACAATTTACTTGGACAGGGGCATTATAGCATTTGTGATCCATGTTCTATTAAAATTGCAACCGGATTACCGCAATGCTTCGTACATGGGGCTGTTCTTGAAGATAATCTTGAAGTTGCAGCTGGTGCTAAAATTCTCACTTATTAAGCAGGGTTACTAACTGATATCAAATAATGTTGTTTAGTTGCTTGTCTGCTGTTGAGCTAATTGCAGGTATTGAGGTTAGTCTGTAAAGCCATAAAATGCACAGGACCTAGGTATTTCAAAGATTACCTTGTCTTATAGCACACCTACTATGCTAAGATTAACTGGGGAGGCCATGCTTGCAATTCATAAAGCTGTCTCACAAGAACATGGCTAGGAGTAGTGCCTCTTTCACCAGTGTGCAGTGGAATTACTACAACTGGAACTGCTCATCAATTATGAGTCTCTTTTCTGAGGGAATTATATCTGCTCCAACAAGATAAAACTTTTCCAAAACCAAATTTCCTTTTAATTTGTCTTTTAAAAACCATTTTCAGATTTTCTTTACAGTTTTATTATTTTGTTTTATCATTAATTGTTTTCCTTGAATAGGTTTTTTAGCATTCCTTAAGGAGAAAGAGCAATAGATGAATGAATGAGACAGTGAATGAACGAACAACTAACCAATGGTAAATGCATGCTGTTTGAATGCCATCGTTCCCACCATGAGCTGAATTTGAAATGAGATGTGCTATTTAGCATCTTGCTAAAAAGGTTACCGCTTCTTCCATATTTTGGTATAAACCCCTGATTGCAGAACAGTAAGCCTAAAGCAGCAATACATTATGATTATGATTATTATTTATTGGACTTGTATGCGCCCCTCTCGTGAGGACTCGCGCTCACAATAAAAACACCAGAACAATAAATATATAAAAATGATTAAATTTAACAAGCCCAATCAATAAAATAGTTAAAAAATACATTAACATACATTAAGCCCCCCCCCCTCAGGAGGTCAGTCCAGCCCAGCCTGTTCAAACAGCCAAGTCTTCAGACCGGCAGAAGGAGTAGAGATCAGGGGCCAAATGGAGCTCCAAAGGAAGTTGATTCCACAAGGCGGGGGCCGCAACAGAGTAGGCCCTCCCCTGATGTACCGCCAGCCGACATACATGCTAGTAGGCAGCCTTTATTAGGGCACAGTAGTTCTGCTGCCCTGTTTTTGTAGGGAGGACATGAATGAAGGAATTGCAGGAGATGGAAGCGGTTAAGCACAAATAGCTTAGCATTTCTTAGCTCAGGAAAAAGTAGGGTGTCCTACAAACTTCAAAGGAACCCCATTCTATAGATGGGTGTTTTACATTTGCAATGATTTTATTAACTTCTTACAGTAAGAAGATTCAGTAAAGGACTCTAGGTCACAGCTCAGGGAGTATTGTCTTATGCAGCTCTATCAAAAGAGAAAAGCAGGCAATGGCTGTATACTGTCCAAGATCGCCAGTCAATCTCAACACAAAACAAAATTCACTGCTTTAAAAATACATGACTTCCTATGAATTGATATTATAGCTTTCCAGGGACAGAGTTTCTGATAATAGCGAGAAAGAAGTTGGACTCTTTATAAAAGTACACTTGATTATTATGTATTTTGAAAATAGTCAGATGGGAAGAACATTTCTGGGGTCTTTGAAGGTTTTGAAAAAAGAAAACTGGAGTGTCAATCAATGAGGTTGTTTTGCATTTTTCAGGTTTGTGCAGAGTCCTTGCACACAAGGACTTCTGGGGATTGCCTTTAGCTCTTTAGAGATAAAAAAAATGCAATCTCATAAAATGAATGAATCTTTATGGTGACAGTCTCAAAGCACTGCAACCCATGAATCATTTAGTAATGTATTTAGTACATTTTTGGATCCATAGATGGCAAAAAAAAATCACAAAGATTTGCTGCTGAAGCTCAAGGGTCATATATGGTTTTATCTGAATTTTTATATCACAATAGCCCAGAGCATGCAGTTTGAATAATTAGTAATTAATTCAGTAATTTTCTTGACTAGGAATTTGTACCCAGGTACTGTATATGAGCTCTTAATCTGTATTTTAACTTTTGGGCCACCTTGGCTGTAGCCAAAATTCTATGAGACTTTATAAGAGAGTTTTCAGCATGATGTTGAAATATATTTTTAAAAAATTAGAACAGCTTATATAAACAGGAAGATTATGCCAGTATTTTTAACATCATCAAAGAACCACATCTACCTACCCCAGGTCCTTGGGAAAGATTTGATAGGCAGACAAAAATGCCAAAACTAAACATCTGGCTGACTGTGTGATCAACCATAATAATAACAAGAATCTCCAACAAAGTTACTACCTAACCTTGAACTGGTTGTGGGCCTTGTGTGCTCCTACGGAAGATGAGAACTGTGTCAGAGATTCACCATACTGGAGAGGTCTTATCAGAAGAGCCAGAAAAAAGCATGTCTCTCCCATAAAAAAATATGGTGATACATAACTTAAAGACTGGATTGATCATTGTTTGGGTCAACAGGGACTATACTAGCTGTTGGAGTTTCTGAACATTGGGTGACAGGTGGGTTACAAGTCTCAGGCCTCTTGGCTGAGCAATGAGGATCAGCATCTGCAAAACTACTGGAAGAAAAGTTGCTTACCTGCCACATATTTACAAAGATTGAAAATAAAAAAAATATTGATTTGTTTCCTTGCTATTACAAGTACAGTGAGAGTATGATACCTGAAAAAAATGCATCCGTTCTGGAAAGAACAACATTGAATCACGTCCTTTATCTTGACAGCAATGTTGACACACTCTATTTACCAAGAAGCATAGGTAGGTGTAGAAAGTTGCATGTATACTTGATAGTTGAAGAAGAAAAAAGGGCTTTAGAAGAATATCTGAAGGACAGTGAAGAAGATGCACTAAAGTTAGTACACCATGAAAGCTTACTGATTACGAAAGAGACTAACGTATAAGAAAGACCAAATGAAGAGAATGACAAGTATTATCTGGCTAAATGGTTAAAGAAAAAGACCTAGCAAGCAAAGTAAATAACCTGGCAATGGCTAAGACCAGGAAAGTAGAAGAAAGAGACTGAGGACTGTACAAGACTAGTCCTTAATAAATGCATATAAAGTCAGAATTGAGAAGATAGCAACAGACAACAAATGCCATCTGGGTAAAAAAGCTGAGGAAACAGTGGACCATCAAGTTAGCTGCTCAAGAATGGACCGATTACAAACAATGGCATCACTGTGGGAAATGAAAGCAATAAAAGCAAGTTAGTACCAAAAGTATCAGGCACAATCCTAAAACACCTGGTGTACCACTTGAACAGCATTGGCATTGACAAAAATCACCATCAGTCAATTGCAAAAGAGAGCTTTACTTGAACAGCTTATATCCGTGACAATACCTTTAATATTATCAATCAATAACATCCGCCTATCCTAGGTCCTTGGGATGGACTTGATAGGTGGACAAAAATAGAAAATCCAGTCCAAACATTTGACCAATCATAATAATAATAACTGGAAAGTGCATAGTTTTGAAGTAAAAAAAAGAATCATTTTAAACTATTTAAGGTGACTTTGGAAATGTGTATATCAATTGGCAGGCATTTACAATAATACCTTTTTGCCCTTTCTGAACTTTATGGCTGGATGCCCACGTGAATGCATTATCTCTTCTAAAATATGTTGTGGTTTTTAAACCTCTTATCAGATTTAGCAAAATGAAATTAGTCTAGAATGAAATAAGGCAGGAAGAAAATCAACTCCTTGAAAATCAATGAATCTGCTGTATTAACTCAAGTGCAAAGGTTACAGTGGAGGAGATGTTCAGTTACTAATCTCAGGGGCAAATTTGACTTTTCCTAATTATAGTCAAAGTAGGTTTTACTCAACTCATGCAGTTTTGCATTCCATAGAGAAAAGCCAGATTTGTAATAGGAAACATTTTTTATATTCCTTGTTAATATAGTCACAACCTATCATACATTTCACATGTTCCTGGGCAATTAAAATGCTACCCATCTCTAAGCAGGGTGATCAGGGCAAATGATCCATTATGAATTTCACAAGTTATGCATCAGCAAAGCTGTTGTGAATAAATTTATTGTAAATTACACTCTATCTGTGTAATAAACTTCTTGGTTCTGTTCACAAAATGTGAACAACTCAGTCATTCCTTCCCTCAATCAATAATAGTTCATTTAATGTAGGACACATTGTGTAGGAGATGGTCCGGTTGATCCCAAGGGTGGAGTCAAACATATCATGAGTTTGGTGTCACTGCGCCATATGAGATCTAAATCTAGCCTTGAAGCCTGTTAATTCGTACCTGGTGCCAATTTGCCTTGACCATTAGTAGATCAGATTTTTGTGTACAGGTTGCAAGGAATAAACTTATAATAGTGCTTTTGAAGCCTATCCTGGGTTCTGATTTCTTGTGCCTGACATATACAGTATGAAGGAGATAGGGTGTTTTTTTTAGCCTTCCCTAATGTAATAAACAACAGTGGGAAGGTCTCATTTCATTCACTGTCCTATTTTTATTTATTTAATTAAAATAAGTTTCTTTTCCCTTTCAAGATGGGGATGGAGACCTTTTGATAGGGCAGTGGGATTTGGTACTTCTGTGAACAGAGTTTTGGGGGATGGGGTTATCTACTCCTATTCCTTTGTGCTTTTTCAAATCTTTGGCCATTATGATAAGAGACCTTGATGTAAATGTGAGAATACAACAAATTTCCACCTCAGTCTGTGTTCTTTTATCTTCCCTATTATACTATTGGTGTTAGAAAGATACAATATGGTACACATCATCTGATTTCTTATTATTTGTGAATAGAAGTTTTAGATCCTTGGGGAATGTTTACAGCACAGCTTTTCCTTAATCTTTGCTAGGTTTGGCCCAATATAGTCCTCTGGTTATGATGGCAATTGAGGCTGGAATTTGCATTTCTAAATGATGCATTTATAAAGCACAATGTCATGTGACCACATGACAAGTGGATGCTACTGAGTCAGGGCCATGGGTAGGCTGGCACTGAGTGGGATGCTACTGAGCATGGGTAGATGGTAAGGTGCTATGGAATATGAGATCTCTGGGAGCAAAAGTGGCAGAAATGAGGGAGGGAAGTAACTTGCAATTTTTCTTGCTGACTTCTGCATTGACTTTCCTGTGGGAAGCCAGTAAATGACAATCACATGATTGTGGCTCACTGCAGTGTTATACTCACAAACTGGGTATCTGATTACCCGGATCATGATCATGCGACCATGAAGATACTCTGGTGGTCAGAACTCTGAGGACAAGTTATCAGTTCCTCACATTTGGTGCCATTGTAACTCTGAACAGTCACTAAACGAGTGGTCATAACTCCCAACTAGCCAAACCTGTCACTCGAGGCAAAGGGAAAGATGGTGTTGCTGGCTTCAATTTCACAAACAACCAGTTGATATTCATAGGTTTCCACATGGATTACATGATTATGTAGAAATTTATGATGGCAAATCCTAAGATTGCTGAGCACCATATACATTACCATATACATTTAAATTCAGGACATTTATGCAACAGAGCTTCTGCATAAACATATAATTTAATTGCTTCTTAGTTCTTTTTAAAGATGTCATGCTGAAAATACTTTCCCTCTAATACCTGGAACTTGAGCAATTCCTTTTTAGTCATCATGAAAACATACTGTATAGGAAATAGTACGGAGGTTACAAAAGGATCTTACCTGAAGGTGCTGAAGTGCCTAGAAATGCCTCTGCATGAGAATTTGTAATGCAAACCTATCAAATGAAGTAAAGTGAATTTGAAAGGAGAAACAGGACCTTTCACTTAAATAAAAAAATGACCTTGCTTGTTGTGGTTTATGATGATTTTAATCCAACACATTAATTCCATTAATGTAATTCTGAAGGTTTGTAGGAAGAGACCAACTAATTTGAATCATCCACAGACTTCTTCAGTGTGCCAAGATGCAGGTTTAATGGCTTATGGCAATAGTACATAATTTAATAAATTGAAATACATGCCACTCATAGTGATATCTAGGCAAAACATTGTTCTACTTCATTTCTATGGGAAAAGTTTAATAGAAGTGTTCCTTCTTTTCTTTGCTAGCCTAAGGATCAGGAAAGGGTATTGGAAAGAGAACTTAAAGTGTTCTTAAAGACCAGTAATTCACTGGTCTTTGAAATAATCTATATTATAATATGGAATACATCGCAACATTATCACATGTTTAAAGAAAGCCAGCTTTTTTAGAAGATATATTTATAAAACTACTTAGAGGTATTTGTTGCAGGAAACAGAAAAGATCTAGTAATGTATCTTGCAATGATATAAACACCCTTTTAATCTTCTGGGAAGAGCAGTAATTATTCAGTTTAAATTTTAAACCCACATCATTGAAACCAAGAGATAGTGTGTGACTTTTATAAATAGGTATGGGCATTCTGAGCAACATTGATTACCTCAAATTAATTTCTTATTAATTAATTAATTAATTCCCTTTCCTAAGAGGTCTGCAGAGGGCGTGCATAAGCGCATCAAAGTGCCTACTGTCCCTGTCCTATTGTTTCTTTTATTTTCTTATATGTATCCATGTATTTATAACTATGTTTATACTTATACCTATTATCTTGTAAGCAATTGACTAATCCAATAAAATAAATAAATAAACAAATAATTCAAGAAAGAGTTCTGTGAGATATTATCTTATTTGAAAGACAGCCAGTCTGGTCTATCAGCTAAAATGTAAAGGCTGTATATGGAAAATGTATGCTGATAATTTTCTTCCATGCATCTAGAAATCACAAGGACTTGCTTAATACAACAGTGGCATATCAACTAAACATGTACAATTGAATTTTTAAAAAAAACAGCTGTTCCAGCATAGCTACTGTTGATGTATTGAACAGGAATTCTTTCTGCAAAAATGATCAGTTTAAGGAGTGTAAACCCAAGCCTATATTCTTTCTTTCTTTCTTTAAAGGAATTTTATGGCCGCCTATCTCATATGATGATTCTAGGCTGCTAGAGTTATAACAGGAAAGAAACATAGTTGAAACAAAATAACTCTTTCTCCCCAGCTACCTGACCAATCATTGTCATAGCTAACCCCTCCCCCACCCCAATCCTACCCCAATACATTAAGGGAAGACCTGGAAAACTAAAGAATAGGGTTCCCTTGGAACACAGGTGGGAGGCTTTTGCAAAGGGCTGGGGCAGCATAATTGTATTTTTTTTTTAATATTTCTTTTGTTACTGAAATAAAAAGGGGAAAAAAGGATCCATGTTATATAGTGACAGCAGGATATAACAAACAGTAATAACAACTAAACCTAAATAAAAACATTATGGATAAACTTTTTTCCTTCGATCAAATTGTTTGATTTGGTTTTCCCCAACTGTTGACCATACTGTAGCTTACATATTTACATTTTGAACATTGAAGATATTTTCCAGAGATAAATCATTTGGCTTGCTTGTATTTCATCTGTTGGGGGCCTGAAAAATTGGCTGTTACACAATACATGGCTGAAAAATTGAACATAGATAATTCTATGTTCAATTTTTCAGCCATGTATTGTATTTTTCAGCCATGTATTGTATTTTTCAGCCATGTATTGAGCCATAGATTATGTAGGCTTACTGTAATTTATATATTTTGTTTTTCAAATTCTGAATATCATTATCTTGTTTAAAATGACATCTCTGAGGTGTAAGGTCAAGGATTCTCAGATTTGATCCTGATCCCAGTTGGGAAGATATATAATGACAGGAAATGTGGTACAGTGAAAGCATACACAAATTGTCATTGATAGAATCAATATGATTGGATGAGAGAAACACTTATTTAACATCAAAAAACACTAATTCATTGGTCATTATCTATATCATCTTCATCGTCATAATCTAAACAGTATTGGTATCTTTTAATAATTTCTGACCCCGCAACACATCTCCAGCTGTTTTTTTTTGCAAATCTTCTCTAATTACCAATATATAAAGAATAATATATTCTTTAAGATAAAATCTCCAAGATAGGAATAACTTCCTACTTAATGATTAATTTTTAGTTCTAAAAAGAAATAAAAATCAAAATTAATACTATAGCAAAGCATTATTGTAAATGTCTGTTATTCATGCTTAATCCCCATTTTACAGAAGATGACAATGCATTTCAACATATGTACTTGGATCTTTTTTAAATTTAAAATTGTTGGTTACTCATATTCAAATAAATACCTAGAAACTTATAATGTTAAGAAGTATTAGTTTTCATTGATATGAAGTGGATTCCTAATATTGAATGCAGTATAAAAATGCATTGTAGTAGCATCAGGCAATAAAAAAGAAATCTATAGCAACACACATGTGCAAAGATCTCATAAATATGAAAATCCCAGAGACTTTCTAGAAAATATTTGATAGATGGGTATTTTGAATGAATATCTGTAGTTGCTTTATAACCCTCATAATCATGAATACTGAACACCCAAAACTTCTTTTTCAGGAGCACAACAATGGGTTGCTGGGTGGGCATGGCCATGGTGGGCATGGCCTAGTTGGCCTCCTACATCACAGGGGGAGCATTTTCACCCTCCCTGTTCTCTGGAGGTTTTCCTTGAGGCTCTCTGGAAGCTGGAAATGGGTCTGATTCTAGCCTTCCTGAACTGACCTGTTTTTCACTCTCCCCGATCCTCCATGTGTGCCCTGCACTTATTTGCATTAAAAACAGGCCACATGGGGACTCCTGGGAGGGGCGGGGTGGGGTGGGAGGGGCCAGCCAGGAGTGGGATTTGGGGGTTCTTCGAACTATGCAGAATCTTAGCTAGGGGTTTTCCTGAACCCCTGCGAACCCCCAGCATCTTGTATTGGATGTTACAAGTGTGTAGATCAAATTGTATAGTTGTAGCATCTGCATGATGATGGCATGAAAGTCATCAAATTAATATAATCATGGTTTGTAATGGAAGCCTATGGGTTTCCACAAAAATAATATAATTTGCATCGATCTGTTTCCTTCCTTTTTCTAAATTTCCCCTATCTTAAACCTATCTCAGCCAATGTTTATTGAACTCCATGAGTCGTCAAGGCACTATTTGTAAGTGGAATTTAACTGTATGTGAGCTGTACAAATGTAATAATATTAGCCAACTCTTGTTTAATTTTGAAAGCTCCATTCTTGACACTACAGCTCATAACAGATAGTTCAGGCTGAATTATCCATTATTGTTCCCAAAGTCTACAATTAAACTATCGATCAAAGCTGGCAGAGAGAAAGAAAAGGCTCAAGCAGCCTGGGTGCTGAGACACAAGTGATTATGTCAGACACATAGCCTTCAGCTAATCCTCTCAGTTACAACTGCATTGGGTAGAATCTTGATTATGTATTGCGCTTATGCAGCTTTAATAGGATGGGTCTCATGAAATTTGCAGCTTCCTGTTTTGCCCAGGAATATTGGGAGCTTAACGGGTTCAGTTCCATAGGGAATCAGCACTGGCTCGTCGACTTCTTCAGACACAGCAAAATGCATCTTTTCTGGGGAATTCCACAATAAAATGACTGTTATTTATCATTACAAACCTCTTTATCATTTAGTCAATAAAAGGCCTCTCTCCCTCACTTTTTTTTTCCTGTGGTGTGCTCAGAGTCAGAAATCTGTATTAGTCTCTACTGGCCTCAAGGCAGGAGATGTCAAAAGCTAAATCATGATCTGCCCTGGCTTTCTGGCTAAATTGTGTATGAAGGCCTCAGGCAAAAAGGTGCACATGCTCATTATTTGAAACAGAATGATTTCAACCCCCTTCTTTTTCTTCCCTTTTTTCCTTTTTTTTAAAAAAAGATATTGAGACATATATGGTAACAAGAATATAGTATATGTGCTCCTCCAAAGTATCAACCTTTGGAAGAAATAAAAAGCAAAACAACAGCCCAACCTGGGATAAATGCACAACTCTGTGTATTTTTCAAATGGCAAAAGAGAAAAGGGAGTATCAGGAAATGGTCTCCTTTAACCTTTCCAGATATGCAGAGTGTATATACTGGAATATCTAGGGGAAAATGCTGTGAACGTATCATTTACACCTATGGTGAAAAATCAGTGCACCCCATAAACCTGGGGTTGCAGTTTTCCTGCAGCTATTTTATTCCCATTGCTGGGAAAACTCCAACACCAAAGTTGCAAATGTTGTTAGAGGTTAAGCACAGTTTTCCCTGTAGCTGAGTGTTCTCACATTCATTGCTCATTTGTTCTATAAGATGACTATTGTTCACTTGTCACAGGCATATGATTGGACAGCATCAGTTGCATCAGTGGTGACGTAATTCAGTCTTTCATCATTTCTCCCTCTACCCAGTATATTTACTTCAGTAGGATATTTCTTTGCATTTTATTTTCTTTGATTTGGTTTTCCATTTGATGTTTTTGTTTTACTTTTCAGTTCTAGCTCTAAACTGCCTATGGACAATGGTAGGATACTGATCTCAAAGTCAGTTAATCTTTTGTCATGTCAGTGTGATCACTTAGATTCTTCTCATAGAGTTCTCTCCCCTCTCTTTCCTTTTGCATAATCTTAGCCCAAACTCAGGCCTATTGCTTTGCTTTTCTGGGACATTTTATCTGAACGCATACTACACACATGTTGTACATATGGTACATACATACATATATACATGCATATAGTACATACATACATTGTATACTGGGAGAAAGATTCTTCATAGTACTGAACCACATTGAGGCATATCTTTGCTTCAGTGGTGGGATTCAAATATTTTTACTGCTGGTTCTGTGGGAGTGGCTTGGTGGGCGTGGCAGGGGAAGGAATACTGTAAAATCTCCAGTCAGAGGTGGTATTTGCTGGTTCTCTGAACTACTCAAAATTTCTGCTACTGGTTCTCCAGAATTGGTCAGAACCTGCTGAATGCCACTTCTGCTTTGCTTGCCTCAAATATTTATTTTGTAATAATTTGCAGGGATTTCTTCTATTAACAGTTGATTCTAAAAAGCTGTTTCCTATTCATGTAAACTCTGAAGATAAATAGTCTATACTATTTAAATGAATAACAACTGTAATTACCACATACGAGAAAAGCACCCTTTATAAGAGACTCCTTTACTATGGTTGAGGGGGACAAGCTTCCCAATTTGAAAGAATCAGCTCTGAGTAGTGCTAGAGAATGGGAAATGCATTGTTTTGGAGCCAAATGTATTTTGTCTGCATAGAAATAATTTAAAGAACAACTATACACCAGAATCAGTTATATCTAACTGAAAGTCTACAATAAATTATCAAAAAGTTGTGCTCTATCTTATATGATAAGATCTTATAAGACATTCCCCTCCCATCAACCTTGTATATTGAGAAAAGTTGTGTCTGTGTTTAGTTAATTTTTGCAGACTAAAAGAGCTATGCTTGGTAATTATTCTTCTATCAAAATTATGATTTTAAATATATTTCTAGAGGAAAGCTGCAAATAATATTGCTAACTTAAAAATGGTCTTGCCCTCTTTCACTAAAGTTTTAATATTACCTTCTAATAATGATTTGATGGTTATTATCACTTATCTAATAATGATAATGAAGTGATTTGATGGCTAATTCATGATGTAACAACAAAATATATGTTAACTAGAAAACTCTTGTTTTTGCTCAAATAAAATGGCTAAAAATATAGGGCAGCTAATTAAAATTTATAGAGAGAATATAGGGAAATTGAGGGTGGGATGAACACGTTTCTAATATAAATCACCAGGAGATGGCAATACTGATGTGCTCCAAGCTCTGACATGTTCTTTAGCATATGTTCTTTCAGTTCAATTAGTAGACAGTTGTTATGAAAAAAGATTGTACCTTATTGCTGTTGTTTATGATCTAGAAACCTTTAGTGAATACTTCTTACGCTTCAAGCAATGTGGTAATATTGAATTTTTGACTACTGAAGGAATCCAGTCAAAATTTGCTACAAAATTCTGGTTGTTTATGGTGAATATTTTGTTGATGGGAAAGTTGTGTGTCACCGGAGCAAAAAATGTATTTATTTAACCATCAAGATAGTAAACTGGAAAGAGCTAATTGGTATAGTTAAGAATGAATTAGGTGACTTTTGACAGCAACTGATGAATTTTCATGTGAGAAATGTTGATGAATTGATAAAGAATCACTCAGGGAAATTATTGTCAAAATTAGCATTTCATGGGAATGTTTTGGCCACTTTCTTGGTATCTTCAATACCAGAAGGTTTCCACAAGAAAACTAATTGCTATAATGTTTTTGGACACTGTTAGTCTATGGATGTCCTTGAAGCTATCATCAGTATCAGCTCAAAGTGCTTCACTGCAACATTCCCAAGTTTGAAACAATGATTAAGCAGAGTTCAAAAGCAAAATAAAGTGATTTTGCCGCAACTGGGCAATGCTAGGCCTCATATTCCATGACCTACTCCATAGGCAATTATGAAGTTTGATCTCACTGTGTTAACTCATATATTTTTGTAAATATTCGTCTGACTCAAATTTATTTATTTATTTATTTATTTATTTATTTGATTTGATTTGTCAATTGCTTACAAGATAATAGATATAAGTATAAACATGAGTAAGAATACAGGAAATAGGTATGAATAAATGGGAACAATAGGACAAGGACGGTAGGCATGATGGTGCACTTAGGCATGATGGTGCCCCTTATGAAATGAATACCCCAAATGAAATGAATGCCCTAAATGAAAGAACAGTGGAAAGGGTATCAGAATCTGTCTGAAGAGATAAAATATGGAGCTTTTTCACAACAGCTTAGGAAACTTGTCCATCATTGGTAAAAATACTGTAGGAATAGTGGTGAATGGAGAAATAAACAAACAAACAAAAAAAAACAACCCCTCAAAATTTTCCTGTTTTGTGTATTAACATCCCCTTATTTTAAAAATGTGAATGTAGAGACATACTTTTCATTCAACTTTACGTGTTTATTTGCTCATACAGATTTCTTTTAAGTAAAATGAAAGCCAGATGTTAATATGAAATAACCCATACCACTTTCCTATACTTCACATTTTGTTCAACTTCATCTAGGCTACATTTCTTTAAATTTTAGAAAGGAAAAGCAGAAGTGAAACTAATTTCAACTCAGTTTTTGATTTTTTATGAAACTGACAAATATATCAACATCATATTTTAATGACCCCATTAAACTGACAAATATATGAATTAATAAATTTTGTTTACACATATATTTGGGATATTATTCTATTCCTATACTTGGATTGAATATATTTACATCTGGAAAATGTAGAGTCAAATTGACGTAGCTTCTCTCCTTACTCCTTTCTCTATTTTAATAAATTTATCTAGACTCATAAGAATTACGTCCGGTTACTTGTATCTACTATTCATAAAAGACTCCAGGAATTATGATATTTAGACTTGTATAAGAAGATTTGGGCACAACATGTTAGATTTTAATGAATGTTAGAGGAATGAATGAATGAAATGAAACCACTGATGAGAAATTAATTGCAGCATGGTATTAGCTAGAATCATGAATATAAGGTAGATAGACTCTGCAGGTTTATACCAAGGTCTGTTTTTACAGCTTTTATTACTATTGCTGTACTGCTGATAGAAATGCTCAAACAGATGTCTTGTTTTTGTACTGTATGCAGAAAGTATGTATATAAATCTTCAATGGTAACAAAATGCAGTTTTCCCCCAGTCTGGGATATAATTAAATTCATGACACCAGTTTTAATACCATAGGGTACCTCACAATAAGATATATACAGAGAATGAAGAATACTGTACCAAGATACTATCTTAAGCAATCTTATTACAAACTATTTCAGCTTAAGGTTACTATCCATTTAATTTTTTGTATGTATAATATAATGTAATATTTTTTTCAAAGGATGACATCAATTCCACAGTAAAGGGATTACTGTATATGCTTTATGAAAAAGCAGTTGCATAGAAAAATTTCTTTGATATTGCTTCTCATATGCTACTGTATTACTTCCTTGTTTTTTAATATTAGGATATAATAGTGGATCTTTGCTTTTTTAAAAAGCACCCTAAATTTTACAAAGAGCAGAATTGTTTAGAAATGCTGCCCTCTTTCTCATTTCATTTTCTCTCCTTTCTGCTAATTCTTAGCTCTTTTATGCCTCCTTGATACTAGCTTTGTTATATATGCCCCCTCCCTCAATTCCCCCTCTCACAAAAATCTCACAAATAGATATCAGGGTATATCAGGGTAGAGTTAACCAAGAGGTGTTTGTTCAATATTGAATTTTAGAAAAAGCTACCAACTTGTTTCTGAATAGTAGAATCCTGACATAGTTTGACTATTTGTAGTAAAGAGGTATAGAGAGGAAGCAGTAGTATGGATTAGTATGATTGCAATGGAATTTCTAACTGTATTGGCTTATTCCCACATACAAATCATAATTGCGTACTTTGTTTTCTCTTCAGACACTATATATCATATCATTATATGCTGCATAAAGCGATGCACCTTTAAATATAAGTTGAGGAGTTGCTTTTTGAATTGCAGACCTGATGCATTGATACAAGGATTACCTGTACTTTGGATCAGGTAGCTCTTGACTTATGACCACAGTTGAGGCCAAAATTTCTGTTGTTCAGCGAGACATTTGTTAAGTGAGTTTTACCCCCATTTTACACCTTTTTAGCTTCAGTTGTTAAGCGAATCACTGCACTTGGTAAATTAGTTAAGTGAATCTGGCTTCCCGGTTGATTTTGCTTTTTAGAAGGTTGCAAAAGGTGACCTTCTGCAATGGTTATAAATATGAACCAGTTGCCAAACATCTGAATTTTGCTCACATGATCATGGGGATATTGCAAAGGTCGTAACTATGAAAAAGGGCCCCTTTTGTGAAAACAAGTCCCTTTTTTTAGTGCTGTTGTAATTTTGAATGGTCACTAAATGAACTATTGTAAGCCAAGGACTACCTGTACCAAAGTATCTGCAGAGTATAGCAGCTTTTGCAACATTTCTGATTCACAGATACAGAACATAAAAGCAGGGTTTTTTTTGTTGCTTTTTGCTTTTTTTCCACAGTGGACATTGACTTAAGTCTCTTAGGTGATGAGCAGGATAGAAGGATGATAGGTTGATTACCCCGTTGTTGTGTTTATTGGGCTGTGCTGATGCATCTTTCACAGTTTTTACTATCCTTGTTCCGCTTTGCTGGGGAGAACAAGCAAGACCCATAAAGATGACATGTTTGCCATCCTGCTCCCTGATGGGACTTCAATGTATTACCTGGATCTAATTATCTCATCTGCAGCTGACAGAGAGGCTACCACAGAACATTATCCAACACTGGGGGGGGGCTCAGAAAAGCTTCCAATGGGCTGTCTAATATAATGATATATTTTTGAACCTCTTGCTCATTGGATGAACAAGCAGAGGTAAATCATGTATTGACCTTCAAGCATTTATAAACTGTGGAACATCACATTCTCATCAGAGCCATAGGGGCAGTAAACTATAGTTCCTCTGCTGCGAAACATGGTTTTAGTTATGCACTGTGTTACTAAGGTTTGTGCCTAAACAACTATATATCATTTGTGGCACTTGTCGCCTTCTTTATTGAAAGGCAAAACAAAGAGTTGAGGACAAAAATCATTACTACTTTAGCAATTTTTCACAAAATGCTTTTGTTTTGTACTTGACATACAGATGGGACACAATACCATAGTATGAATGATGTATGGCACTCTGACAAATTTAATTTCCTTTATAAAGCAAGGATCAGAAGAGTATACCAATGTGGAGGAACAGATTGCATGGGGGTGCTTTAATATTAGAAGAATGAATAGAATGATAGATAGACAGACATGCAGATATAGATAGATAGATAGATATGCAAGGTTTAATTGACTTATTTCATTGGTCAGTTAAAATTTAGCTGTATATCAGTTGTGCCCAAGTTTATTTAATTTTTACTGCAAATTAATAGCACACAAACGTGGTTTTGTATGTGCTATTTTTCTAGTCTGCATTAACAAAGAAAGGAAGGAAGAAAGAATGATGAATGGATGCACATTTCTTCTACAATGTACTTTTGTTTAATTGATGAATTATTTGTTTTAGATATATTTTAATATTTCAGAAATAG
Source organism: Naja naja (assembly GCA_009733165.1). NCBI lineage: Eukaryota > Metazoa > Chordata > Lepidosauria > Squamata > Elapidae > Naja > Naja naja. Next base: position 361,996,386 of record CM019148.1, read on the forward strand.
GAATAAATATTGAGATTGTAATATGAAATATGAAATTGAATAATTTGATAGTTATGAGTCAAAATATTAATCAATAAAAATAATTTATTGGCTAGCAGTATTAATCTGCTTGGTGTTTTAAGTGGGATTTAAGAAAAAAAAAACATGTCCTATGATATGGGTTAAAAGTATTTGAGGAATTTGTCTTGGCAGATATTAATTAAAATACTTAAAGAAAATATTGGAAACAGTACATGTGGCTTAAATTAATACATTTTTATGACCTTGATAGTTAAAAGCCTTGGCTGAAAAGGAAATTAATTTAGGATGAATAGAACTGAGTAACCTATGTCATATATATAAAGAGTGTGCTAAGTAACAATTTAATTGATTGATATTCTGTAGATGATAATTTAAAAATGGTAAGTTTGTTAGCACATATACATACAAGCATATTCACCGGAAACCCAATATTGGAAATACAGTAATGTCTTTAACCATTTATTTCAAACCAACAAACCTGACAGGGTTGTTATGAGAATAAAGAGGATGTTTGTGAATACTATGAGCTCCCAGAAAAATAAATTATAATTTGAAATCAGAATATTTGCACTCTTCCCTCAAAATACACATGATTTAGAAATTTTATTTTGTGTGTTTGTGCATGTGT
>CM019148.1:361998034-362068877 GCA_009733165.1 Naja naja
GCTATCCCCATTGACTCGGCTCACCAGAAGCCAGCTGGGAAGGTCATAAATGGTGAGCACATGAATTCCAGGGTGCTGCAACCATCATAGATAGTCTGGTTGCCAAGCACCCAAATTATTGATCCGTGACTGACCATGGGGATGCTATGATGGTCATTAAATGCAAGGACCGGTCATTAAGTCCCTTATGGTCGGTGCTCTTATAACTTTGAATAGTCATTAAATAAATAGTTGTAAGTCAAGGATTACATGTAAGGCAGCTGTCAAACTTGCAGGCCGCATCGTCACATGCTGCTGCCATGCCCCACCCAGTTTAGCGAAGGGAAAAAGTCCCAATATGTCACATGGCGCCACCATGACGACCTGGAGTTTGACACCCCTGATGTAAAGCATTCAGTTATAATTTCAGACAGCGGGTTGCCTTCTCAGGATTAACAGAGTCGAGTAGCATAACATAACACATAAGATTAGGGTACTTAAATCAGCCTTGCCTACCTTTGGGTTAAATCAGCCTTGCTTGCATTTGCTTACAGATTTTGTCTTTTAAAAGCACATATGGAACTCTGCATGTAAGGAATCAAAACACTCAAGTCAGATCTGGGAAGAGAGAACGAGAGGAGAACTAACGAGAAGTCTAATGCAAAGTTTTTTCATGCATTTCCAATTCACATGCACTTGAAGCGCAACCCAAACCATCATTCTCAAGGCAATTCTTCCTGCAAGCTGGTGGGAGAAGTGGAGGAGTGACAAAAAGAGGAGGAAGTGAAGTGGGAAGGGAGAGGTATTCTTAGCTAGAATTAAAGCCAAAGGGTGAGGTCTGTTTAAGGAAGATGGTGGGTGGGTGCTGCCCTGTGGGCCCCTTATGATGGGTTTAACCATACAGGCCAGGTTATTTGAAGGGCTGTTTTTCCCCCTTATATCTATCTGCGTAGCCAGAGTGGACAGGCAGGATATGTTATGAATCAGCCTCTCCTCAGGAGAACCATTTGGGCAGGGGTAGACAAAATATGGCCCCTTTAAGATCTGTGGACTTCAACTCCCAAATTCCTGAGCCAGCCATGCCAGAGTTGAATCCACAGATTGTAAGGAGGCCATAGATGCTCATTCCTGATCTGGTGATCTAGTGAGACCAAGAAGGGCTTTCTCCGTGGTGATTCCCTCCTTGTAGAACATCATCCCTGTGGAGGTAATATCGGCCCCCATCTTGACACTCTTTTGAAAGGCCCTGAAGACATGGTTTTGCCAGAGGGCCTGGAGACTCCAGGGTGATATGGAGCCCATCAAGTGGTTTGTTGATTGTTGTTGCCTGGTTGAGGGGTGGAGGGGGGTGTTATTGGGATTCATATTGAGGAATTATTTCTGTAAGCTGCTCAGAGTCGCTATCAGTGAGTTGGCCATATAAATTTTTGAATAAATCAAATCACAGAAGGAGCAACTCTATAGGCGCTCAGGATAGAATGCAAAAGCCAAAGCAGCAGATGGCAGCAAAGATGCTTCTGCTTCTCTATGGGACCCTCTAGTGGTCATTCAGATTTATTTATTTATTTTATTTATTTATTTTATTGGACTTATAGGCCGCCCTCTCTCCTGAGGGACTCAGGCTGCACAATGAAAAACAAGAATACAAATATGAAAATAGAATTAAACTAAACTAAGCCCAATAAAATTTAAAACCCGATTAAAACTAAAATTGATTAAAAAAACCCACCCCCTCCCCATTCAGTCCAGCCTGGCCTGTTGAAACAACCAAGTCTTTAGGTGTGAGAAAGGCGGAGGTCAGGGGCCAACCAGAGCTCCAAGGGGAGCTGATTCCACAGGGTAGGTGCTCCCACAGAGAAGGCCCTACCCCTGGGCGCCGCCAACCGACAGTGTCTGGTCGACTGCACCCCCAGGAGGCGCTGCCTGTGGGAGCATACAGGGCGATTGGAGGTCGACGCTGGCAGGAGACGCTCCTGCAAGTACCCTGGACCCAAGCCATGAAGGACTTTATATGTGATGACTAATACCTTGAATTTATGCACGAATTGTCTGCCAACCCCTCTGGGGAGGGAAGAACAGGCAACTTCACTCTGCAAACCTTTAAAAGGGATGTTACACAGGACAATGCTTCTCAAGCTTGAGAGCTTTAACTTACGTGTACTTCAACTCCCAGCACTCCCCATGCTGGCTGAGGAATTCTGGGAGTTGAAGTTCGCACAAGTTAAAGCTGTCAAGGTTGAGAAACACTGATATTTAGAAGGCAAAAAAGACCTGCTGTTTGCTGGTCCAGGGTGCAGGAAAGAGGTTTATGGAGGAGAGGCTGCAGGAGGACATTAGAAGCATATTCTGTTAACAAGAGCAATTTGATTATTAGTTGGGGAATAGATGGACACCTCCCTGCAAGTGGTCTTGAGCAGCTGGACACAGCTACATCTTGGGGATTCAGGTAGTCCTCGACTTACAGCCATTCATTTAGGGACTGTTCAACATTACAACAGCACTGAAAACAGTGACTTATGACCAGTTTTCACATGACCGTCGCAGCATCCCCATGGTCATGTAATCAAAATTTGGGCACTTGGAAACTGACATGTATTTATGACAATTACACTATCCCGGGGTCATATGTTATCACCACTTGTAACCTTCCCAGCTGGCTGGCTTGTTTGCTTCATTTATTTTATTTATTTTATTTATTTTATTTTATTTTATTTTATCTATTTTATCTATTCTATCTATCTATCTATCTATCTATCTATCTATCTATCTATCTATCTATCTATCTATCTAACTTATATGCCGCCCAACTCCCAAAGGACTCCAGGCATCTGACTAGCTAAGTCAATGGGAGGGGAGGAAGCCAGATTTGGTTAATGACTGCATGGTTCACTTAATAACCGCAGTGATTTGCTTAACAACCGTGGCAAAGCAGCTCATAAAATGGAACAAAACTCACTTAGCAACTGTCTTGCTTAGCAGCAAGTTTTAGGCTCAATTGTGGTCGTAAGTTGAGGACTACCTGCATACTGGCAAAGGTTAGATGAGTTTGTGTAAAAAAAGCGTTCCTGCTGAAATCCACCACATTTCCTTTTAGCCAAGAGATTCACACTTGACTTCAAAGGAGACTTAACAAGGTTGAACACTGGATTCTGGGAAAGATGGGGAGCATCTTGACACAATTTTGAGGTTTCACACACAGAATCTAGCACAGCGTGGTTGCACACACCACACACACATATCCTTGGCTCACTTACTCCCTGCTCTGCCTCCCTAGTTTTCCTCCTCTGAACATGCTCCATGCAGGGAAAGGAAAAAGACCATTCACAAATGCCTGGGAGCCCAGTGGGACACATTTCTACCTATTTCAAGGGAATCTCAAGATTTTCTGGCAACAGACTTTTCCAGTTGGTTTCTCTGGCAACCTGTCAGAAAAAAAGAGCGTGAATGCAAAGGGACAAATGTGCATCAGGGTGAGAAGACAAGACAGTACCTCGGCACAGGTGTGTTGGCTTGTTTTAAGCCTTCAGAAGGGAAGGGTGGAGCAAGTGAAGTTGAAAAGCAGCAGAAGGAAGAAGAGCCAAACCAACCGGGCTTGGTGCACGAAAATGAAAAGGGGGGGCTTACAAAATAGATATCCGGGATCGGGAGCTCCTCTTCGTCCGAAGCTTGACTGGCAGGTTCAGAGGCCTGGCTTGCTGTATCGACCTCCGCCGCCGCTGCCGCCGACAAGATAGTGGCACCCGCTAAGGACGCTGCCTCTCTGCAAAGAAGAGAGATGGGGGAGAATCAGGGGTGGGGTTTAAAAATCCCAGCAACCGGTTCGTTGCCTGGTTGATGGGTGGGTGTGGCCATGGTGGGCGTGGCCTACTGGGACTTCCAGGAGGGCCGTTTTTTTGCCTTCCCAAGGGTCCAGAGGCTTTCCCCGGGCCTCTGGGAGGGTGAAAACGGCCTCCCCTGTGCTCTGGAGGCCCTCCAGAAGCTGGAAACAGGCCCATTTCTGGACTTTCAGAAGGCCCGTTTTCCCCCTCCCAGAGCCTCTATGCCGACCCTGCATTTACCTGCATTGAAAATGGCCCACCTGAAGACTCAGCCGGTCGGCTGAAATATCGGTTCAGTGAACCAGATGAAAACTAAACATCGGGTTCGCCCGAACTGGTCCAAACTGGTATAGAATCCCACCCCTGGTGAGGATGGAGGCCGTTGCGGTTCGGACTTCATGCTCAGGACTCTTGCTCAGTTTCCTCAGACAACTTTCAAAGAAGCATGACAAGGTCCCACCTCCAAGCAGGGAAGAAGCCAGTCTGAATTGGCTCTGTGTTAACCCTGACCTGATCGAAGCCATTGTGAGGCTTCGGTGTTGCCACACTGAATAGAGGGAGGATTAGAGATAGCTGGGTTTTGGTAGCCAAAACAAAATACTTTCTCTTGGGAACCAAGGACATTCTCACACCTGGTCAGAGAGGGGAGGAGTGATGTTCACCAGCAACCAGACGGCACCCCAATTCCACCATGTGACTGATTGTTTGGGGAAAGGGGAAAAACTTTACTTTTAATCAGGTGAAAACGGCGGGAACCTTTAGAGTCGGTTTTCATCAGAACTGTGCCAATATGATATATCCAATAAAACTACTCTTTGAGGAATTTACCTGCTTCCGAGTTTTGCTTCGCTAGGGATGTGTTACTTGGAACGCTGACACTCTGACCATTGGCTGAACAGCAACACTATAATTGGACTACCGGCAATGCGTTCTACATGGGGCAGCCCGTGAACAGCATCCGGATGCTTCAACTGGTAGCAGGGATTGTTAATGGTGCTGGTTGTTTGGCATGTGTAACGCCACTACTCAGGGAGCTACAGTGGTTGCCAGTGAGCTTCCGGGTGCAATTCAAGGTTCTCACTGTCATTTTGAAAAGCCTTCATGGCTTGGGACTAGGTTACCCCTTGAGGGATTGTTTCTCTCGGTTGTTTGTATCCATCCAATCTGGTCAGGCAAGATGGGCATGCTTTAGTTCCCCCTTGACTGAGGAATGCTGATTGGTGGAGACTTACAGACATGCCTTTTCTATCATTGCATCCTCCCCTATGGAACATTCTCCCTCTGGAGATCAGGATAAGCCCAATCCTGCTGGACTTTTGCAAAGCCCATACAGAACTGGCCCCGGGCTTGTGGCTCCAATTGTGTGCAGACACCCATTTTTGGGGGGGGGGGTTGTACTAGTGATTATGGAATACTTTATTTATTTAGTATATACAGCCTTTATTATTATAAACTACTCAAGGTGGCAAACATATCTATATTCCTTCCTCCTCCTATCTTTCCCATAACAACAATCCTGCAAGGTGGGTTAGGCTGGAAGAAAGTAATTGGCCCAAAGTCACCTAGCTGGCTTTTGTGCCCAAGGCGGGACTAGAACTCACAGACTCCTGCTGATTGGCCCAAAGTCACCTAGCTGGCTTTCGTGCCCAAGGCGGGACTAGAACTCACAGACTCCTGCTGATTGGCCCAAAGTCACCTAGCTGGCTTTCATACCTAAGGAGGGACTAGAATTCACAGACTCCTGCTGATTGGCCCAAAGTCACCTAGCTGGCTTTCGTGCCCAAGGTGGGACTAGAACTCACAGACTCCTGCTGATTGGCCCAAAGTCACCTAGCTGGCTTTCGTGCCCAAGGCGGGACTAGAACTCACAGACTCCTGCTGATTGGCCCAAAGTCACCTAGCTGGCTTTCATACCTAAGGAGGGACTAGAATTCACTGTCTCCTGGTTTCTAGCCTGTGCCTTAGCCACTAGACCAGGACTGTCAAATTCTCAACCCGTGGTCCGGATGCGTCACGCACTGGCCATGCCCGGTTTAACGAAGGGGGAAAAAGTCCTGATATGTCACATGATGCCACTGAGATGTGAGTTTGCCACCCCTGCACTAGACCAACCTGGCTCTCTTATGCATTTTAAATTTTGTATTATTGCAATTATTTTTAACTTTCATCTTGTTTGCCACCCAAACCCAAGTCCTTGTTGAGATGGGTGTCCCTATAATAATTTGAATTAATCAATCAATCAATACGTGTGACATTTCTACTTTATGCTTGAACCCTCAGGGAACTGAGAGCTACTGACTGATCATTCCTTTGAAAAAAGGAGATGGAATCAACACACTACAGTGTTCTGGTTTGATTAATTGAAGGGACCACAATGGGCTGATTCCTTATGTGCATCCAGCCATCCGTTGTGATTTACAACTGCAACGGCTGAGCTCACACAATGTACTAAGCCAAAACTAAACAAACTGTATGACAGCTGAGCAGAAGGGTGAAACACGCCTGTAAGAACTGGGTGTGTGAGTGTCAAATTGAATTATATGTTGTCTTAATAGCCCAAGACTGTTTATCATCCCATTTTTGGCAAGTCAGCTCACAGCAGATGTTAAAGAAAGCCATCCTCCATCCAGAGTTGGTTTCTATGTGTAGTGGATACAGAATTGAAAGAAGTACAGGTAGTCCTCGGTTTACGGCCACAATTGAACCCAAAATTTCCATTGCTAAGTGAAACATTGAGTTTTGCCCCATTGAACGACTTTTCTTGCCACAGTTGTTAAATGAATCATTGGAGTTGTTAATCTAGTAACATGGTTGTTAAGTGAATCTGGCTTCCCACTGATTTTGCTCGTCAAAAGGTTGTGAAAGGGAATCACATGACCCCAGGACCCCATCATAAACACGAGTCATTTGCCAAACGACTGCATTTTGGTCACATGACCACAGGGATACTCCAGTGGTTCTAAGTGTGAAAAACAAAGTCACTTTTTTCACTTCCGTTGTAACTTTGAACAGTCACTAAACAAACTGTTGTAAATCGAGGACTACCTGTATCATATCATCCTTGTATTATATATAGGAAGGGATGCTATTTTTAAATTAAATCACGAAAGTGGCCTTTAAACCAATTGTTTGCTTTCTACGTGTTTCCTCTGCCACAGGGGAAAAAACTCACAATTCGTGGCGCAGTGGTTAGAGTGCAGTACTGCAAACTACTTCTGCTGACTGCCAGCTGCCTGCAATTTGGCAGTTCGAATCTCACCAGGCTCAGGGTTGACTCAGGTTTCCATCCTTCCAAGGTGGGTAAAATGAAGACCCAGATTGTTGGGGGCAAGAGGCTGACTCTTGAAAGCTTAGAGAGGGCTGTAAAAGCACTGTGAAGCGGCATATAAGTCTAAGTGCTACTGCTATTTCTTGAAATAGTGAGTAGATTTCAGAGCTGTTTTCCCCATCTACAATGGAAAGACGCCTCCCTGAGTAATGTGTGGAGACTGCAGGCATTAAATAGGTGCATGAAGGCATGTACGGCTGAGAACGGCTGATCTGTATCAGAAATAGGCTCTAACCCTGCAGCAGCCACATCAGGCACCACAATCTCGATATCACACTTCGGCTTGAGCTCCACGGTTATCTGCTGGAGGTCATCTTCTGCTCGGGCCTGTTCGCGAGTCCTGCAGAAGAGGAAAAAAAATGCCCAACTTCACAAATCTAGTACAGGCAGTTCTTGACCATTCAAAGTTCCAGCAGACCCCCCACAAAGCTACTTATGACCAGATTCAAACCTCCAATGGCTGTGTCCACCCTGGAATGGGACAACTTGCCACGGACAACTCACTGTGGTCACCTTACAATGGCCAACTCTCCTCAGCCAACTCACCGTGGCCAACTTACTGCGGGACAACTTGCTGAAGGACAATTTATAAATCCAATTTAATTACTTAAAATAAATAAATAATCGTTTTAATTTTTGTCATTCAGATTTCGTCTGGTCTCTCCTTTTGCGTTCCTTTCTTTAATGATTCTATTCCATCATTTCTTTGATAACAATGTAACTCTTGTCCTCTGGGACAGAGGTCTCCAACCTTGGCAACTTTAAGACTTGTGCACTTCAACTCCCAGAGTTCCTCAGACAGCAAAAAGCTAGGAGGGATTCCTAGAGGAACTCTGGGAGTTGAAGTCCACAAGTCTTAAAGTTGCCAAGTTTGGAGACCCCTGCTCCAGGGAGCTGCCTTGCAGCGAGTTGGCCATGACAAGTTGGCGTGGCGAATTGTCATAGATCCTGCCCACCCACTAAAAAGTCTTTTCACTGAAGGTAACTTTCTAGCTAAAAGCCTGTCTGTCAGTAACGACCCTCTCCTGTCTCCCTCTAACAGCCCTGAGGGAGGATGGGTGGTTCAAAACTGTGAAAAATGAATAAATACAGGTAGTCCTCGACTTACGATCACAATTGAGCCCCAGGTTTCTGTTGTTAAGCGAGACATTGGTTGAGTGAGTTTCACCCCATTTTACGACCTTTCTTCCTACAGTTGAATCACTGCAATTGATTAGTTAGTAACGTGGTTGTGAAATGAATCCGGCTTCCCCACTGACTTTATTTATTTATTTTATTTATTTATGATGGGATTTATATGCCGCCCTATCTCCCAAAGGACTCAGGGTGGCTCACAACTGTAAGAAGACATAGAATACAAAAATTAAAATTATTTAAAAATATTAAATAAAATCCCAACAATAATTTAAAAACCCACAACAAGCAATAAAACCAGTAAAAGCCAATAACAGCCCCAGTCCAGGTCGGCCTGCTGGAAGAGCCATGTCTTCAGGTCACAACGGAAGGATCGAAGGTCAGGGGCCATCCACAGCTCCAAGGGCAGCTGGTTCCACAGGGTGGGCGCTCCCACAGAGAAGGCTCTCCCCTGGGGTCAGCCGACACTGTCTGGCTGATGGCACCCTAAGGAGGCCCTGTCTGTGTGGGAGTGCACTGGCGCTGGAAATCGCTGCTGGCAGTAGATGGTCCTGCAAATACCCGCCCTAAGCCATGTTGCTTGTCAGAAGGTTGCAAAGGGGATCATGTGACCTTGGGATGCTGCAACCGTCATAAACATGAACCAGTAGCCAAGCATCCGAATTTTGATCACGTGATCATGGGGAGGCTGCAACTGTCGTAACTGTGAAAAATGGTCATAAGTCCCTTTTTTTCAATGCTGTTGTAACTTTGAACAGTCACTAAATGAACTGTTGTAAGTCGAGGACTACCTGTAAAATAACAGCCCAACTTAGCTAATTACAACTTTGAAGAGTCTCTAAACAAAACGATCATATCTCAAGGACTATCTGTACTAGGGAAGGTCATATTTCATTCATATAAAGTATGGAGATAGTAAAGTATTAGAGATCTAAGGGCCTATTAATATGTTAGCCTATGAGGTCTTGTACAAAGGAGAGTTAAAAAGAATAAAAGAATGGTCGGATTTGCAATGACACCGAGGGATTCCTAGAGAGGCGGCCAAGATGTGCAAAAGTATCCAACTCACCTTCCTTCATGTCCTGAGGACTGTGTGCGCCGCCTGTGAAGGGACACCATGCAAAAAAAACAACAACAACAACCACATTTCATGAGAATGGCAAAAAAGGTAGCAAGGTAGCTTTCTCTCTCTGTCTCATCCGATGTAAATCCCTGAGGTGTTTTTCAGGAGGCAACTGGTCATTCTTTCTTTGTTTTTTTTTCTTTGAAGACATTTCGCTTCTCATCCAAGAAGCTTCTTCAGAGCTGAAGAAATGTCTTGGATGAAAAGCGAAACGTTTTCAAGGGAAAAGCAAAGAAAGTCCAGTGGCCTCTTGAAAAAGCACCTTTGGGGACAGCTGTGACCTGGATGACTGAGAATCATCATCCACAGACATCCACTGTAAGGGCTCCCCTTCTATGAAATAGCCCGAAATAAAGGCACATCCCCTCCACTTACGGCATTCTCAAGAGCCCTTCTGGAACTGAGTTGCATATACATGCCAGGTAAAAGTAAAAGTTTCCCCTGTCCAGTTGTGTCCGACTCTAGAAGGCAGTGCTCATTTCCATTTCTTAGCCGAGAGAGCCAGCATTGTCCGAAAGACACTTACACGGTCATACGGCTAGCATAAGGCGCACGAAACGCTGTTACCTTCCCACCAAAGTAGTACCTATTTATCTACTCGCACTTGCATGCTTTCGAACTGCTAGGTGGGAAGGAGCTGGGACAAGTAACGGGAGCTCACCCCATCAAGCAGTCTTGAATGCAGGCTGTTCAGCTTTCCAACTGCTGAGCCATTGCACACTCTTATACATTTTTTTTTTTGGTCTTTTAATGACCCCGTAATCCTTCACATCAGGGTGGAGTCAAGGCAACTGAATGGAGCTGAGGGTTTACTGGCCGGATGCCCTTCCTGTTGCCAAGGCAGAGTTCGCAGCAGATAATTACTCATAGTGCCTAGAGAGAGAAATATCTGCCGCTACCTAGGATCAAACTCACAGCCTCCTGTTATAATGGCGTTTCTATGATGTGCCTATTTGTAAACCACATGCAGTCCAACCAGATACCCCTTTGCTTTCTGGATTGCAAAATAGATCGGGCGGCTGTATTGCCCATGATGAAGAGAAAGAAAAAAACAGAAAGAATACTGAGGCTGGGTAAAAGAAAAATCGTAATGTTCTGGATCATGACAAATGATCCTTGTACATCTGAACAGTCCTGATCATATTATAGAACAAGGAGTGTAACCGATTCATAATTTCAATTTTTTTAAAAATGAAGCCATTTGTGGTCCTTCTTTATGGTAGACAAAACAGAGAAACAAGAAAGTCTACTTCTCCTCAGGAACAGGAGTTCAGATTTTACATGACACCTTTTCCCCAATGACTCTTGCAATCTCTTAAGAGATTTTCAGGAGCGGAGAGCATCAATAAGAAATATTTAAGTAGCATTTTAAAATGCCCAAGATAAGATAGGAAATTCTTCTAGTTCTGCTCCCATCTCTTTTCGTGCTTCAACACTGCCAACTTCTAAATCCTCCCTCAAAATGCGTTTGTATAAATTATCTTTTATACATGCAAATGCAAACCACAACTCCCAAGAGCAAAATGCATTGAATTAGAGAGAGAGAGAGAGAGAGAGAGAGAGAGAGAGAGTTAGAGTGTTAGAAGAGGAATTTGCATAAGATTAGAGCCCCCTATGGTAGAAATTCCTTTCTTTCAATTGGTGCTGCTAAAAATTAATTGGTCTTTTTCTCCTCTGTGCTGAGTAAGGTTGTCCTCACTCATTTCCTCATTTTTTTTACCCCCCAAACTCTGTCTTGGATAATACAGAAGTAATCCTCGGCTTACGGCCATAACTGAGCCTGGAATAAGTTGATGTGGTTATAAATCGAGGCATCCCATCTGATTTTTTTGAACATTTTTGGGGTAGTCATTAAGCCAACATGGTGGTTGAGAAGTGAATCTATTTCCCCCAATGGGCATTTTTTGCTGGAAACTGGAAGTAAATGTCACACAATGACAAAAACATTTGCAAATCATAGTCACATGACCACAGGATGGTACAAGCAGCCATAAAGGTGAGCCAGTTGCTAAAAACCCAAAGTGTGATTGCATGACCATGGGGGTGAGGGTGGATAATGTGCGTTAACTTCCAAAACAACTTGTAAATAGCTTGGGGGTGGGAGGCTGGCCATCCTGACCCAATGCCCCTAAAATGCCTTGAAAAATTAACTCCCAGAATTCTAAGCCAGAATAATTTTGGCCTGCTTTAGATTGGGGAAGAATGCATTACATCTCTAACCTTGGCAACTTTAAGACTTGTGGACTCCTAAAATTCTTCCCAAATTCCCACACTGCTGGCTAGGGAATTCTAGGAGCTGAAGTCCACAAGTCTTAAAGTTGTCGAGGTTGCAGAGACCCCTGCTTTAAGTCATACAGCCTTCTGATAAAGTGCTGGGACATTTCTGCTGCCAACACTCCCACAGTGCTGTTTGGGAAACCAATCAGAATCGTCTTTTGCAAGTCACGTACAGGAAGGAATTTTTTTTAAAAAAAGGTACAATCTTTGGCCCATTTTGCATGTATGCTCCCAATGGGACAAGCACAATTAAACAGCAATTGGGACAATGCTCCCAGTTGGCTTTTCCTGCTGGTAGAAATAGCTGCAATCAGGGAGAAATAAGCAATCTAGCACACCCTCCCCTCCTTGAATGTCACAGCTGTGGCCACCAAGACAGGAACAGAAAGCTCCAAATTAAAGAAACCAGGTTCAAACTCTGGTTTGTGATAGCTCAGAGCAGATAAAATGCTTAAGTGCACAAGTGACTGAGGGCCCTTGGTGCTCTGAGCTTGTTTTCTTGCAGACATTTCATTACCCAAACTAGGTAACATCATCAGTGCTAGTGAGGAGTGGAGCTTGCTCTCAGTTTATATTGTAATGGCTGGAAATTGACTGGAATTGACAAATGATTGGAAATTTCTCTGAAGCTTTACCTAGTCTGGCAGGTAGGAGATGCCAACTGGGAGGGATTAAGCTGCCTGTATTAAGCAGCTTGCTTGACCATAGGCCATCTTGGCTTGTTTCCACTCTACAAGTGGAATGACCTGAAACCCGCCATCTCTTAAAGTTCTACTTACTATGAACTACCAGAGGGACAAATTAGTGTTCTTACCTTCCCCCCTGTCGTGGTTAACTTTAGCACCTGCAAAAGCATAGCAAGAAGTTGAAGGAATGGTAATGGGATGGTGGGACCTACTGGCACTACGGGGAAAGGGGATGGGAGGGGTTGAGCTGAGCCACTAAGGTAGCTTCCCCCAATCTGGCATCCTCCAGGGTGTCGGGGCTACAATTCCCAGAATTCCCCAGCCAGTTAACTTTGCTAGGAATCCAGAGAATGGCAGGACCAACCCATTTAAAGGAGGCCAGGGTGGGGAAAAGCTTAGGAGCAGCTCCAGGGGAATCAGAAGCAAGGCCCTGAGTGACCCACAATACCTTCGTCATCTAAGGTGGGGTAACTCCTGGCTCCCCGGAGGTCATACTGCACTTCGTCCTTCTCCGAAGGAATCTGGCTGGCAGAGAACGCAGCCATGGGGCCGGATGGCTTTACAGCTAACAAGGCACTCCGTCCTTTCTTTGAGGGAGATGCTTTCAGGGCTGCAGGAGGAGAGCGAGGGGTTTATTTATTTATTTATTTATTATTAATTCAACTTTAGAGCAATGACAGGTATTGCAGAGGAATCAAAGAGGGGGGAAAAAAGCCAGGAGGTTCTGTTAGAAGAGAGAGCCCACCCCACTCCTTCCCTGAAAATAACAGACATCTTTTCCCCTGAGAAATTAGGCGCCTTGGGACCAAATTAGTAGGCCATCTACAAATTGTCACCTGCTTGGCTACTAACTCTCTTTTTGCATGAAAGCATTATACCTGGAGCAGTGTTTCTCAACTGTGGCAACTGTACAATGTGTGGACTTCAATCCCCAGAATTCCCCAGCCAAGGTTGAGAAAAACCAACTTGGAGAAGGCACCAGAAAAGAGATTTATAGAGCCTTATTTTAAAAGATACCAAAGGTAATTGCTTTTCTGCTAAAATGAGAAGATTCTTTCATTTTTTTCTTCACTGCAATTTATGTGTGTCGCTAGGTATGATAATTTACACATAAAATGTCCCAGGTTTGGTCTCCTGACTTATTCCTAGAACGGTCTCATGTAACAAATGATGCAAAAGGCTCTCTATACCAAAACACCAGTATGAGTCAGAAGAAACCAGCGTGGAAGAATTGAGCAAATTCTTGCCGGGAATAACCGCGTCTTTATATGGTACTATCAACCTTACAAGATAACCATGATCAAGAAACCAACTTCACAGAAAGACAATGCAGGTAGTCCTTAACTTACAACCATTTGTTGAGTGAACATTTGAAGTTACAATGGCACTGAAAAAAATGACTTATGACCATTTTACACACTTACAACCATTGCCGCATCCCCATGGTCATGTGATCAGAACTCAGGCGCTTGGCAACTGGCACGTGTTTATGACAGTTGCCCTGTCCCAGGGTCATGTGATCACTATTTGTAACCTTTCAACTGGCTTCTGACAAGCAAAATGGATGGGGGAAGCTGGATTCGATAAATGCCGTGACTCACTTAAGAACTGTAGCCAAAAAGGTTGTAAAATGAGGCAAAACTCAACATCTGCCATGCTTAGCAAGGAAAAATTTGGTTTCCGAAATTGTGGTTGTAAATTGAGGACTACCTGTAACGATAGATATATATATAGGTGTATAACTATAGATAGTCGTCGACTTATGTCCACAATTGAGCCAAACATTTCTGTTGCTAAATGATAATTTCTTAAATGAATTTTGCCCCATTTTACAATCTTTCTTGCTGCAGTGATTCCCTTAACAGATCCCCAGTAACATGGTTGTTAAGTGAATCTGGCTTCCATTGATTTTACTCATCAGAAGGTTGCAAAATGGGATTACATGACCCCGGGACAATTGCCACCGTCATAAATATGAACCAGTGGCCAAGCATCCAAATGTTGATCACATGACCATGAGGATGCTGCAACGTGCAACGGTCATAAGTCATTTCTCAGTTGTGGTAGCCACTGAGTTTCCCTGGATGACACTAGTAGCTGGCAGCACACTGCAGCCTGGTGGAGGGGGCCTCTTTTGCTATCCCATGATCTCATCTTCTATTCATTCTCTTATCTGTTGGGATGGGGATGGGATGTCTCTGATTTTCCAGGTGTACAGGTGATATCATTTACTAACATCACCACTAACTTCAAGGATTGGTTGAGGGTTATGCCAATGTGATTGAGGGTTTCACCCATGTGGATCTATTCTCCAATCCCAATGCTGTATCTATGCTGTTCTTTTCTGCTTGTAAAAATGGTATAAAAGTAATAAACGCCACGTATGTGGTCAGACATCTTTGGACACTGAAATGACTGGTTATTGAATCCCCACACTCAGTCCCACTGTAACTTTGAAAAGCCACTAAACAATTGGTTGTAAGTCAAGGACCTACCTGTATAACTATAGTTTACTGAGACAGGAACTTGCCAGGAACTTGTCTGAGCCTCTTTCTAATGCTTTCCCTCCTCCATTGGGGTCAAGGCCCACTTCTGCATCTGCTGTTGTCTTAACTCCTTCTGGGTAGCTCCTCCAAGGTTATTATCTCCATAGCTGCCTACAGGTGCTCCTTTAACCAGCAAGCACCTTCGACCCCCGCCCCCCATAGCATTTTTAATGCATCTAAGGAAAGCAGCTGACACTTACAAGAGCTTTTCCTGAACACTGTATTGGTCATAAATTTGAAGAACCTTTCTGCATAGAAGCTGGGCCTGTGGACTGACACCGTGTCCTAGGAAAACAGGAAAGGGAAAAAGGTTTTTGTAAAAATGTTATGCATTATAAAACCAGGGCTCTGGAAAAAAATCAGACTGCAGGATTCATTAAAAAGTGTTAAACTAGAATACAAATGTGAACTATGGATGTTTTGAAAATTATTCCAAGCAAATGCAGCAGCTTTCTGCTGCTCATTAAAGCAGCCATGTTTAAGCTCCCCTAAAGTAGGGTAATGGGGACATGGTGGCTCAGTGGCTAAGACGCTGAGCTTGTTGATCAGAAAGGTCGGCAGTTTGGCGGTTCGAATCCCTAGCGCCATGTAATTCAGTGAGCTCCCGTTACTTGTCACAGCTTCTGCCGACCTAGCAGTTCAAAGCATGTTAGAAAATGCAAGTAGAAAAAGAGGGACCACTTTGAAAGTAACAGCGTTCCATGCGCCTTCGGCATTTAGTCATGCCACCCACATGACCACAGAGACAACTTCGGACAGTGCTGGCTCTTCAGCTTTGTAACTGAGATGAACACTGCCCCACTAGAGCCAGAAACGACTAGCACGTATGTGCGAGGGGAACCTTTACCTTTAAAGTAGAGTAAAGGCTCCACCTTTTCTCAAGTTCAACCAGAAACCAAAAGAAAAAGGCTTTTAAGGAATAGCCAAACCTAACAAGCAAACCTAATTTCCATGAGGAGACACGAAGGACTCTCCAGTTGTGTGCAGAGGCATCCTGCAATCTACACAGTGAGCTTAAACCAAACCCGTACACGGGTGGAATGGTCTGTACGCAGAGGGTGTGGATTCTGCAACTCCGGAGGTAATTAAAAAGAGCATGGACAACTAATTTTCAACAATAGTTTAACTGCCTTTCCTGCCTATGGCTGGACTAGATGATCTTTGGGATCACTTTCAACTCTATCATTCTATAGATCTGAACTGAATGTCTGCAAAGAGTTGGACTACATGATCCTTATGGTCCCTTCGAATTCCACACTGCTAAGATTCTGAGTCTATGAACCCTTAAACAGCTGTTTCCTAGCTGTAAGGCTTAAGACAGCTTTTACCAATAAGCCATGATTATGGACTGATATGTTGTCTGAACACATGGTACCCTGAGAATTACAAACACAAGTGCCCCATAACTGTTTACACCAGTGGTTCTCAACCTGTGGTCCGCAGACCCCTGGGGGCTACAATGTCCTCACAAGGGATCTACTAAGGTTTGAAGAAATGTTATGATTTGAAACTTGAGTTAAGTCTTGGGGCCACAAAAGGTATTTAAAGGGAGTCCGTAGTGAAGAAAAGGGCGAGAATCACTGGTTTACAACTTCTTTATTATGGGTAGGTTAGTTTCCTCGGCTAGTTCCCTTTGGGCGTCAGCACAACCAAGGACAACGTGGGACCATCGTTTGCTTCCATTTAGTTGGGTTCCCAACTTACCCCATCATGGACGAGAGCTTTCCACGTGTGCTCCAGTTTCTTGATTAACCTGGAAGGAACAGACAAGCAAAGGATTGAGAGGGGAATTGGGAGAACCAAATAAAAACAGTGCCAAACGCCAGTCTCTTCTGGGTGCACTCAGAGTGCAGTCAAAAAAGTCAAGGTGACAGCCATAATGACACAATCAAGGTTCCACTCATGTGTATAAAATGGGTAGGATTTCTACTGTGCTTTTAACTCGACTTCACACCTCTCTGCTCTCCACCAAGAAAGTCAGAGAGAGGATAAAGTTGAGCAGGATTTGGGGAAGTCCGTGGACTACCAAGATCATATACAGGTGGCCCTCAACTCACAGCAATTCATTTAGTGACCATTCAAAGTTACATCACTGAAAAAAGTGACTTATGACCATTTTTCACCCTTAAGACCGTTGCAGCATCCCCATTTACATTCAGATGCTTGACAACTGACTCATATTTATGACAGTTGCAGTGTCCCGGGGGGGGGGGTCATGTGATCCCCTTTTGTGACCTTCTGATAAGCAAAGTCAATGGGGAAGCCAGATTCATTTAACAACTGGTTGCTACCTTAACAGCTGCGGTGATTCACTTAACAAATGTGGCAAGAAAAGTCATAAAATGGGGCAAAACTCACTTAACAAATTTCTCACCTAGCAACATAATTTGGGGGGGGGGCTCAATTGTGGTCGTAAATTGAGGACTACCTGTAGTTTGACAACCAAATGGAAAAGGCTCTGATGTCAGAAAAGATGGAAGGCAAAAGAAGAAATGGATGGATAGCAGAGGATGAGACAGTTAGTGTCATCGATGCCATGGACATGAATTTGGGCAGACCCAAACGGTGGAGGACAGAGGGGTCTGGCACGTTATGGTCCATGGTGTCATCAAGAGTCAACACAACTTGGTGAGTGGACAACCACCACCACCATAGACTGTCATGAGAGGAAATAGGGAAAGAAATACAGAGCTGGTCAAACTTATAACAAGGTCCATAGTTCGAGTGGAATTAGGCTCTTACTGGTAGTCCTTGACTTACAACTGGTTCTGGAGTACCAATGGCTGAACATCCCCTGAAGTCACATGACTGCATTTCAACTTGGCAACTGCCTCAACTTAATTGCCGGTTGCAGTGTTCCGCAGTCACTTAATCATGATTTATGACCTTTTTCTGATGGTTTACGCCTTTTCGGCCAGCTTCTGGCAAAAAGCGCCCATAGATATACATTGATTCAATTAACAACCATGGTGCTCCCTTAACGACCACTGTGTTCATTTAGCGACTGCTGCAAAAAAGTCATAAAATTGGATACAGTCATGTGGGTGCTTCGATTGACAACTATCACGAGTTATGATGCAAATTCCGGGCTCTATTATGATTAACTGGTGCTACATGACTTATAACCAACAGAAAAGAATGGCCGGCAGTTTTGCAAACATGACTAATGAAAAGTCACGGCAAGAACATTCCCTTCCAGACCAGTGACTTTGCATCAAACGCTAATCACAGAATAGCTAAGAGGATGTTGGGAAGGAGGCCCAGTGATGAAAGCCCCCAAAGGCTCCTTTTGATGGATGATGGCATTAAGGAAAACTATGCAACGTTCCAGAGATCAGAAGAAAACTATTTGTCCCTTAAGCCTCCCTTCCAAACAGGGAATAAAATTGTAATAATGTCTAGATTTGGATAAATTGGAAATGGAAAGAAATGGAAATGGAAAGAAAAAGAACTACTTCACTCAACATGGTCTCCAACAATGTGCCTGATATAAAAGAATAAAGAGATTCAAAAGATTTAAAACAACCCTAATTTTTTTCACTTACGACCACAGTTGAGCTCAACATTTCTGTTGCTAAGCGAGAGAGTTATTGAGTTTTGCACCATTTTACAACCTTTCTTGCCACAGTTGAACTGAATCACTGCAGTTGTGAAGTTACCGTAGTAACACGGTTGTAAAGTGAATCTGGCTTCCCCATCAATTTTGCTTATCAGAAAGGCATAAAGGGGGATCAAATAATCCCGCGGGACATTGCAACTGTCATAAATACATGCCAATTACCAAGTGTTCAAATTTTGGTCACCTGGCCGGTCATGGGATAGATGCTGCACTGGTTGTAAGAATGAAAAACGGTCATAAGACACTCTTTTCAGGATCGCTGTAACTTTGGTCACTAAATGGAAGGTTGCAAGTCAAGGACAACCTGTCATAAATGAAGGCTGAAGAGTTTCTACTTTGATTCTTCAGATTCTGTATTTTAACATCTACTTTTTAGCATTAAAACTCATTGCAAAAAGCCTGTGTGAATCATATGTCAGTTAGGACGGTTGCAATACTTGGTCCTCAACACCAATAAGACCAAGAAGCTTACAATGGATTATAGAAGGAACAGATCAGACATCCAGCCCTTGCTTATCAATGGAGACCGAGTGGAGCAAGTGGCCAGTTTTAAGTTTCTGGGTGTTACCCTAAAAGAAGACCTGACCTGGGATGCCCACATTGCAGCCCTGGTCAAAAGGGCCCAGCAGATATTATGCTACCTGAGACTTCTCAGAAAACAACAACTGAATGAAAAACTGCTGGTGACCTTCTACCGCTGCACCATAGAGAGCATTTTAACATACTGCACCTTTGTATAGTTTGCCAATTGCACAGTGGCAGATAGGAAAGCACTCCAGAGGGTTAATGTCATTGCCCAGAAGATCATGGGTTGCCCTCTCCCCTCTTTGGAAGAGCTTTATAGCTCCCGCTGCCTTAAGAAAGTTCAAAACATTCTCAAAGATCCATCTCATCCTGGGAACCTTTTTTTGAACTATTACCATCTGGCAGACGGTACAGAATAATAAAAACAAGGACAAACAGGCTGAAAAACAGCTTCTATCCCAGGGCAGTAGCTCTTTTGAATTCTGCTGTATAGTGCAGTGTTCGTGTAGTGTTGGGGGTTTCCGGTTCAATGTGTGAAGGGTGAAGGATGTGTGTGTTTGTGTTTATTTTCATGGTCATGGTCATGATGTGCACTGAAGATGGTTTTTGATTTTGTCGTACGAGGTGCAATGACAATAAAGTAAACTAAAAGGTGATCAAATGACCCAGGACACTGCCACCATCATAAGGACATGCCAATTACAAACTACCCAAATTTTGATCATGTGACCATGGAGATGCTGCAACAGTGGTTAAGGGTGAGGACAGGATGTTATTTTTTTGAAACTTTGAACTGTCACTAAATGAAACATTATAAGTCAAGGACCACCTCTAAAGTTGTCGTTATTAAAATAAACGTTTCAAATGTCTATAAAATAAATGGCCAGAAACACAGAAGGTTACACATCTCATGAGACTTCAGAGAAGAGGCGCTCTGGTCAGCGAAATGGGTGGCATACAAATCGAATGAAATGAATGAATGAAATGAAAGAAATGTTCTGAGCTCTCAAAGCGGAACAGAGATATTGCCTACCTGTAGGACTGGAGGATATCGATGATCCCAACGTGCAGTAGCAGACGTTCTCCTTTGCCATTCACTGCTGGAATACCCCCCATTCTGAAAGCACAAAGGAGAGAAAGTTAGTATCTACCAGCTTAGTTAAAGTAAGAGCCACGTTATCTAGTGGTCAAGACTAAAAAGCGGGAGACACGAGATCCAGCCCAGCCTTAGCTATGAAAGGTGGTGGGGTGATTTTGGGCCAATCACCAGGAGATGGTGAGTTCTAGGCCTGCCTAAGGCATGAAAGCCGGCTGAGCTTGGACCAGTCACCCTTGGGCCAGTCACTCTCAGCTCAATTCGACATCCAATACCAACCTAGTATACTAACTAGTATTCGACATCGAATACTAACCGCCCTGTGTGAGCTCATAGGCAGGGGCTCCTTGGGATCCCGCGGCCGGGCAATGCCGGCCGGCGGTTCCCGACGACGTGCTTATTCTGTCGCAGTCCCTGACCTCTGGAATCAACTTCCCTTGGGGCTCCGCCTGGCCCCCGACCTCCGCACCTTCCGCCATGATCTGAAGACCTGGTTGTTTAACCAATCCGGGCTGTGACCCTTGGGTGGGATGGTTTTAACGTTCGTATTAATCTTAATTTTGTATTATGTCTTGGGGCTTGTTTAGTTTAATTCTTTTTAAGTATTTATTGTTATTGTTTTAATTGTGAGCGCCGAGTCTTGAGATGGGGCAGCATACAATCCCATAAATTAAATTATTAATTAATTAATTAATTAATTAATTCACCTCACAGGGCTGCTGTTGTGGGGAAAATGTGTGTTGAAGAAGAAGGTGTGTTGGCTATGTATGCCACCTTGAGTTATTTGTAAAAGTGCTAAAATGTGAGTGCGTGCGCGTGTGCTGGAAACTGGAAGAGTAGCTCCCCAATACGTGTGCGCGGGAGAACTGGAAAACGGAAGCTTAGCTTCCAGTTGTGTCTTCCGGTTTCTAACACGCATGCGCCCGCAAAACCAGCTGGCTGGTGTACGCAAGCACTCCAGGGAGCTGCTCTTCTGGATTCTGGTGTTCCCGTGTGCATGAAGAACACCTGGCTGGCATGCATGTGCGCGCCCAAACCCGGAAGAGCAACAGGCGACGGCTGGCGTGCCCGTAGTGATGGTTCTGCATGCCACTTCTGGCACGCATGGCATAGGTTCACCATCATGGGCCTAGAGGAACATTCAGCCATGGGGCTGGCGGTGGCCCTGAAAGCCCTCCTTCCTCCTTTCAATTAGTTTTAACAGTGTTAAGTCATCCTTGCCTCTTTTACATGTTTAACTTTTATATGCTGTTCTTTATTTTGAGTATTTTATTGTATACAGGTAGTCCTCAACTCACAACAATTCAGGTAATGACCATTCAAAGTTACAACAGCGCTGGAAAAAGTGACGTATGACCATTTTTCACACTTCTGACCGTTGCAGCATCCCCATGGTCACGTGATCAAAATTCAGATGCTTTTGGGAACTGGCTCACATTTATGACATTTGCAGTTTTCATGATCCCCTTTTAAAACCTTCTGACAAGCAAAGTCATTGGGGAAACCAGATTCAATTAACAACAGTGCAACTAATTTAACAACTGTAGTGATTCACTTAACATATGTGGCAAGAAAAGTTGTAAAAAGGGGCAAAATTCACTTAACAAATTTCTCACTTAGCAACATAAATGTTGGGCTCAACTGTGGTCATAGGTTGAGGACTTCTGTACCACCCAGAGCCCCTGCCTGAGGGAGATGGAGAGTTTAAAAATATGAAACATAAAATAAAATAAATACACATCAAATGATTTGCTTAACGACTGGGGTGATTTGCTTAACGACTGCAGCAAAAGAGGCGCAATATTGGGCACCACTCACTTAATGACCGCATTACTTAGCAATTTTTTAAAAAATTACATTTATATGCCGCCCTTCTCCGGAGACTCAGGGCGGCTTACAATTTTTGGGATATAACCCAGTGCGCTCAGCAATAGCCTTCATTCCATTGTATATGCCTGCTTATTACTAAGCGGCATTTTTACAAGGTCAGCTAATTGCCCCCAACAATCTTGGGTCCTCAATTTACCTACCCCGAGAGGATGGAAGGCTGAGTCAACCTTGAGCCTGGTGGGATTCGAGCCTACAGTAATTGTAAACAGCTGGAACTTAAGTGCAGGCAATTAACAGCCTGAGCCACCAATTGAAATCCATGTCCCAACGGTGGTCATAAATTGGGGACTACCTATGATGTTACATCTCCCATCATCTCCAGCCATTGCCCTGGGGAGAAAGATCACACTATGCACCTGATTTGGACTTGCACTCCTTTACCAAGGGTGTAATATGTTAGGCTAATTCTTTACAGAGACAGATTTAGCTGTTACTGGGGATCTGAGCAACACCTAAATCTGTCACTGCAAAGAATTGGCTGAATCACTGCAAAGAATTAAATGCTGATGAGGGTTCGACACAATGGCCTCTCATTTAGGGCAATGGGAGCTGGCAATTTTCCAGTGGCTTCAGCTGCTCCAAATTGCATTCACCAATATGCCTCGTGTTCTGAACTCTCTCTTCAGCATTTGAGATGGGGGACGATCCTCGCTCTTTCTCCAGGCACCCCGAAAAAGAGCCAAAGAGGGAGAAGAGGGAAGTCAAGCAAGGGCACTTGAACACAATCATCCCCACCCCCCCTTCCAAAAAAAGAGATTTAGATGCCAGGCTTTGTGAGCACGGCTGAAGATTTCTCCCCTCCTCCCCCTAGAAGCCGGCAAAAGCATAAAGAGATTATAAATACTACGTTAGCCCTCCATCACTGTTATCATTTACACATTCCTCTGTCTCCAGGGAATTAACATGTTTTTACTAGAAACACCTAGCTCGGGGTGTCAAACTCAAGGGCCAAAGGCCGGATCTGGTCCGTGGGGTGCTTAAATCTGGCCCACGGGGCTGACCTGGAAATAGCAAAGGACCGGCCTGCGGTGCCTCTGGCAGCCAAAATGGAGCGCAGGGGGGCCTCGTATGAGCCCCCCACATTTTGGATGGCAGGAGGCCATCCAGGCCTAAAATGGGGCGCAGGCGGGACCGTGTGAGGCCCCCCACCCCCGAGCCCCGTTTTGGCCGACAGGGTATTTCAGGAGGTGTCCGTCCCGTGTCCACCCTCCCCCTACCGGCTCACGGAGATCTACAATGCTGATCCATCCCTCGAAGAAATCCAGTTTGACATCCCTGATCTAGCTCATCTGGAGGGCCCAATTGTCCCGAGAAGGGCAGAAAACAAGCAGAATAAGATGCTGGCAGAAGAATCAATTTGACATAGTTGGTTAAAAGCACCAGGCTAGAAACTGGGTGACGCTGGGTTCTAGTTCCATCTTAGGCGCCAAGTCAACTGGCAGCCTTTGGGCCAATCTCTTGCTTTCCACCCTAGGGAGAAGGTGACAATGACAAACCGCTTCCGAAAATAGTGCCAAGAAAACTGGAGGGGCTTTTCCAGCCAGGAGTCAAGACCGACTTAAGATATATATATATATATAAAGCTTTTACCAATCCAAGGAACCATCTTTTCAGTCTGAGGCAAAAAGCGTCAGGATTCCGGCAGTTACCCCAATACATTTTGTATACACGTTTTATAATTGACAAAAAGGACATTAGCCTGGGACAGTGATCCGCATTCTTAACTTTGGGGGTATCCACAGGGTATGGAGAGTCACAATGGTGGATGGGATGGTGTGGTAAAAGCTCTATTTTTTTTATATACCACACATAAAACGTATTAAAAAAATAAGTGGGCTTCAATTGCAGGATTGTGGTCACCATCCTGTCATTTTTTGACCATACCCTGTGGATGCCCAACCTCCTTGGATATACATTTTTCCCTATCCCCAAACACTCCAGATCAGAGGTGTCAAACTTGCATCGTCATGGCAGCATCATGTGACGTATTGGTACTTTTCTCCGGGTGTGGCCACTGTGTGACACATACGGCCCATGGGCCGGGAGCACCAGATCATTAACTCTTGGGCAATGCAGCCACATCATTCATAGAATTGCAGCCCCCGAGCCAGCATGCTGAAACCTTCCCTGGACATCTGTTTCAAAGGGTCAACAATACAGGTGGTCCCTGATTCACGATCACAACTGAGCTCAAACTTTCTGTAGCTAAGCAAGGAAGTTGTTAAGGGAACTTTGCCCCATTTTACAACTGTCCTTGCCACTGTTGTTAAACGAATCAGTGAAGGTATTAAGTTAGTAATGTGGTTGTTAAGTGAATCTGGCTTCCCCATTGACTTTGTTTGTCAGAAGGTCGCAAAGGGAGATCACATGGCCCCGGGACATTGCAACCATCGTAAATGCATGCCAGCTGCCAAGAATCCAAATTTTGACCCCTGCAACAGTCGTTAAATGTGAAAAGTGGTCATAAGTCACTTTTTCACAGTGCCGTTAGAACTCTGAATGGTCACTAAATGAACTATTGTAAGTCGAGGGCTTCCTGTACAGGTAATCTTTGACTTATGACCACAATTGAGCCCAACATTTTTGTGAGAAATTTGCTAAGTGAGTTTTGCCCCATTTTATGACTTTTCTTGTCACATTTGTTAAGTGAATCACTGCAGTTGTAGTAAACACAGCTAAGTGAATCTGGTTTCCTCATTGGTTTTGCTGGTCAATTACTCCGGGACACTGCAGCTGTCATGAATATGAGTCATTATCAAGAGAGCCTCGGTGGCGCAGTGGTTAGAATGCAGTACTGCAGGGCTACTTCTGCTGACTGCCGGCTGTCTGCAGTTTGGCAGATTGAATCTCACCAGGTTCAAGGTTGACTCGGCCTTCCATACTTCCAAGGTGGGCAAAATAAGGAATGTAAACTGCCTAGAGAGGGCTGTAAAGCACTATAAAGCGGCATATAAGTCTAACTGCTATTGCTATCTGAATGTAAATCATGTGACCAGGGAGACGCTGAAACGGCCAAAAGTGTAAAAAATGGCCATAAGTCGTGGTAACTTCAAATGGTCACTAAATGAACAGTTGTTAAGTTGAGGACTACCTGAACTCAAAACTGCCTGTGTGACTTACGTGTCATCTGTGTCAATGGGTTCCCTCGAGCAGCCCCGCCCTGGATCGACTCCATGGCGGTGGAATACAGAGCCTTCTGTCCCACGGGGCGTTTTTCATCAGACAGGCTTTGGGCACCGTCAACCTGTCGTTCCCGTTCCAGCTGGTCTATGTTGTGCACCCCAAGCAGCAGGCTGTAATCCATGATTTTGAAACTCTCCAGCACCTGAAGGTTATGGGAGAAAAGGGAGAAAGTACAGTAAAAGCCAGGGATGATAGATAGATAGATAAGATAGATAGATAGATAGATAGATAGATAGATAGATATTATTTATTTTCCTTTGACTTATATGCCGCCCCCTCTCCCAAGGGACTCGGGGCGGCTCACACTAAAATACAATACAACAATAAATTACTTAAAACTATATTAAACAGGTTATAAGCCGAATAAGCAATTTAAAACCCCCATATTAAAACAAAACCCCAAGAGTCAACATAGCCCAGATTGTAAAAACAGCCAGGTTTTTAACTCGTAGGAAGGTGCGGAGATCGGGAGCCAACCGGAGCTCCAGCGGAAGAAGATTCCATAAAGCGGGGGTTCCATAAACTATCATTTATAATGATAGTTGCAGCGTCCCGGGGTGATGTGATCCCCTTTTGTGATCTTCTGACAAGCAAAGTCAGTGGGGGAAATCAGATTCACTTAACAACCTCGTGACTAACTTGATAACTGCATTCACTTTACAACTGTGGCAAGAAAGGTTGTAAAATGGAGCAAAACAGTTGCAACATCTACAGGGGTCACATGATCAAAATTTGGGCAATTAGTGTGTTGTGTCTCTATATCGTAATATATGTGGGTATATGCATAATTTTTATCTATCTAATCTATTTATCTATCTAATTTATCAATTCTATCTAATCTATTCTGTCTATCTAATCTATCATCTATCTATCTGCAACTATCATTATAAATATAAACTAGTTGCCAAGCATCTGAATTTTGATCAGGTGACCATGGGGATGCTGTAGCAGTCGTAAGTGTGAAAAATGGTGATAAGTTGCTTTTTCCAGTGCCGTTGTAAATTCAGACAGTCACTAAATGAACTGCTGTAAGTCAAGGACTACTGTATTTCTCTCTCCTCCCTGCTGGGTTGTTAACAGTAGATTACTCTGAGCTCAGGATGGTCAGTCACCTCTTTGGACTTACCAAACAGTCCCTCTGCAGTGTCTTCACCAAAGCATTGAAAGTGTCTGCATCCAGCATGATGCCCTCGGGCATATCCTGCATGAAGTCCAAATCTTTGTAGGTGGGGCTTGACTTATCCTTTTCTTTCTTGGACGCCCGGCGTTTGTAGGTGGAGCCTTTGAGGTCGTATTTCAGGTGCATCTTCACCACCCGGGGCAGGATGTTATTCATCACCACCACACGGATGTTTTTGCCCCCAGACTGGACGCAGTAGAGACCGTAGAACTTTGGCAGCAACGTCCGTGGATTCTGGTTCAAGTTCTGAGGGGGAGATTTTAAAAGGTACATAGAATATGCTGGGCATTAAGACCTGATTCTTTATACATTCAACCATCCTACTTTGCACCTGAGGGATCTAGGGCTCCTCATGCAAAACAAACCGCATCTGTCAACATTTTCCTCCCCTGGTTATAGGTCTTCTGAGGTTCCCTTTTTATTAGATATTTATCCTACTTTTATTATTCTTAATAAATAACTCAAGGTGGCAAACATACCTGATATTTCTTCCTCTTCCTATTTTCCCCACAACAACCCTGTGAGGTGGGCTGGGCTGAGAAAGATTGATTGACCCGTAGTCACCCAGCTGGCTTTCATGCCTAAGGCAGGACTAGAACTCCTGGTGATTGGTCCAAAGTCACCCGGCCATCTTTCATGCCTAAACTGGGACTAGAACTCACAGTCTCCTGATTTGTAGTCTAGCACCTAAATTACTAGATCAAACTGGCTTCTATTTATTTGTCTGTGGACATTCTCAGTCATCCAGGACATGGTTGTCCCCAAAGTGCTTTTTTCAAGAGGCAACTGGACTTTCTGGTGTTTCTTTGAAGACATTTCACTTCTGATCCAAGAAGCTTCTTCAGAGTTGATGAAGCTTCTTGGATGAGAAATGAAATGTCTTCAAGAAAATCCAGAAAGTCCAGTTGCCTCTTGAAATAGCAGCTTTGGGACCCCTATTTATTTATTAAATTTATATGCCACCCATCTCATTATCAACTGACTCTGGCCGGGCTGAAAGTCCTGTTTTTAGGATGAGCACCCCACAGTTGTAGTACATTGCTCCGTTTCATATCAGCATATACTAAATTTAGTTACTGACATGCATGTGTTTGCTGCCTATTCATACAACTCTAGGACAAGAACATCCTAGAACATTCAATTCACATTCTAGGCCAGGCCAATTCATAGTTCTATTCCTGGAACCATCTAGGGGTTTTCTAGATGTTTTCTTCTTCTGAGCTTTTTCTGGTTTGGGATTAAACTCTGGAAAACTGGTTTCATCTGCATCAACGGGGCCTAATGGGGAAAACAGCCATTCTACACATGATGGGCTTTGCCCGTTCTTCCTTTTCATGTAGATACATTTTCTAAACTCTTAAAAGCCAATGAGGAACAGAGTCGGATACACACCATATAATAACCCGGAAGAAGTTTCTGGAGGAATTCAGCCTCTTTGTGCATCACAGTCTTGATGATGAATTCATCGTCGCTGGTGACATAGAAGAGGGAGCCGCTGGCCCCAGGATTGGAGAGCTCGATCAGCGGCTCGTTGCACAAGGAATACTGAGAAAGCAAGAGGAATTCAACAGCAGGTAGGAAACAAAGTCAGTAGGCTTCTCCCCACATGCCCATCCCAGCTGAAATACCCTGACCCATGCATTCTGCAGGTAAGGGGTCCCCAACTTGTGGGCCATGGGGCTCACTACCAGGCGGTGACCTAATCGACACCGGGCCGTGAGAGTGGCTGGCCTGCACACGGCCCCACTCGCATGAGCAGCACCACAGGTATCTACGGCCCCACAATGCAAGCACTGTTGCAGGCGCTTGTGGCGCCACTTGCACAAGTGTCACCGTGAACATCGCAGGCGCGTGCACCTGCCTTTCCCACAAAATCATCCCCTCTCCCCTCCCAACCTGGAAAGGTTGGGGAACTCTGCCATAGGTCACTGGGCCATACATCCTAACCCCGATTCAGGTAGTCCTCAACTTACAACCATTTGTTTAGTGACTGTTCAATGTTACAACTGCATTGAAAAAAGTGACGGGACAGATTTTCACAATGCGGCTGTTTCAGCATCCCCACAGTTCACACGATCAAAACTGGGGTGCTGGGCAACTGACATGTATTTGTGACAGTTACACTATCCTGGGGTCGTATATTTATTGATTTTATAAACTTCTAACTGGCTTCTGATAGGCAAAGGCAATGGGGGAAGCCAGATTTGCTTAACGACCGCACGATTCACTTAGCAACTCCAGTGATTCACTTAACTGTGGCAAAAAAAATGTCTAAAATGGGGTGCAACTCACTTAACAACTGCCTTGCTTAGCATTAGAAATTTTGGGCTCAATTGTGGTCGCAAGTTGAGGACTGCCTGTGCTTTTTTTATTTCCAAAGGATGAGAAAGACGAGCAGATCTTACCAAATAATCATCCGGACGAATGCCAAAAAGTTCTCGAAAATAGCGGAAAGCGACGGGCGCGTACGTTTTGAATCTGAAGTCGGGATAATGGTGCGCCGGAGTGAGATTACTGCCTTCGCTAAATTTTGGAAAGACAGAAACAGATGTTTGCACTGAACAAGACACACACTTTCATTTCCACTTTTCTTACAATTAATAATGAAATGTATCACTTTTACCACTGGTAAGATAAAGGCCTTCTGTTTTGGCTATTTGAGGGGGAGTGTAACTCAAGCTTACCTAAGGAAAACCCCATTATTGGCCTGCCCTGATAAAAGGAGAATGCTTTGGACCATGTGGGTCAAGGAATTCTGGCTGGTGGGGTCCAGACAAAGAGCCTTTTTGACTCCTACCTTTAGAACATCATGCCCCCTGAGGTGAGATCCACCCCCACCCACTGAGCCTTCTGGAAGGGCCTTAAAACCTGGTACTGCCAATTGGGCTGGGGTCCCAATGGAAGTGCTCCATGTTGGAGGTAGTTAGCCAGGGGTCTCCAACAGAGGTGGTATTCAGCAGGTTCTGACCAGTTCTGGAGAACCGGTAGCGGAAATTTTGAGTAGTTCGGAGAACCGGCAAATACCACCTCTGATTGGCCACGTCCCAATCTATTCTCTGCCTCCCATTGAGCCCAGCTGATCAGCTGGCTCTTCTCTGGTTGCCCTGCACAGGAGAACGGAGCTGGAAAGCAGGTTAGTGAGGTGGGGAGAGAATGGAGATTTTACAGTAACCTTCCCCTGGAGTAGGGTGGAAATGGAGATTTTGCAGTATCCTTCCCCTGCCACACCCACCACACCATGCCCACCAAGCCATGCCACGCCCACAGAACTGGTAGTAAAACAATTTGAATCCCACTACTGTTCTCTAAGGTTGGCAACTTTTAAGATATGTGGATTTCAACTCCCAGAATTCCTCAACTAGCCAGCTTTATGGGGAGATGGGTGGCATATAAATTTAATTGATAAATAAAATGAACTTTCTCTTGGCCAACTTCAGTTCCCACTTCATGTAGCCCAGCCTCCCTTCCCATAGCAGGACATTACCTGGGAAAGAAAATGCTCTCCACTACATAGAAATCTTGCATCAAAACATCCCTCTCAGGCTTGGAGCTCAGGTTTCCCACAGTGTAGCCAATCCCCAGCTGGATTGCCCCCTTCAACGTGGTTGACGTGGTCTGCAGCAGCCAACAAAGAATAGGTTGAGTAAGTCTTAACTTGGATGTCTATAGAGATTCCCATTCATTCAGGTCATGGTTGTCCCAAAGGTGCTTTTTGCAAAAGGCAATTGGACTTTCTTGGTTTTTCCTTTGAAAATGTTCTCATCCAAGTACTTATTTAGTTCTAACTGAAGTTAGAACTGAAGAAGCTTCTTGGATGAGAAGTACTCTTGAATATCTTCATAAATGACTTAGTTGAGAGAACAGAAGGGGAACTCATCAAATTTGCAGATGACGCTAAGCTGGCCAGAATAGCCAACACCCCAGAAGCCAAGCTCAGGATCCAAATGGATCTTGATAGACTGAACAACAAGCCCTATCCAACAAAACGAAATTTAATGTGAAGAAAAGCAAGGTTTTACATTTGGGCAAAAAATAACCAAAGGTACAAGCAGAGATTAGGTGAAACTTGCCTCAAAAACAGTAACTCTGAGAGGGACCTTGGTGTCCAAGTGGACAATCACTTAGGTATGAGCCAACAGTGTGCGGCAGTAGCCCAAAAAGCTAACACTTGGTTGCATAAACAGCGGCATAGAATCAAAATCACATGAAGTATTAGTACTGCTCTACAATACCTTAGTAAGACCACACCTGGAATACTGCAGCCAGTTTTCCTCACCATATTACAAAAAAGACGTTGAAGCTTTGGAAAAAGTGCAGAGAAGAGCAACTAAGATGATTAAGGGCCTGGAGACAAAAACATATGAAGAACAGTTGCAGGAATTGAGTTTGGCTACTCTAGAGAAAGAAGGACTAGGGGGGGGGGTCCTTCTTTTCTCTAGACTACAAAGAAGAGGGGTTGACTTATTTTCCAAAGCACCAGAAGGCAGGACAAGAAGCAATGGATGGAAATTGATCAAGGAGAGAAGCAATCTGGAAATAAGGAGAAACTTTCTAACAGCGAGGCCAATTAACCAGTGAAGCAGCTTGTCTTCAGCAATTGTGAGTGCTTCATCATGGAGGTCTTAAAGAAGAGACTGGACAGCTGCTTGTCTGAAATGGTATAGGGTCTCCTGCTTGAGCAGGGGGTTGGGCTTCTTCCAGCTCTGTTCTGATTGATTGAGAAGCAAAAGGTTTTCAAAGAAAAAACCAAGGAAGTCCAGTTAGTTGCCTTTTGGAAAAGCACCTTTGGGACAAATTAACATACAGATCAGCAACTCTTCACTGGTTAGGAGCAACATTTCGTAATAGCCAGTACGCTGTTGAGGTGAAGTTGTTGCACTAGACAAAAGGGAGACCCAGGTTTTAGTTCTATTATAAGGCTTTTCCTTCCGTTTTCATGTTTCCTGCCTCCAACTGTAGTCAGAGGGGATTTTAAAGGCTCAGGAAAGTAGCCTTGGCTTGGTCACACCGCCCTCCTCCATCTTATACCAAGACTCCACAGAAGCAGGGATACTTAATTCTGGGATAAAACAGAGCGTGGAGGGGCCTGAGTCAGTTCCAATCCTTTCCTTCTTATTTCCCCATCAGAACATCCACCCTCCAGGAGATCAGACCTTCTTGTACGTCGTTTCCCCTGATGCGTCAACTCCTCGGTGGCCTATCTTTTTCCCCTGGCTGGCTCCCGGCTGCCCTGTCAGCGATGGTGGCTGGAGAAGGAAGGAGATCAAAGCAAGCAGAGAAAAAGTGCAGAATATTAACTGTCGGTACAGAAGGAATATTGAAAAGCTCTGTTAGACTAGGCCAAGTTTCATCTTAGTTCTAAGATCTCATTTCTCACAGGAGCCAAACTGATCCCTTTCAGTGCTTACAAATAGGAGTCAAAGGCCAAGCCTTCTGCTACCACTGATCTTCTGCACTGCCACAGCATGAAGAAAACATGGAGCCTTTAAGGTTAAAACCTTTGGTAGACCCGTCCTTTACGCCATCCAAGTTAGTGGCCACCACATCATCTTGCAGTTACAAATCCCACAAACTAATTTGCGCTATGTGAGGAGCCGTTTTTCTTCTGCCTACCCTAAAATCTCTTGATCAGCTTCATTTATTTAGAAAGGAAAACTTATCCTGGTTCTCTATGGAGATTCTCAGCCATCTAAGTCATGGTTGTCCCAAAAGTGCTTTTTTTTCAAAAGGCAACTGGACCTTCTTTGGTTTTCCTTGAAAGACATTTCGCTTCTCATCCAAGAAGCTTCTTCAGCTCTGACTGGATGGTGGGGAATGGATTCATATTCCTTGCAGGCAGCTGCTCATTTGCTTTCTTTTAGACAGTCATTGGGCAAATGACCAGCTGTCTGCAAGAAATATAAATCCTTCTATTCCCCACCACCCAGTCAGATCTGAAGAAGCTTCTTGAATGACAAGTGAAATGTCTTCAAAGAAAAATCAGAAAGTCCCGTTGCCTCTTGAAAAAGCATCTTTGGGATATGCTAGTTCTCCTTCTCCATGACAGGCACGATTTAATAAACCATGTTCCTATGACAGGTCAAAGGACAGCAGGAAGACTGAGGTTCCAATCAGCCATTCTTCCTCCAAGCAAATAGCGTAAGCTCCATGGTGACCTCCTGCATCAGGAAAACGCTGGATGCTTCTGTTCAGTTTGATTTCATGGTATTTCCAAACTCTGCATCCAGCAGCCTGGTCTTATAATAGTCTTAAAGCAGCTGGCAATCTCTAAAAGCCATTTAATCAATCGTTTAATAAAGCCGCCACACTCCAAGTGGGGAAATAAGAAATGGCTTGGCTAGAAAAGGCAGCTTCAGCACTTTCCATAGGAGTGCTGCTGCTTCCTAAGTAACAGTGAAGTACTTCTTGTTATAATTATCTGCTAAAGAGCCAGGAGCAAAGTGGGTCCTAAGGGTTCATCAGGCAGAAGGCTTTGCGTTCAGTAGCATAGAGAGCAAGACTGATGCAGCCTTATGAGGCAGAGCAGATTAAGAAAATGACTTTAGAGAAAATAACTTTACTGAAATAGACTACAGCAGGGGTCTCCAAACTTGGCAACTTTAACACTTGTGGACTTCCAACTCCCAGAATTCTTCAGTCAACCCTAAGCCAATGATCTGGCTGATCTCACACGGCAGAGCAATTAAAACAACGGGTCTGCGGCTGGGTTCATATCAAGCTAAATCAAGTCATATTTAATCCAACTCTACAAACCCTTAGCCTTAAATTGTGGCTTCAAAATCACAATGACTGGGTTCCTATGCGCTGCTAAGTTAGGAGGACATCATTTGTCCCAAAGGCCGTATCTATTGTGCCCTGTTCCAGAAGTTGCTGCGACCAAGGTTTCCTTTGGGGGGATGGCTGGGAAATTAAGGAACGAAATAGCCTCACACAAGCTTCAGGCATCCCTTTCGTTACTTAACCCCAAACTCTTCAAGTCTCCCCCCACCTCTTCCTTTTTGGTTGGCCTGCATGCTGCCACCACTACCTACTCCTGCTGCCTCCCTCCCCTGTTCCCAAAGCACCCCTGGCCCTTTGCAAGGCCTCTGTAAGGCAGGGAGGGAGAGCAGGGCAGCCAAAGGGGCAGAGAGGAGGGGGAGATAAATGGGTGGGGGCATGTATTTATTTATTTATTTATTTATTGGACTTGGATGCCGCCCCATCTCCAAAGACTCGGGGCGGCTCACAACTAAAAACATACATCCACAATAAATAGTTAAAGAATTAAACCAAAACAAGCCAAAACATGTGAAGTGCATACTGCAGTCCTAAGTATGGGTGGGCTGCCAAGCACCCAAAATGTTGACTATGTGACCAGAGGTACTGCAACAGTTGTTACTTGGAGGACAGGTGGTAACTACCATTCATTCAGCACTATCACCATGCACAGTTGTCGAACCAATGAATGGCTGTTCATTGGGAGTTCACAACTCCCAGAAGTTGTGCGTCCTTCATCACTGGAGGTTTTTAAGAAGAGACCGGACAGTCACTTGTCTGAAATAGCGTAGGGTCTCTTGAGCAGGGGGCTGGATAGAAGACCTCCAAGAGCCCTTCCAGCTCTATTCTGAATTTGAATTTGTTAAGCAAGCACTAGTTGTAGCAGGAAAAGATCTCTGTCTGTTTAAGAATGAATTACAATGCAAAGCTGTAAGCCTTAAGAGAAAAGAGGCTGGACCTAACACAAAAGACTTAAGTTTTCTTTTTTTTTTAAATTAAGATAATTCTTCCAAAACCTCTTGTTATAAAAAATCAAACATTTCCCTAGTCTGGGGACACTAATGTGACAGATCCCAGCTCTCTAACCTCTGGTCTTCATCTGAGGAAATCTTCTACAAGCTTTTCCCTTTTGTCATACTAGGGTGGAAAGACAAACTTTCCAGGGCACCATTCACTATTTATCATCTGTTACCTATTCGGAAGAGTTCCTCATAGCCCTGTTATCTTTATGCAGCTCTATTCTAGGGCACCTGACCCTTTCCCAAGTCCAGTTCTCAGCAAATAGCGCCGTTAGTTGTCAAAGCTTATTGCTGATGACAAGCCTGGAACAATGATAAATCCAGCAAATAATAGAACTGCTTATGCACTGAAGTGAAAAGAGACAGCATACGCATTTCTCTCTTGACTCCAGGCAGTTAGGAACTCAGCCAGCATAACAGGCAGCCCTGCTTACGAAAATTCCTTTGTATAATTGAGCAAATCTGACTCCAGACCTGTCTTTTGCTCTTTGCATGCAGGCAGATATCTGAAGGTAAAGCCATCCCTGCAAACCCTTCATCTACCCTTTACTTACTTATTTCTTATCATTTATCATTCTACGTGTGTACAGATAGTCCTCAACTTATGACCACAGTTGAGTCCAAGATTTATGTTGCTAAGTGAGACATTTCTTAAGTGAGTTTTGCCCCATTTTATGACTTTATTTATTTTATTTATTTATTTAAATTACATTTATATGCCGCCCTTCTCCGGAGACTCAGGGCGGCTTACAATTTTTGGGATATAACCCAGTGCGCTCAGCAATAGCCTTCATTCCATTGTATATGCCTGCTTATTACTAAGCGGCATTTTTACAAGGTCAGCTAATTGCCCCCAACAATCTTGGGTCCTCAATTTACCTACCCCGAGAGGATGGAAGGCTGAGTCAACCTTGAGCCTGGTGGGATTCGAGCCTACAGCAGTTGTAGGCAGCTGGAACTTAAGTGCAGGCAATTAACAGCCTGAGCCACCAAGGCCCTTTTACTTGACACAGTTAGCACTAGCAATATCAATAGCACTTAAGACTTATATACCGCTTCACAGTGCTTTACAGCCCTCTCTAAGCGGTTTACAGAGTCAGCCTATGGCCCCCAACAATCTGGGTCCTCATTTTACCAACCTCAGAAGGATGGAAGGTTGAGTCGACCTTGAACTGGTCAGGCTTGAACTGCTGACAGTCAGCAGAATTAGCCTGCAATACTGCATTCCAACCACTGCACCACCACATCTCTTCAGTTGTTAAGTGAATCTGGTTTACGCATTGACTTTGCTTGCCAGAAAGTCACGAAGGGTGATCACATAATCCCGAGGCACTGCAGATGTCATCATAAATGTGAGTCGGTTGCCAATTGTCTGAATTTTGATCACGTGACTATGGAGATGCTGCAATGGTCATCAGGGTGCAAAATGGCCATGTCACTTTTTTTCCAGCAACTGTTGAACTGTCACTAAATGAACTGTTGCAAAGTCGAGGACTACCTGTATCACCAAGTAAGTCAAGTCAACCCACTGCAACCCGATTAAAACATGCAGCCAAGTAAAACAGGGTGAGCATTATTAAAACTGAAATAAAACAAAATGTTGTTATTGTTGTTGTTCCTAGGTACTTGCTTACAATGAAATTATTGCAAAGCACCTGGTCTAAAGGCCATGATGTTTGTTGGATAGTTAGCCAATGGGAAAACTAAAACACAATGCAAAGATGGAACACAGTAACATAATTAAAATGAAGTTTTCCATCTTAAGCAGTTTCTGGAATGTTAAGAGGGAAGGTGAGAGTCTTAATTCCAAGAAAAAGCTATTCTGTAAGGTTGAATCAGATCCTGGCCTCTATTTTCCTTTCCTCACGAAAGTGGGGTAATGAAAGAAGGGTATTTATCCCCACAGCCTTTTGTGTCTGATGTCAAGGTTACAAATAATTTTAAAATACACAGAGATGACATCACAGGGTAAGTATGAAAAACAAGGCATCCCAGATGGAAGGCATATAGCAAAGCCACTCGTGGGCTGAACTGAAGCTGTTTGCTGCACTAACAATGTGCATTTGTGAATAATTCACTTGCACACAAACACACTCCTCCTCCCCTTCCGGTTCCTTCAGTAGTCCTGTGTTAAATTTCTCAACTGGAATGATGAGTCATGCCTTTAAGCCATCGTTGTTTTAATTATGCTTTGCTGATTTAGTCAAAATGAGGCGGTTTGCACAAAATCTTCATCATCTCCACCCAAACTATACCTGTGTTTGCTTAGGACCCTGGGTGAACCCAGGTTCAGCATGCTAAGCAGATCATGTGAACTAAATTAAATTTTGCTGAAGTAGGTTTTGTTTATCATTTTTATCTGTCCTTATCATGACCTTAGGTACTGATCATATAGGTTGAATTTTCATCATGTAACATCATCAATCATGTAAGCTGGAACATCCAGTGTAAAATGCTGCAGGAATTACGATGGGCACCCAAGTGTCTTTACAAAAGACTTAAAATGTGATCTGAACTCCTTGTTTCCTCGTAGTCATTGTCAGTAAGCCTGGCTCTTTAAAGAAGCAGAAATGCCTCCCCTTTCCTTTGGGGCAGTGATGTGGGTCAAGATTGGAACAAGGGGGTGAGCTTCTAGTTATGGGAGTCAAAGGAAGGGCTATTTCGGAGCCAGTTTGGTTCAGTGGTACTTTGCAGCACTTTGCTACAAAGGAGAAGACAATGAATTCTAGTCTTGCTTTAATCATGAAAGTCAGCTAGGTGACTTTAGTCCAATCGCCATGAGACTTCTAGTGATTTCTAGTCCTGCCAGTCATGAAAACTAGCTGGGTGATAAAATGGTGGAATATAATACAGGTAGTCCTTAACTTACAACCACAAGTGAGCCTAAAATTTATGTCGTCAAATGAGAAAATTTGTTGAGCTTTGCCCCATTTTACGACTTTTCTTGCAACATTTGTTAAGTGAATCACTGCAGTTGTTAAATGAGCAACATAGCTGTTAAGTGAATCTGGTTTCCCCATTGACTTTGCTTGTCAGAAGGTCTCAAAAGGGGATCACATGACTGACTCCATGACAATGCAACCGTCATAAATGTGAGTCAGTTGTCAAGCGTCCGAATGTAAATCACATGACCATGGGGATGCCGCAACGGTCATAAGTGGGGAAAACAGCCATAAGTCGCTTTTGTCAGTGATGTTGCAACTTTGAACAGTGACTAAATGAACTGTTGAAAGTCAAGAATTATCTGTATTATATCATATATCAATAGCACTTAAACTTGCATACTGCTTCATAGTGCTTTACAGCACTAAACGGTTTACAGAGTCAGCATACATACATACATACTAATTCATTCATTCATTCATTCAAGGACACTCCTTGCTTGCCTAAAACCTCGGAGAACCTGGTGCTCAAAATCTTTAGCATCTTTCCTAAATACAGTGATTAATGTGCTCTACAGGAAATCACTTGCTTTATTTAAAAAGCAAAACAAAACCTTCCCATGGGCATATAATTGCACTGTTCTGACAATCTATGGAACCTATAGATCCAGAGAAATATGGATATCTACAGAAATGGTTATTATCTGTACATTCGGAGAAATAGCCTATTTCTATTAACTTTCATTTTATTTGCTAGATCTGTTTCTCATGGAATATAAAGAGTACATAAAACTGCATTTCCGAAAGCAGCTAAGAATGCACCTGGAAAATGTAAAAACCAAAAACACAACAGGCCAATAAATGTAAATATTTACCTCTGTTAGAACTGCCTTCTTCAAAGCCAGCCCTGAAAAAAAGAAGAACATGGTGAGGAAGTAAACACAGAAACAGGCTGTTTTTACAATCCCATGCCTAACCTAGGTAGGAGCTCTGGGATGAATGCTGCCAGAAAACATGGCTTCCCTCTGTCCTTCTTACAGGAAACTTCCAAATCTGCAATCAAACTTTCCTGTGAGGCTTTATGCATGTGCGCAACTGGACGTGCAAAATGTTTCAACTCTCAATTATTTCAAATTCAAAATAGTTGATTCAAATTTGGAATTAACTGTTCCAATGTTGCTGGAATGTTCCAGCACTATTCTGATCAGAACAGTTACGTTCCAAGCTGCTGTTCTGAAGTCGGAATATTTCCAGAGCAGTTATGTGAGCAATGAGACATTAAGCACACCACGTTGTCCGCTTATAAACAGCCTCTATTAAAGATAATGGGATTTTCTTCTCAATAAAACAGAGATGTGGGCTGGAAAATTTTATGGAGTAGAAATTTGCCTCCAAAAATTTTGCACTTCAGGCAAGTTTGGCAATTTCAAAGTTGGATAAAATTTGTTACCAATAAAGGAGAACGTTTGTAGCTCAGGGTTGAAATGAGGGATCTTTGATGCTCTCTGAGCTTGTTTGTTCTCTTGCATATGTTTCATTACCCAAATGAGGTAACATCATCAGTACACTGATGTTATCTACTTTGGGTAATGAAACATCTGCAAGAAAACAACCAAGCTCAGAGAGTGCCAAGGACCCCTCACAGAATTTTCTTTTCTAGGTGAATGTTCTATAAAAAAAGAGTTTGAAACTTGGCTGTCTCCCCCGTGCATCAAATAATATAGCCCATGTCTTTGAACAGGCTATAGATATGGTAACAGGCGATGAATATGGTTATCGGAATTATATTCATTTGCATAAGAAAAATGTTCCTATTCAATATTTTCTGGAACAGCCACATCCCTGTAAGTAAATGAACCAGATTACTTGCGAAGCTTTCTACCCATTGTCACATTCAAGCAATCAAATTCCATCACAATTGTTTCACCTACATTTCAGCACAAGCCTTAATAAGACAAGACCAACTACGACTCTGAATAACAAAACTCATTTCTCCACCCAGAAAACTGGCATTCCCAAAAGAAGTCTCATCTGTCTTTCATCCAACATTTATTTATGCCAGGTGCTTATATGATTATTTATTTATTTATTATTTAGACTTGTATGCCGCCCCATCTCCGAAGACTCAGGGCGGCTCACAGTTAAAACCAAAACACAACAATAAATTAATTTAAAACAATATTAAATAGTCACAAGTCTAATTTAAGTTAAAACTCCAGTATACCGTTTAAAATTTAACCCTCCCCCCAGGAGATCAGCCCAGCCAGGTTTTCAGGTCGTGGCGGAAGGTGCGAAGGTCAGGGGCCAGGCGGAGCCCCAGGGGTAGTTGATTCCATAGGGCGGGAACCGCCACAGATACGCCGTCCCGGGCACCGCCAGCCGGCATTGACTTGCCGACGGAACCCGGAGAAGCCCCTGTCTGTGTGCTCGAACAGGGCGGTTGGTACTTGTTATCAGCAGGAGATGCTCCCTCAAATATCCCAGACCCATGCCGTAGGACTTTTGACCGTAGGACTTTGAATGTTAATACTAAAACCCATTACCCATCTTACGTATTTTAACTCTGGGAGGCTCACAACACTATAATAAAATCAAAGGAAACAATTAAACCAACATCCCCAAATCCCAGTTTTCAAACAAAAGAAGCTAAGACTTGTGAATCCTCTCTGCCCAATAGTGGAAGTCCTTGATTTACGACAATTGGGATTAGAATTTCGTTGCTAAACAAGGCAGCTGTTTTTACCTGATTTTACCACCTTTCTTTGGTTGTTAACTGAATCACTGCAGTTGTTAAGTGAATTATACGGTCGTTAAGTGAATCTGACTTCTCCCATTTTGCTTGTCAGAAGCCAGCTGAGAAGGTTGCAAATGGATCATGTGATCGCAGGACACTGCAAATGTCATAAATATATGCTCTTGCAAACTGCCCAAATTTTGTTCACGTAACCATGAGGAAGCTGTGATGGCCATAAGTGCAATGACCAGTCATAAATCACATTTTTCAGTGTCACTGTAAATCTGAATAGTCACTAAACCAATGATTGTAAGTCAAGGACTACATATAATACCTTCTGAAATGGTATGGCAGAGACACAGGTTTACAGCATATCAGACCTCAGAATTCTGGACTGTATAATTTTAAAATACAGTTTTGGGTGCCCCAGAATGAATGGATTTTTTTAAAAAAAATCTTTTGG
This sequence comes from Naja naja, assembly GCA_009733165.1. NCBI lineage: Eukaryota > Metazoa > Chordata > Lepidosauria > Squamata > Elapidae > Naja > Naja naja. The sequence continues at coordinate 362,038,273 of CM019148.1, forward strand.
AGGATGAGGAAGCCAAGGAGGAAAAATTGGTAAGCCTTGAATGTTTAAGGCACTGATTACTTGATATTCCCTGAACCACCCGTGTGAAAAAAAGCAGATGGATTTTCCCAGTGAAGAAACAGATGTTTTTTCCTGTTTCAGTTTGTTTAAAGGGCAAAATAAGTGCCTTAAGCCTCTGTAAGGCTTAAGATACCCATTTGCCCTTTTTCAAAAAGCTACACAAACAGAAAAAGAGGCTTTTGGTTCTGCCCACTCCAGCAAGACTTCTGTGTTACCAGGTACATGCCTTCTCTCCAGGCAGGACAGAAAAACAAAGTGAAGCCCCAAGGCCAAACAAACTACCACCCTAATTATTTTTAATTCATTATTTGGAGAAATTATCAGTCCTTTTCTCAAACTTCTCCCTCAAGACTAAACTATCCGGTTCAAGAAGACCAACCTGGTTTCATCCACTGCACAGAAAAGCAGCAGCTGCAGAGAGGTGGTTTTTAAAAAAATTCATTCCTCTAAAAAAACCTTATTTAAAACTAGGAAATGTAACATTAGTTTCTTTTTTTCTCTTTCACCCTCCTTAATTGCTTCTGTTTTGTTATTTTGGATAGGGAGCTTACAGGCTGAGATTTGACTTGTTATTACACATTATCATCAACCTTGGAATCCTTCTTAGATGAGGAGCAGATGGTGATGCTTTAAATCAGAGGATGCAAATGAATGGCGCTCGGATATTACAGGTAGTCCTTGACTTACAACAGTTCATTTAGTGACCGTTCAGTTCACAGCACTGAAAAAAGTGAATTATGACCATTTTTTCACACTTTCACACCTTTGCAGCATCCCCGTGCTCACATGATCAAAACTCATATTTATGACAGAAGCAGAGTGTTGGGGTCATGTGTTCGCTTTTGTGATCCTTTGGCAAGCAAAGTCAATGAGGAAAAGCCAGATTCATTTAGCAAGTGTGTTACTAACTTAACAGCTGCACTGATTCACTTATCAACCTTGGCAAGAAAGATCATAACATGGGGCAAAACTCACTCAATTTTCTCACTTAAGCAACAAAAATGTAGGGCTCAGCTATAGTTGTATATTGAGGAATTACCTGTGCTGGCCATTACTGGAAGAGGATGGCCAGCAGCAGCAATGATGGAAGATCTAATTGGCCAGGCTGGAGATAAAATATCTTGGAAAAGACCTAAGTCGACATGTGAGTGGCAGGTGCATACACACAGCTCCAATTAGTGCAAGCTGCAAGTGCCTGCCGCCTCCACTCGTCCGAAGCCTCTCTTGTGTGACTGGAGGGTGCCTGAGAGAGGGCTCTTGTGCTAGCGCACGAAGCTCCATTTGTGTGAGTGGAGCTTCATGTGCGAGCACAAGTGCCCTCCACTCGTGCAAGTGGAGCTTCTTCTGCTGCTCGCACGAGTGGAGCTTCACACTTGCCCATTGTTCACTGGTAGTGGGTCATGGCCTGGGTGTTGGGGACCCCTGATACAAGTGATTACTAACAGTCCACAATGTCTTGAGGGCTCATAGATTGGTGTCTAGCCATTCTCTGCCCTTTTATCTGTTGTATAGTAAGCTAATAATGCTCAATAAACACACAAAATTCAACTGACAGTCCTCAACTCACAACCCCAATAGAGACTGGAATATTGGTTGTTAAACAGGGCAATCATTTAGTGAATCACTCATGGTTGTTAAGCAACATATCATGTGATTGCAACTTGCAACCTCCTTCAGGCTTCCCCAGTGACTGCGGGAACCAGCTGGGAAGGTTGCAAATGGTAATCATGTGGTTGAAGCTGCACCATTTTTAATGCACACACCCACACCCACTCAAACAAAATCTCCATCACAACAGTCACTCAGATCTCCATCTTGACTGTTATGACCACATCTTGCAGATACCTCTGAGAAGGTAAGCTGTTAAATGCCGGTGTGTTCTAAGCCATGATTTAAAATGGTGAACCACCTCACTGCACTTTTAGAGAAAAAAGTGGTGCATGCTAAAAATAGTCAATTAACAGATGACATTTCATCATCCCCTATGTTTATTTTGCTCCTCCTTCAGGATGTCTGCAGCCCATGCAAGTTATACAAGGCAAGCATTGTTATGCACTATCTTTTCATTTAGCTTCTGTAATAAGAGAGTAACTTAGCCTGCCTCTGACTGACAAAAGCTCCTTGTTGACAACTCCATGGGGTCTTTAATTCCCAGCCAAGAATTCTATTTGATTTTTGCTGTAATGATCAAGGCAAGAAGGAAGTCATACAGGAAGCTGGATTTCACATGCGGCAAGTTTTTCCTGGCATACAAAGAAGAAGCAGCGCACAATAACACAGCCACAAGGAAACAAGAGGGTAGTCCTCAGCTGCAGGATATTCACAGCGGTACGTTGTGAAGATGAGAAACATTTCAAGGGATAAGGCCTTCCGCCATTGCTACAGGAAGGATCCAGGGGAAAATGTGCTAGCTAAGCTCTTTTCCTGTACCACTTCCAGAGCTGGGGATTAGCGCAACATTGAGGCTAATTAACCCAAGCAGCTTAACTTGCAAGTAATAAAGTTCCTGAGGCAAGCATAGCCCAGGTAGGTGAGCACTAAAGCCTCAAAAGGGCCTAATCGGCTAATTTGAGAGGGAAAGAAAAACAGCAACAGGAATTTCTGCATGTTTCTCTTTAAAGAGCCATGACTCCAGTCCAATTTGGAAGAACAACACAGGTTTGTTTTTTAAAAGTAAAATTCTTCATTGAGTATCTGCTGGGAGTGGCCAGAAAATCTGCGGTAAGGGGGTACTTATCTCCTTAAGGCAAGGGTCTTCAAACTTGACAGCTTTAAGACTTGTGCACTTCAACTCCCAGAATTCCTAAGCTAACATGACTGGAGGAGGAATTCTGGGAGTTGAAGTCCACAAGTCTTAAAGCTGTCAAGTTTGAAGACCCCTGCCTTAAGGTCATCTAAGGGAATGCTGCAATGACCGTGTGAAAAACGGTCATGGGTCACATTTTTCGGTGTCACTGTGACTTTGAATGGTCACTAAACAAACTGTTGTAACTCGAGGACCACCTGTAATTGCCTCCAGGACGACAGGCCAATCAGCAGAGCCAGGTTTCAAGGCCTTTAGGAAGGCCAAAAATGATGGGGGCAGATCTCACCTGAGCGGGGATAAAGATCAGCTGAAGCATGGAACTCAACATCTCCAGCACCAGTTCTGGGGGACTCATGTCCATACCCCTTAGAGACTCTCCTCTTTACAGCCGTGGTCCCTATTGTAACACACCCTGCTATAACTTGGGGAGGAGACAAGATCCAGGATGAGAGTCCAGCAAACCAGACAAGCTGGAAGCACAGCGGCTGCTGCAGCAGAACTGGTTTGTTGCCTAATTTTGATTACGTCCTGATTAATGTATAGAGGCTAGTTTCTCAACAGAGTAATTTATTAATTTATGAATAATGAAATAGGACATGCATAATGGTAAGAATTTTTGGGGGACTGAAGTTCCCTCAGCTGTACTTGGGATTATAAACTAAAGGCAAAGAAGATAAAATCATGGCATGAACAGAAGCCCTTCACAAAAAGTTATTCATCTTAGTAGACAATCGGATACTGGAGAAGTGAATGCATGAACAAGAAGCCTTTATCTCAAATTAAGACACTGAAAGCCTTGATTAACTGAAATCAATGCCGGGGCTGATTTAGGCTAACTTGTGCCCGGCAGAATTATGTATTGTCCCAGGAAGGTTGACATCTTCCCACTGTAGTCCTTGAGCGACAGCAGTTTGTTTAGTGATCGTTCAAAGTTACAACGGCACTGAAAAAAGGAACTTATGATCATTTTTCATACTTATGACCATTGCAGCATCCCCACGGCTGGCAACTGACTCATATTTATGATTGCAGTGTCCTGGGGCCCTGAGGTCCCTTTTTGCAACCTTCTGACAAGCAATGTCAATGGGGATGCCAGATTCACTTCATAACCGGGTTACTAACTTAAGAAGGCAGTGACAACCGTCGCAAGGAAAATCGTAAAATGGGACCAAACTCACTTAACATAAATGTTGAGCTCAAGTGTGGTCATAAGTCGAGGACTACCCGTACTTGGGAGAACTTTCAGTGGAAGGGGATAGAAAAGATCAAATAAATACAGCTCTTACAAAACACACAGACACATTACAGGTGAAACTCGAAAAATTAGAATATCGTGCAAAAGTTCATTTATTTCAGTAATGCAACTTAAAAGTTGAAACTAATATAAGAGATAGACTCATTACATGCAAAGCAAGATAGTTCAAGACGTGATTTGTCATAATTGTGATGATTATGGCTTACAGCTCATGAAAACCCCAAATCCACAATCTCAGAAAATTAGAATATTTTTTAAAAATTCATATTTATATGCCGCCCTTCTCCGGAGACTCAGGGCGGCTTACAATGTTTGGAGCACAACCCAATGTGCTCAGCAATAGCCTTCATTCCATTGTATATGCCTGCTTATTACTAAGCGGCATTTTTACAAAGTCAGCTTATTGCCCCCATGCAATCCACAAAACAAGGATTGTACACAGAACAATATCGGACCTCTGAAAAGTATAAGCATGCATACGTACTCAGTACTTGGTTTGGGCCCCTTTTGCAGCAATTACTGCCTCAATGTGGCGTGGCATGGAAGCTATCAGCCTGTGGCACTGCTGAGGTGTTATGGAAGACCAGGATGCTTCAATAGTGGCCTTCAGCTCTTCTGCATTGTTCGGTCTCATATCTCTCATCTTTCTCTTGACAATGCCCCATAGATTCTCTATGGGGTTCAGGTCAGGTGAGTTTGCTGGCCAATCAAGCACAGTAATCCCACAGTCATTGAACCAGCTTTTGGTGCTTTTGGCAGGTGCCAAGTCCTGCTGGAAAATGAATTCAGCATCCCCATAAAGCTCGTCTGCAGAAGGAAGCATGAAGTGCTCCAAAATCTCCTGGTAGACGGCTGTGTTGACCCTGGACTTAATGAAGCACAGCGGACCAACACCAGCAGATGACATGGCTCCCCAAATCAACACAGACTGTGGAAACTTCACAATGGACTTCAAGCATCTTGCAGTGTGTGCCTCTCCATTCTTCCTCCATACTCTGGGTCCTTGGTTTCCAAATCAGATGCAAAAGTTGCTCTCATCAGAAAAGAGGACTTTGGACCACTGAGCAACAGACCAGGTCTGTTTTTCTTTAGCCCAGGTAAGACGCTTCTGACGTTATTTGTTGTTCAGGAGCAGCTTGACAAGAGGAATATGACATTTGAAGCCCATGTCCAGGATCCGTCTGTGTGTGGTGGCTCTTGATGCACTGACTCCAGCCTCAGTCCACTCCTTGTGAAAGTCTCCAACACTTTTGAATGGCCTTTTCCTGACAATCCTCTCCAGGCTGCGGTCATCCCTGCTGCTTGTGCACCTTTTTCTTCCACACTTTTCCCTTCCACATAACTTTCTATTAATGTGCTTTGATACAGCACTTTGGGAACATCCAACTTCTTTTGCAATTATCTTTTGAGGCTTTCCCTCCTTATGGAGGGTGTCAATGATGGTTTTCTGCACAACTGTCAGGTCAGCAGTCTTTTCCATGATTGTGATTCCTACTGAACCAGACTGAGAGACCATTTAAAGGCTCAGGAGCCCTTTGCAGGTGTTATGGCTTAATTAGCTGATTAGAGTGGGACACTTTTGAGCCTAGAATATTGAATCTTTTCACAATATTCTAATTTTCTGAGATTGTGGATTTGGGGTTTTCATGAGCTGTAAGCCATAATCATCACAATTATGGCAAATCACGGCTTGAACTATCTTGCTTTGCATGTAATGAGTCTATCTCGTATATTAGTTTCAACTTTTAAGTTGCATTACTGAAATAAATGAACTTTTGCACGATATTCTAATTTTTCGAGTTTCACCTGTATTTCTAGAGAGTAATTACAATGCTAATAAGTCAGGTTTAAGAAAGCAGTAATACGGCTGACCTGACCGAAGCCATTTTTGACCGCTTCAGTGTTGCCGCACTGGAGCTGAGAGATAGGGAGGGTGGGATTTGAGATAGTTGGGACTTTTTAGCCAAAATAAAATACTTTCTCTTGGGAATCAAGGACATTCTCACCCCTGGTCAGAGGAAGGAGAAGTGATGTCACCAGACAACCAGACAGAGCCCTGATTGGACTATATGACTGATTGTTTGGAGAAAGTGGAAAACTTACTTTTAATTAGGTGAAAACCACAGGAACTTTCAAAGTCAGTTTTTACCAAGTCTGTGCCAATACGATATCTCCAATAAAGCTATTCTTTGATAAATCTACCTAGTTTTGCTTGCTGTGAGTCTATTTCTTGGAACCCTGACAAGGGTATTCATAAAAGGCAAAAAAGGGAGGAAAAATAAGATCTGTCCCAGAACAGGTTCAACTGAGCATATGAAGATTCATTTTTCTCTGCATACCATGTGTAATTTGCTCTACTCGCAAAGAAACATGCAGAAGAGAGATGGTAATAAGGACCAATGACTGTTCTCCCTATACAGCCTGGACTGCTAAGGGCACGAACAGCATCATCATATAGTTTTGGAACGATCTGTTCTGTAAACAACATTTTCTCTGTGCCATTGTGTTGTGATCACAAATCCAGGCTGAGGTCGAGACAAACAGTTTAAATGAAGTGAGAGTGCGTTGGAAGAATAAGGTATACAGAAAAACCAATTCCTTAGAGAAAGTGTTACCAAGAAGCAGGCATAAGTAGTATAAGGAAGGACTCCAAATACTGTTATCTGACAGTATTTCAATCTTTAAAATAAGAATGCACAACATTATGCCGATGATACCCAGCTTTATATCTCCACCCCAGGCCAGATCAGTGATGCTCTCTCTGTGATGTCCCGGTGCCTGGAGGCGGTGCCTGGAGGCGGTGCAGGTCTGGATGGGGAGAAATAGGCTCCAACTCAACCTGACCAAGATGGAGTGGCTGTTCTTACCGGCATCTCGGTTTTCCGGTGATGTTCCATCTTTGGCCATAGGGGGTGAGGTGTTGCCCCCTGTGGATAGGGCGAGGAACCTGGGCGTCCTTCTGGATCCACAGCTCTCTTTGGAGGAGCAGGTGGGGGCTGTGGCCAGGGGGGCTTTCGCCCAGGTTCGTATAGTGCGCCAGCTGCGCCCTTACCTGAGCCGAGATGCCCTTCGGTCACTCATGCGCTCGTCACCTCTTGGATCGATTACTGCAATGCTCTCTACATGGGGCTGCCCTTGCGGACTACCCAGAGGCTACAGCTGGTGCAGAATGCGCGCGGCGGGCTGTGATGGGAGTATCCCGATACTCCCATGTTACACCCCTCCTGCGCGACCTGCATTGGCTGCCAGTGGCCTTCCGGGTTAGCTTCAAGGTGCTAGGAACCACCTATAAGGCCCTAAATGGTTTGGGTCCAGGGTACTTGCGGGAACGCCTCCTGCCAGTATCATCATATGCCGATCGTCCTGTTCGCTCCCACAGGAGGGGCCTCCTGGCGATACCGTCGGTCAGACATTGTCAGCTGGCGGTTCCCAGGGCTAGGGCCTTCTTCGTGGGAGCCCCCGCCCTCTGGAACCATCTCCCCGTGGATCTCCGTTTGGCCCCTGACCTCCCCTCCTTCCGCCGGGACCTAAAGACTTGGTTATTTCAACAGGCTGGCCTGGAATGACCTGGGTGGGATTTTTTACTGTTTTAATTATTTTAATTAATTGTTTTAATGTTTTACTGTTATTTATTCGGACTTGTTATATTTAATGCTTGTTTTATGTAAATTTGGTCTTGTTTTATTGTTAGCTGCCCTGAGTCCTTAGGGAGAAGGGTGGCATACAAGTCGAATAAATTATTATTAATTATTATTATTAAGTTTCTGAATACAGGTAGCCTTTGATTTACAACAGTTCACTTAGTGACCATTCAAAGTTACAACGGCACTGAAAAAAGTGACTTAAGGCCATTTTCCACACTTACAATCACTGCAGCATCCCCATGGTCACACACGATCAAAATTCAGATATTTGGCAACTGGCTCATATTTATGACGGTTGCAGGGTCCTAGAATCGTGTGATCCCTTTTTGTGACCTTCTGACAAGCGAAGTCAATGGGGAAGCTGGGGTTCACTTAACAACTATGTTAATAACTTAACAACTGCAGTGATTCACTTAACAATTGTGGCAGGAAAGGATGCAAAATGGGGCGAAGTTGACTTAACAATTGTCTCGTTTAGTAACAGAAAATTTGGGTTCAATTGTGATCCTAAGTCGGGGACCATTGCTACTGAAGCTTAATGTTATGCATTGTTATTTTAAACATTGAAATACTGGCTCCTTAGAATCTAAAATGTTTTTCCCGAGTTATAATGACTCGTAACATTATTTAGAAACTTTCTTGGGCTTTGAGGTAAGTTTCATGAGAAAATCCTCCTTGCAGTGTAGCTCTCTGAAAGGAACAAAGGATGTAGAGTGGTGATGGAGAACCTGTGATGACCCAGGGCCTGGCACAAAGGCAACACAGTCACATAAGTAAGAAGGGTCCCTTTAGTACCTCCAGTTTTGCTCCCAATGTCCAGGCTACCTTCGGCTGGAGAACAAACTCTCCCAAGAACAGTCTAGTGGAGGAAATTCAGTCCGAAAATGAAGTACATACAAACTGTAAATAAAAATCCACACAAACCACTTGCTGCAGTAATTAACTTGACAGGGCAGGATAAGAAATTGCAGGCTTGAAAGGCCAGCAAAACACACACAGTTGGGAAGATGCCAGGAACCCAGATAAGCCTCGGCAATACCAGATAATTCACGATTTGCTCTCAACAGTTGGCTGTGCGTAACTCCCCTTTTTAAATACTGTGTTCCCAGCTGCAGCTAATGAAGGGAATCAGGGCCTTTTCCTGCCCCGTAAGGCATGCAACTCATGTTGCTCCCTTCTCCGTTCCTTCCTGCGTGCCTTAGGATGAAGAGAAGGTGGGCCTGGATCTTCCTCCGAATTCCCTCTCCCTTGTTCTACCTGTTCCCTGCTCTGCCCAGCTGGACTTTGCCCTTCCCTAGTTTCTTACACAGCCAACGGAGCCACACTCCCACTCCCTGTCAGTTGCTCAGCCTCCCCTCAGAATCAGATTCTGACAGGGGCATGACATTGGGGGACGTGGGCAAGGCAATGCATTCAGCCAACAGAAATGGTGGGAAATCCATTGCAGGCAGTCCTCAACTTACAACCACAACTGAGCCTGTCAAAGGAGGCACTCCACAGCACTTTGGGTGACACGCCAGTTTTCACCAATACTCAACAACAGCAACTCTTGAAGTCATGCTCATGTTCAATTTTCAGAGGCTGCGTGAGAATGGAGTGGATTATTGTGCAGCTTCCGGACCCTTCTGGAAGTCAAGCTCTTGCGTGGCCTCCAGACTCTTCAAAAATCGCACAAGAATGGGGTGTGCTTTTTCTGTAGAGGCTGCAGAGGTCACATTGGAGCATTCCCCGAAGTCGCTTCAAAAACAAAGGCCTCCCACAAGATGGAGCTGCCTCAGGTAGGCCATGGGGCCTGTCAGCAGATAGAGAACGCTGCCTGAAGACAAGCGTCGGCACATCCTAGAGAATCACACATTGAATTGGACTGCATTTTTAAAAATTAACATGTAAAGAATTATCTTTTGTTCAGGGTGTGTCTGTGTGTGACAAAGTCTTTGTGCCAACAAAGTCAGGTTAGGCATTTTCAGTATATTCGACAAGCAAGTTCACCATCACTGGCATAGATGGCAAAAATGAAGACATTTTGGGTGAAGTCCCGGCTATGATAAACGTGGTGATATAAGAATACAGGTAGTCCTCGACATACAACCACAATTCAATCCAAAATTTCTGTTGCTAAGTGAGACATTTGTGGTGAGTTTTGTCCCATTTTACAACCTTTCTTGCCACATTTGTTGAATGAATCACTGCAGCTGTTAATTTAGTAACCCGATTGTTAAGTGTTCTCCATTGACTCTGCTTGTCAGAAGGTCACAGAAGGGAATCACATGACCCTGGGAACCTGCAACCGTCACAAATATGAATCAGTTGCCAAGCATCCCAATTTTGAACATGTGACCACTGGGATGCTGCAACAGCCTTAAGTGTGAAAAATGGTCATAAGTCACTTCTTTCAGTACCGTTGTAACTTTAAGAGTGGTCACTAAATGAACGGTTGTAAGCTGAGGACTACCCCCACAACTATTGCACCCTTTCCTCATAGAAATACTACTCCGGTCCGTTTATAATTTTAGCTGCCATCCACTGAACCTTCTCTATTTCCACTACAAGTAACCCTTGATTTACAACAAGTCACTCAGCGATTGGTTGAGATTATAGTTTAGGTTTATTGGATTTCTATGCCACCCCATCTCCTGAAGGACTCGGGGCAGCGTACAATCATAAAAACAATATAAATATAAATACTATACTAATATTATAACTAACCTCCCGGGAAGTACAAGTAGTCTTTGATTTACAACAGTTCATTTAGTGACCATTGCCACTAAAAAAAAGGGACTTATGACTGTTTTTCACTCACACTTACGACCTTTGTAGCATCCCCATGGTCACGTGATCAAAATTCAGATGCTTGGCAACTGATTCCTACTTATGATGGTTGCAGCATCCTGGGGTCACGTGATCTCCTTTTGCGACCTTCTGACAAGCAAAGTCAATGGGGAAGCCAGATTCACTTAACAACCATGGTTAACCACTTATCAACTGCAGTGATTCACTTAACAACTGCAGCCAGAAAGGTCGTAAACTGGGGCAAAACTCACTTAACAATGTCTCATTTAACAACAGAAATGCTGGGCTCACAAATTGTGGTCATATGTCGAGGACTACCTGTACTTATGACCTGGCTCTGAAATTCTGACAGCCAGTCCCTTCCCCAGTCATATGACTGCATTTTTTGCAGCACCTTTGCAGAAAACCAGCATCTACTTCCAGTTTTTGGCAAAACTGGCCCATAGCATACGGCCGCAAAAAAAGTCATTACAATTCAGTGTGTTCCATGGTTAACCCATTTTGCGACCCTCTCGACTTACAACTCTGATGGGCAGGCTCCGGTACTGTTGTAAGTTAAGGATTCCATGTATATCTATTCTGAGGTGCGACAATCAAAGCAGCACACAATTTTCCAGATGTGGCTTCCCCACTGATTAATGAATGACATTATGATATTGGCATCTCTTTTACTGTTTATTACCCCTATTGTTGGCCTTTTTTTCTTTTTCCAGAGGATTCACACAGTGTGGATACCTTTATTGAACTGTTTTACCATTACTCCACGACCTTTGTCCTCATCAATCATCGCTAACTCTGATCCCATTAGATCCCACCAGCAATCTTCACTCAGCAGGCTATTCCTTATCCTGCTGGACAGCTCCCAGCATTTAGCCGGAACAAGCTTGCTCTGCTTTTCTACACGTCTTATCTGTTCAGTTTTCTGGAAGTTTTGCTTTATGGTTTTAATGTATTGCATCTGGCAGATATTTTGGCTCATTCTGGGATGGTTGTTGAGACTGCCCTGACATATTAAGATGAGAGGTTGACTTAAAAGAGTTACTTTTCCCACCAAGACTGCATGACACTAATTTTACATTTGACTTCTAATTTCCAATTAACTTCCACGCAGGTCAAATAGGGACAGCTAAGGGGCTGAATGTGGCCCAAAGGCTGTATAATGCCCAGGTCTACTGCAAAGCCTTTCTCATATTTGGTTTCTTTAGAATATAGAAGGAAGATTGCCGGTTTAATTCCTTTCTACCAATGTCAAAATTCTCTTCTCAATCAAAGAACCCTTAAGAAATCCTTGGAGGTTCTGGGTCAGAGGCAGGCTGAACAATCCTCATGTGATAGTAAAATAAGTTGGAGGCACTCTCTCGAAGCATTAATGAGTCATCTAATCCCATCTTAACATCCACTGCAGAAATCCTTTTACTGGCATAACAACCTTTGCTTCACAAGGTTCTAACCAGATCTTCCAAGCCCAAATCTGATCAGCCAGGTGAGAGGAAACCCAACCATTTCCAAAGAAGACTGGCTGGCACCGACCCTGTGGGTCCTCAGAAAGGCTCAAGAAACCTGGGTTTTCTGAAAAAAAGAAAAAAAAAAGCCCAGGTGCTGGGGCTGACTGGAAATACTGATAAAACAGCTGAAACAATAATTGCAGTCATTTTTTTTAATTGTTGCTCCTTTTAATTAGATGGTTTTAACTGAATGACCAAAATTTCAGACTAGTTCATCCATTGGTACCGTAAACAAGGCGGCTGTTAAGTTGGCCATGCCCAATTTTACCTTTTTTTTAACCATGGTTGTTAAGCAAATCACTGCAGTTGTTAAGTGAATTGTGCAATTGTTAAACAAATTTGGCTTCCTCCATTGAATTTGCTTGTCAGGAGCAGGTTGGGGAAGTCATAAATAGTGATCGCGTGATTCCAGGATACTGCAATCGTCATAAATATGTGTATGAGAACTTATAAGTTATAAGTTATTTTTTTGAAAATTACAGTGCTGCTGTAATTTCAAACAATCGCTAAATAAATGGTCATAAGTCGAGGACTACCTATATATTGCTTTTTGTTGATTAGTTGTATAAGAGCCAGAGTGGTGCAGTGGTTAGAATGAAGTATTGCAGGCTGACTCTGCTCACTGCCAGGAGTTTGATCCTGACCAGCTCAAGGTTAACTCAGCTTTCCATCCTGCTGAGATCGGTAAAATGGGGACCCAGATTGCTGGGGGCAATAGGCTGACTCTGTAAACTGCTCAGAGAGGGCTGTAAATGGTATATAAGTCTAAGTGCTCTTGCTATACCATCCAGGGTCACAACTGTCTGAGTTGGGCAGTCACCGAAACGCAATCCATAAATCCAGCTAGAAGAAAGGATGAGTAGGATCACCCATCATGTTATGCCACAGGTCCCCAACCTTTTGGGCACCAGGGACCAGTTTTGTAGAGGGCATTTTTTCCAGGGACTGTGTGTGTATGTGTGGGTGTGGTTTCACATGCTGCCTGGATCCCACATGTGCGCAGATGGGGTTCGTTTGCTTGAGCAGCCTGGTTCCTGGAGGGCCACAGACCACTACAGGTCCACAGCCAGGGATTGGGGATCCCTGTTATGCCACTCTTATTTATCGAATAAGCTCCAATTGGACAGTGTCACACAATACATTAAGTGAAAACCAAACAAACTCGCATTATAGTTTAGGCTAGTAGTGCATGGACACTACACTGCTGATAAGCAGGAAGAAAAGTCTAGATCAAAGGAGTCCAGCCTTGGCAATTTTCAAAGCTTGTGGTCTTCAATTCCCAGAATTCCCCAGCCAGCAGCGTACAAGTCTTAGAAGTTACCAAGGCTGGACACGCCAGGGTCTAGACCAGGGTAGGCAAACTTTTTGACTCAAGGGACACAATGGGTTCTTAAACTGGACCAGAGGGCCAGAACAAAAGCATGGATGGAGTGTTTGTGTGAACTAATAGAAATTCAAAGTTAGATTACTTCACGTAGCCTTCTGGGAGAGCAAGAGAACCCTCTGCTCTTCGGCTCCGGGCCGGATAGAACAGCCGAACGGACCGGATCCGGCCCCCGGGCTGTAGTTTGCCCACAGCTGGTCTAGACAAACACCTGAATAGTGAACTGAAGCATACGGTTAAACCTTGGAGGTGCAGAGAGCAAATGAGTAAGTATTCCAGTTCACACATCCACCAAGTTCCCCGTGCCTGAGCAATCAATATTGCGCTTCCCAGGACAAAGCAAAGAAATAGCTGCTCAACATTTCGCCATCTGTGCTTTTGCTGTCTGCCTACTAGGCAGTCTCTTTGTTGGTGGGCCTTAATTACACTCCCTACAGCTGGCACGCAGGTCAGTAAGTGGCAGTGAACATTCAAAACAAAATGGGTGGCATTCAAAGACATCAAAGCGGAGCGCCACCTCCTCACCACAGGTGACAAACTACCATCCCCGAGCCTCCATCCCACAACCACCATAACCCTGCTTTTGGGTTTGGGGGATATCTGTGTGTAGGAGAAATGGTTGCTTGGTTGTTTACCTTACCTGCAGAGTCCTTTAAATAGTTCCCCCCGCCTTTTGTATCACAAACTGCTCTCTTTCATCGCAGAAAAACAAGAGAGCTTGGAAAATTGTAATATTGCCAGGTTGGATTGCTTACGGATTGAAAACACCCAGATTGAAACAAGCAGCCCTGAAGAACAGATACAGGCAGTCCTTGATGTACGACCACAATTGAGGCCAAAATTTCTGTGGCTAAGCAAGACATTTAAGTGAATTTTGCCCCATTTTATGACCTTTCTTGCCAGAGTTGTTAAGTGAATCACTGCAGTGGATAAGTTAGTAACCCGGTTGCTAAGTGAATCTGGCTTCCCCGTTGACTTTGTTCATCACAAAAGCTTGCAAAAGCTGATCATGTGACCCCAGGACACTGCAACTGTCATAGATATAAACCAGCTGCCAAGCGTCTGCATTTTGATTACAATAACCACAGGAATGCTGCAATGGTCGTTAAGTGTGGGAAATGGTCATAAATCACTTTTTTCAGTGCCGCTGTAACTTTGAATGGTCACTAAATGAACAGTTGTAAGTGGAGGATTCCCTGTACTGATTCCCCCGCTCCCAGGGTAGAGTGGGTGTGAGACTAGCCCAAGGTCACTCAACTAGCCTCATGCCTAAGGCAAGACTAAAACTCCCAGACTCCTGGTTTCTGGCCTCATGCCTGAACCGCTACACCAAACTGGCTCTCTATAGCCTCACATTACACAGGATTTATTTAGCTCGCCTTGCAAACTTGGCCTACGTCAAATCCAAACAAATCACATTATCATCCGGCATAATGTGACATACAAGCTTGCTGCCCCCACCACCACAAGCCTTGATTTTTCCCTGGGATGCAAATACGGTGTCAGTTTGCATTATTCCTAATGCCTTCAAATCTTTCCTTAAAAGCTCATCATTTTTGTGCTAAACCCTGCATGGCTGCAGTGGGAGGGAAGCCCCAATATTGTGTGCATTTTAAGTGAGTAAAACCCCTTTAGGGTTCTTTGGGAGATAGATGGCAACCTAGTCTTCTGTTGTCTTGTGCCACAGGGTTCATGTCTGGTGTTAAACCTATAATGTGTTGGTTTTGTTTTGGCTTACCACAATGGGGAGAGCCAGTCACTGTGGTTTGGAAATCAAAGTTTATGGTTTTATGTTATGTATGAATCAGGCTTCTGCGGCTTAATTCTCTTTAAATCACTGCTCACTTCAGACTGCATGCCAAGTTGCGACTTATATGAACTGGGATTTAGAAGTCAAAATATGTTTCGGAGCTTCCCTCCGGCTTTCACAGCTGCATCTCTCATCCAGCGCTCTTTGCTTGAAGCCAGAGCAAAAAGCAAACAAAGGTTTACCGATTCTGACATCGCACTGAAGCAGAACGAACTTAAATCGTGACCTGCAAGCTCACTTTAAATCACAGTATTATACAAGCTGTGCTTTGTTCAAACCTTTACGGTTTCTCAGTTCAAATTCCATTCCAAACGATAGTTTGCCTCTGTGATTTGATGTAGTACAGGTAGCCTTTGACTTACAATTCATTTAGTGGCCATTCAAAGTTACAACGGCACTGAAAAAAGTGATTTATGACCGTTTTTTTACACTTACAACTGTTGCAGCATCCCCATGGTCACATGATCATAATTCACATGCTGACTCATATTTATGATGGATGCAGAATCCTGGGGTCGTGATCACCTTTTGTGACCTTCTGACAAGCAAAGACAATGGGGAAGCCAGATTCCCTTAACGACAGTGTTGTTAACTTAACAACTGCAGTGATTCACTTAACATCTATGGCAAGAAAGATCATAAAATAGGGCGAAACTCACTTGACAACTTTCTCACTTAATAACATAAACTTTGGGTTCCATTGTGGTTATAAGTTGAGGACGTCTTGTATTTGACTTGGGCTATGAACGTACGACCACAATGGAGCCCAAAATATATGTTGTTAAGTGAGACATTTGTTAAGTGAGTTTGGGACACAGCAATGGTGATAAATAAGAACCAGTGGCCAAGCATCTGAATTTTGATCATGTGAAAAACAGCCATAAATCACATTTTTCAGTGCCATTGTAACTTTGAATGGTCACTAAATGAATTGTTCTAAGTTGAGGACTACCTGTATACAGTCTCACAAATTTGGCAAGTTTGGCAGCAACAGTGAAATCCTGGCCACTTTTTCTATAAAGCCCCCTTCCTAACTATTGCTCTATCACCCCCTCCTTCTTATCCCATATTCCCCTCCTTCATCAGCAAACTTTACTCAGGATTAGGAGGGTTCTACCCACCTCAACCTGCTTCTCACCTGAGCCATGCTGCAGCCAAAGCAAAGTGTGCTGTTCAAAACGGCTATATGTAGCTTTCTCTTTCTCTCTCCACAACACACACACACCAATGTTGCTTCCAGAAGGAAGAGAACAAAATCAGCCATTCTATAACAGTCTTTTCTCACAAAAAATGCTGAAGCAGCCCGATCACCAGATTAACAGAATCCATAGCTACAAAGCTTGTGCTTGTAGCTTTTTATATAACTATATGGTGGAGTTTTTTTAATTAAATGTGTATGTTGGCAATCCAAATTATGCATAGAAAGAAAACCAAACATAACCACCAACTGCTCTCCCTCCCAATGAAACAGGAATCATCAAATATGCATGGAGGCCAATAAACTGTTTCCATCTCTCGTTTCACATAAATATTATCTATTTTTATAACATTCTGACACTGTGAGGCTGAGGGAGAAAACAAAAACTCTGCAAGGTATGAGAGGCTACTTTAGTTTTCAGAAAATTAGGCAAGATTGGAGAATGTGGACCATCATCCAAATTTTACCAGGTACTGCCAAAGCACTGCTGGGAATAGCTTGGCAATCATAAGGACTAGAATCTTAATGTTTTAAGCAAACCAAGATTTTCAAGAAATTAAATTAGCCCTCAGCTGAACTGTAGCCTTAATGGCCACTTATACAATCAGATGTTTACAAGAGCCAGGATCCTGTGGGTAACTGGAATATCAGGAAAGATTTGGTGATCAGTCCAAGTGGGTGCAAAACAAATGCTATGTTGAAAACTAGACAAATCAAGCTCTCAGTTTTCTTCTAAGGAAGCTTTATAGTGAATCCTGGACTTAGGACTACAATTGAGTCCAACATTTCTGTTGCTAAGTGAAATAGTTATTAAGTGAATTTTGCCCCATTTTATGATCTTTCTTGCCACAGTTGTTAAGTGAATCACGAGAGATGTTAGGTTAGCATAGTGGTTGTTAAATGAATCTGGCTTCCCTATTGACTCTACTTGCAGACGTTGCCAAAAGGTGATCACCTGGCCTCAGGGCACTGTAACCATCATAAATACAGTATGAACGAGTTGCCAAGCATCCAAATTTTGATCACATGACCATGGGAATACTGCAATGGTCACAAGTGTGAAAAACGGTCACCAGTCACTTTTTTCAGTGTCGTAACTTCAAACTGTCACTAAATGAACTGTGATAAGTAAATGACTACCATATTTCTCACAAGTTAATAGCTTGCCAAACATTTCACTCTCTAAAGCTTGGTATTTGGGGGGTGGGAGGGGGGCTAGAAATGGAATGGGCTAGTAAAAGAGACACTGATTTATTGTTTTTCTCCTTTGCCAGACCACTGCATTGCTAATGGGACTCTTTCTGCAACCAGGATAGGCTAGTAAAGGAGACACCGTGTACCAAGATAAGGGAGGATTTTTATCACATGGCACTTTAAAACCCTTGTACAATCCAGCCATAATAATACAGTTCAGCCAAGCTGTCATTCCTTTGCATACTGATGAGATTTTTAAAAATCTCTTCTAGTAATGCACCTGCCACAAAGGATTTAAGGGACATCGTGCCCACAACCTCCTCCAGTACCCCTCATTCTTCAGGTTGTGACCAAGCCAAGAGCAACCAAGAGAGCCAAGAGAGCCTTGGTGGTGCAGGCTGTTAAATGCCTAGCACTTAAGTTCCAGCTGCCTGCAATTAGTGCAGGCTCAAATCCCACCAGGCTCAAGGTTCCATCCTCTCGGGGTAGGTAAATTGAGGACCCAAGATTGTTGGGGGCAATAAGCTGACTTCGTAAAAATGCTGCTTAGTAATAAGCAGGCATATACAATGGAATGAAGGCTATTGCTGAGCGCATTGGGTTGTGCTCCAAAAATTGTAAGCCCTGAGTCTCCGGAGAAGGGCGGCGTATAAATATGAAAAAAAACAAACAAACCACTTTGACCACTGCATGGGCTGGAGAGGGGCAAAACTGCTTGTGTGAAAAGCAAGCCTGTTCATTCTGTCTTGTACCTTACTTGGAATCCACATCAAGAGCAATCACTGACTCTTTAAACTTCACTCCCAGCTGTATTAAATATACATGAGACAAATATGCAATGTGCAACAAGCTTTACAGAACCCAGTAAAAGACACCCAAGACAACCTGACACCATGCAGCAATTATGTCAAGACTGTTGGTAAATGTGCTTTAAAACCTACTTGATCGTTATTTACACACAGACACACAAACCCGTAATGCCCGATTTACAACAATGACATTACAGTTGTTAATATTCCAACATCAGAGTTCATACTTCAGATTAAACCTGAAGTTTAGTTAAGGTATTAGTCTACATCCTAAAGACTTCGTTTCAAGATTGAAGTATGATTAAGGGTGTGTTTCTCAACCGTGACAACTTTAGGATGTGTGGACTTCAACTCCCAGAATTCCCCAGCCAGCAATGCTGTTTCAGCAATGAGAAACACTGGGTTAAAAGTATTAGTTAATATTTTTATTAGTTAGTCTTACTGGAAGACTGATGCAATCATTCTCTCTCAGCCTACCTCACACTGGTCCGTGGCTGTGGGGAAAGACAAAAGGAGGAATATGTATGCCACCTTGAGATCCAAAATTGAGGTATAAATTTAACAAGCTTGAGTTATTTATAAAAATAATAAAGGCGGGGTTTGAAAAATGTAAAATGAACAACTAAGTAAACCAGAACAAAACAAACTACATGATGGCTTAGTATTCTGTGTGAACCCCAATCTATGACTAAGGATATCAAGCATAACCTACAGGTGCAGGCAGACCATTACAAATTCTACCAACACAAGCAAAATATTCACAGTCATGCCTCATTCCCATCATCCAAAATTCAATGTTGCCTTTAAGACTGTGAATTCAAATTTTGTCATGAATCTTTAAGGTGAGAGTAATGAGGACATTCCTGAATGCAGACAGGAGTCTGGCAACATATGCACAAATTAACCCATCTAGGATAAATTGCAACCCTTGGTACCTTATCATTAGGAACACATTGTGAATCCCAGCTTCACCCACACGCATACATGCATTGAAGGGGAGGGGGAAACAACCTGGATTTATCCAGGCTCTTTATCACATGCTGGGGGCACAGCAAATGACTCATGTGTTTTTTTTAAAAGGGTAGATTTTAAATCTTTACAGTTTTAATTGTGAGAGGGGGAGGTGCAATTTCCTGTACCACCAACAGTATTCTGAAATAAATGCACTGCTGTAATAGAAAAATGATCAAAAATTACTTTCCCTTCCAACAAAAGACTTCCTTTTTAAAAATAGGAAGTTTAAACAGTCACCGACTTTGGTTGAACTGAAGATGAAATCAACTGGAAAGCAAAAGATGCCGCACATTTTAAATTCTCACCAGATTAGTTTTAACCAACTTGTATGCTGAAATATCTCAAGTATCTGAATTCTAGTATGGCGGCATGACAACACCCCCTGGGGCAGAGGAAAGAAAGAACAAGCTGTGTTCTCAATTTTAAAAAGAAAAGTCTAAAAAGATAAAGTGGGAGACACATCCTTGGGAGGATATGGTGAAAGATCCTATTTAAACAAAGGATTTTTCTGAAGGGGGGATGAAGAATACCATTGATTAATACGTGAGGGTCAGAGTGATGATGGGAGCTGGATTATATCCAGATTATGTCCATACTATGTCGTATTCCTTTCATGCTTCTAAGAGTCTCCTATCCACCTTCCCAGAAACAATATTGGTTGCAGATGACCAATTTTCTCGCTTCTGCCTCCATCCTGATGACAAAGCTGTCCTCTTTTCAACTCAGAAAACTGCAGAATAAGCCCCTTTCCACACAATCTCTAGTTCCCACTAGACTTTCATCACTCCTGCCTTCTCATTCATCCCTCTTCCTCTAAAATTACTCTTTCAGCCTCTCCTTAAAATCCCCGATTTCTGCCAGACAATCTTAAATATTTCCCACCCAGCTTTTCTCCTGCAAATCTGCCTGCTGCATCCTATTGTAAATGTCCTTTCCCTCAACTTTTCCTTCTTATACATCTGCAGCATTAACTCAAGTTACCCTCAGGGTCTCCATTCTGATTTTTTCCCATTCCACACCCAATTATCTCATCCTATGAACTTATGTATTGTAAATCTGCATTATCCCTTTATGCTCTTCTCTGGTCCCTCTACAATGTACTGCTTCCATAAACTATACAGGTAGACTTCGACTTACTACAAAGTTACAATGGCACTGAAAAAAGTGACTTATGACCATTTTCACACTTATGACCTTTGCAGCATCCCTATAGTCATGTAATCAAAATTCTGCCACTTGGCAACTGACTCATATTTATGACAGTTGCAATGTCCTGGGGTCGACTTACGACCACAACTGAGTCCAAAATTTCTACTGTTAAGTGAGACATTTGTTAACTGAGTTTTGCCCCATTTTACCACCTTTCTTGCTCAGTTGTTAAGTGAATCATTGCAGTTGATAATTTACTAACCCAGTTGTTAACTGAATCTGACTTCCCCATTGACTTTGCTTGTCCGAAGGTCGCAAAAGGGGATCACATAACCTTGGGACACAGCAACAGTCATAAATATGAACCAGTGGTCAAGCATCTGAATTTCAAACACATGATTATGGGGATGCTACAAAGGTCGTAACTGTGACAAATGGTCATAAGTCAGATTTTTCAGTGCTGTTGCAACTTAAATGGTCACTAAATGAACTGTTGTAACTTGAGGACTACCTGTACTAACAGCTGACCAGTAACCTGTATCAATAAATGGCATTTTATTAAATAACCTTTAGGATAATGCCTCCCCAATATTCCTGTATGTACTGTATATATTCATTCCAACATCAAGGCAAACAGGGCTACATTTAAACCTTCACTTCCAATTCAAGTCCTACTATGGGTAGTCCTCGGCTTACATCATAATTGAGCCCAACATTTATGTTGCCAAAAACGAGACATTTATTAAGTGAATTTTGTGGCCCATTTTGCGACTTTTCTTGCTACCGTTGTTAAGTGAATTGTCGCAGTTGTTCATTTAGTAACCTGGTTGTTAAGTGAATCTGGCTTCCCCCATTGACTTCACTCATCAGAAGGTCTGAAAAGGTGTTCATAAAATCTGGGGGGAACACCGTACCTATCACAAATATGAACCAATGGTCAAGCATCCAAATCCTGCTGACGTGACCATGAGGATGCTGCCATGGTCACAAAGTGTGAAAAATGATCATAAGTCCCTTTTTCCAGTGAGGTAATTTCAAATGGTCACTGAATGAACTGTTGTAAGTCGAGGACTCCTTATCAGTTATCAATAACCCACCACCACCACCCTTCAGCAGATACCCATAAGCCCAAATTGTGCCATCAGCGCCTCTGCTAACAAACAGCCCGAGATCTCGACCCTCTTTCCCCCCACCCTCAGCCTCGACCGAGTCACGGTCTCCTCCTCCAGTGAACGGGAGCGAACAAACCAGGATTAGCCTCAAGAGCCCCGCGATGATGCCGCCTCCCCCTCCCCGTCCCCCTCCAGACGCGGTTTTGCCTTCAAGGACCAGGATTAAAACCGGGCAAAATCATGGGAGGAAATGATCGGCCTCCCATCCCTCCCCACCTTCAGCCCCAGCCGCCCACCCAGGGCTCCTAAAGGGCTTTCGGCATCCTCGGATGGCACTTCCACCCCGAAGGGGGGGGGGAGCAAGCACGGACCGGGAGGGCGATCAGGTGGGGCCGGTCAGCCGAGCGCATCGCGGGTGGGAAAGGACGGTTCCCCGGACGATGATGGAAGAGGAGGAGCCCCCTCCTGCTGGCGCGAGGAGGAGACCCCGTGGGCTCCCTCCTCAGGACCGGGGCGCCTCACTCCGCTCACCTCCTCCTGCCGCTGAGTCCGGCGGCGCACCCCAACCGCCCGCTTCGGGGGTGACGGCTCCGGCTCCCGCCTCGGCTCCTCCAGCGGAGCCCGTCTCGTCGGACGCCTCCAGGTCCATAGCTGGCGGAGGCCCGCGCCCGCCTCGCCTCAGCCCGCGACCCGCCGCTGCTTCAGCTAAGCAGAAGAAGAGAGAGAGAGAGAGAGAGAGAGAGAGAGGAAAAAAAGAGAGAGAGGGAGAGACCGGGCGGGAGACTACTCGGCAGCAACGCGCAGGCGCCAGCTCGGCAGCCGGACCGCGAGGTCGGAGGGCTAGAGCGCCCCGCCAAGGGAGCGGAAGAGGAGGCTATTATTTGTTCGGCCATCCCCTCCAACGATAGGTTCCGGCTTGGTTTTGGAAACATTAGGAAGCTTAGGCTGGGAGGGGGACGCTCTGGGAAGCTGGCGCTTTTCTCTTGAGCATGTGGTGCACAGTTGCTTAGGGCCAGAAGGATAGTTTGGAGTCGTGGAACGTCCAGGGGGGGACGGGGGAGGGAAAGGGGAGGGGGAGAGGTTGCATTTATCTCCCTGCAGCTTGAGGTTGCAAGCATGTTGTGGGGTGCAGTTGTTTAATCATGATTGGTGGCGTAAGCCACCGTTGACTGGTTTTACTAACAGCTATAAATCATGGTCTACTGTGCAACAGATGAAGTTAAACCAATCAGCTGAGGGTTCAGCGGGATGTTCAAACGAGGATCGTATTAACATTGCATTTTCTGTCCTCACGTTGTTTCAATTTCCCTATTTACTTGGGCTTTTGAGGATAAAGCTGGAATTTGTCAATTCAAGCAAATATTTATTTGTTCGTGCTTTTTTAAAATAATTGTTAACTGGAAAAGTTAGAGAACTGTGTTAATGTATGGTGACAAAAAAGTCAGGAGGATTCTGATGATAAGTATACTACCCAGAGTCATTGTGAATTGGGCATTTTACAGTGTATATTAAATATAAGAGTCTTCCTAATTTTTTGCCACGATAGATTAACACAGCTCTCCTCTACAACTCAGAACACACAATTCTTTCTTTGCAAACCAGGAACTCTGCCCAATATTTATTGATTGATTTTTATTGATCATTTAAAATTGTACAGCTGCTTTCTTATTGACCATTCTAGGCAGCTGATAATGTATTTGTGGCAGGAAAAAATAATTTTTCCTCCCTATCTTTTGGAAGTGACCAGACTCAAATCCAGCCCCTGATTTTGCTAATCCAATCAAGACCCAAATTGACCCAGATAAAGCCCCCCCCACCTAATCCCATCTAAACCAAAGAATAGAAGTCTCCTCACCAGCTCATTGCAAAAGCCAGTCCGATGGTTAAAGCACTGGGCTAGAAACCAGGAGAGTGAATTCTAGATGACCTTGAGCCAGTCACTACCTCTCAGTCCTTGGAAGCACGCAATGGCAAACCACTTTTGAAATGTTGCCAAGAAAACTGCAGGGACTTCAGTAGATAGACCCTAGGAATCACAAAGGCATACCAGCTCAAGTAGAGTCCCAGGGCAGTCCTAGGAAGAAAATTACAACATATTAACAAGCTGAGAATCCCCAACAGTCTATCCTTAAATCAGGGACATCTCTCTCTCTCACACACACACACACACACTCTCTCTCTCCCTCCCTCTCAACATTCCAACTCTTCCCCACAGAACTGACCAAGCAAATCAGATCCTTAAGATTGCCTCAACTCTTATGTAAAAAAAACCCTTGGTTTCCCATTGTTTGGCCATAAGGAACATCCCTAAGGGATCATTGTAATAAAGGGGGTTCCTTTTTTTTTCTGTTGTACTCTGAACTTCTGAATATTTCACAAAAGATTGGAAATTCACTCTTTGGAACATCTTACCATGTAAAGTAAGATTTGCAACCACCTTCCTATCTTTCTGCAAGAGCCTGGCACTGCTGGTTGGCCTGGGGTCCCAATGCAGAATATGGCTGGTAGGCTGATGGCAGACTCCACTTCCCACCCCCTTGTTCTCTGCTCTCCATCCATCCTTCTTTTTTGTTATCATATCGGTGTATTCTCATTGTGTCATTGTACATTGTTTATCTTATTTTACTTCTGCTTACACTCCTTTTATTTTCTTCCTTTTTATTGCTGTAAAGCACCTAGAGTAGCCCTATGGTGAGATAGGTGGCAAATAAATTTCAATCAATCAATCAGAATAGAGTTGGAGGGGACCTTAGAGGTCTTCTAGTCCAACCCCCTGCTCAAGCAGAAGACCCTATACAATTTGAGACAAGTGCCTGCCCAGTCTCTCCTTAAAAACCTCCAGTAATGAAGCATCCAGAACTTCTGTTTAATAAACTTTATTTAACAAATAAAATAAATACATAATAAAATGAAATGCTACATTAAAACCACTAAAAAAACTGTTGTGCCATGCAAAGAAAAGAACTCTTAGCCATACATACACATATATTTGTACTGCCCAATAATTCTAGGGAATTGCCTCTTGGAAAAAAAACACCTTTGGGAGAACTTGCTTTGCGTTTAATTTCATTAACGTTAAAGGCAATTCTCTACTAGCAGTTTGAAAATATGCAAATGCAAGTAGATTAATAAATACTATTTTGATGGGAAGGTAACAGTGTTCCATGAGCCTTTGGCATATAGCCAGGTTGGCCACATGACCATGGAAAATGTCTTTGGATAACACTGGGTGGACATAACTGACAGGGAAATCTTCACCTTTTTCATGATCGACATTGAGATATGAATAAAAGTATTACAGAACTTCCGAAGTATCTTAAATTCCTCCTTTTAGTCCGATTAAAAGCTATTTCGTAACCACTTCTGGAAAGATTTTAGCATGCCAGCTGTTTATGTATTTGAAGCTACTGCAGCAAAATATTCCCAGTTTACAGAAATATTAAGCTTTCCTCTGTACACCTTGGAAAGAGTGACACCTTCTGGCGGATATCACTCTCTGGATCTTTGTTTTTATTTTTTTTAAAGATAGCTTTATTAGAGTTTTTAAACTAGAAAAATAAAAGCTATCAAAAAGGAACAGTTAAGAGAAAAAAAGGAAAAAGAAAGAGAAAAGTCAAAGTGAAAAAAAAGAAAGGAAAAAGCAATACAAAGAAATAACTTCCAACTTTCTTTTACAACAGATCCGTGTATCTGCCATTCTTAAATGGAAGAAGGGGGGTTTGATACAAGAAATTCTTTTTTATGTAACCTGAATATCCTAATTCTTGTACTGAATATGACCTTTTACACGATTTAAAATCATTGAATGGCACCCCAGGTGCCTGGAAACTTGGAGAGATAGCAAGAGATGGCAAGAGGAGAAGGGGCCATCTAAATTCCAATTCCAAAAGAAACTTTCTCGGAATCTCTTCTTAGCTACGTTCTCAGAGGCGAGGGGAAAATAACATGTTTGCTTCTGCATATTGGCGAAATCCACATCGGACTAAGGGGAGGGATTCTAAAACTCCCTTTATCTGAGCTGCGTGCCTGGAAGGATATCAGACCCTGCTTTGAATGTTGACTTGCTTTCTTCCTCTTCAATAAAGAATTCCTTTTGAAATACCCAGTTTTCAAAAGTTCATTCTTATCGTCTGAAGGGGGAGGGGACAGTCTGGTCCTTACAGATATATAAGTACAGCTAGTTCTCAACTTGCAACAGTTCGTTTACAGATCATTCCTCCTGCGTTTTATTTTGTCACTGTCATCTTCAATCATTTATTTATTTATTGGGCACACGTGTCTCAAATCCAGTAAGACTCTGAGCAGCTTGCATTTGGTTTTTGCAATAGTTCAACAGTATCACCAAATTTAATAGAAACAACAGTAGGAAAAATTACCACAAGTAATAAGTAACCAAACAACACAAGGTAGTGCTTTTCTAATTTCTAGAAACATTGCACAACTGTTTGCAATGGCTGCGTTTGCATAACGACATTCATGATTTACTGAATTAAGTCACTGCTATGGTTTGTACACAGCACTGACTGTGCACACTGACTTATGCAAAAACAGTGTTAGATGCCAACCCTGAACCTGGCTGAGGCCATCTTGGAGGCTTCAGGGTTGCCACACAACAGAGGAGGGGAAATAGTTAGATGGGATTTTGTAGCCAAAACAATAAAGCTCTCCTGTGGGAACCAAGGACATCCTCACAGGTGGCTGGCCAGAGGAGGAGTGAAGTAACCAAGCAACCAGCCAGCACCTGGATTGGATAGCGTGACCAGTGACTTGGGGGAAAGGGAAAACATTTACTTTTAATTAGGTGAAAGCCACAGGAACTTTCAGAGTCGGCTTTCACCAGTCATGCCAATATGATGCATCCAGGGGTCAGCTTCAAAAATTTTAGCAACAGGTTATCTGCCTGGTTGCTGGGTGGGCGTGGCCATGGTGGGCATGGCCTAGTCAGCCTCCTGCATCATGGGAGGGGCATTTTGCGTTCCTCGAGTTCCGGGGGTTTTCCTTGAGCCTCCAGGAGAGCCAAAATGGTCTCCCCAGGCTCCAGGGGCTCTCTGGAAGCTGGAAATGGGCCCATTTCCGGCTTTCCCAAACTTCCAGGAGGCCCGTTTTTTGCCCTCCCCAAGCCTCCGCATGTGCCCTGCACTTACCTGCATCCATGTGGGGACCGCGTGGGGACTCCGGGGAGGGGAGGGGTAGGCTGGGCCAGCCAGGAGTGGGATTTGTGGCTTCTCCGAACTGCATAGAATCTTAGCTAGGGGCTCTCCCGAACCCCTGCGAACCCCCAGCAGCCCCCCCCGGATGTATCCAATAAAGCTGTTCTTTGAGGAATTTGCCTGCCTGGGAGTTCTACTTTCTATGGGTGCATTACCTGGAACCCTGACATTATACTCTCTCACACAACACAACAATTGTTGACATTTCTCTCTTTCACTGTCCCTGAATAAGCTGATAGTCCTCAGCTTATGACCGTAATTGAGCCCAGAATTACGGTCATACGTTGTGTTGGTATATGGAGGCATCATGTAATCAGACCCAATTTGTTGACATTTTTTTTGTGACAGTTTTTAAGTGGATGCATTGGTTGTTAAATACAGGTAGTCTCGACTTATGACTAAAATTGAGCCCAAAATTTCTGTTGTTAAGTGAGACATTTGTTAACTGAATTTTGCCCCATTTTACGACCATTCTTGCCACAGTTGTTAAGTGATTCACTGCATTTGATAAGTTAATAACCCGGTCGTTAAGTGAATCTGCCTTACCCATTGACTTTGCTTGTCAGAAGGTTGCAAAAAGTGATCACACAACCCTGGGACACAGCAATGGTCATAAATAAGTTTCCAAGTATCTGAATTTTGATCATGGGGATTCTTCAAACATCGTAACTATGAAACATGGTCGTAGCTCACTTTTTTCAGTGCCATTGTAACTTTGAACAGTCACTAAGTGAATTGTTGTAAGTGGAGGAGTACCTGTATATCTGTTTTATCCATGGGCATTCTTCGTTGGAAATCAGCGTTTGGGACTGGAACTTCTATCACTAAGCAATGTGGTCGCTGAGTGAGTTGCATGCAATTTTATGACTGTGGTCATTAAGTGAATCTAGCTCCCCTCGTTGACTTGATCAGAAGCCCCCTAGGAAGGTCACAAATGGTGATTAGGTGGCACTGGTCAACCCTCATAAATGTATGTTGGTTGCCAAGCGCCTGAATTTTGAATGCATGACTGTGGAGATGCGATGCCAATTGCAGAAGGTCAAGTCTAAATCATTTTTTCCAGCACTGTCGTAACTTCAAACCATTGTTAAATGAATGGTCGCCGTAAGTTGAGAACTGACTCTTAAAGAATGAATCAACTCCTTCAATCCTGTGACATCCCTTTAAGGACTGGGAGACTCATATCTTCCTTTTGCCTTGTCATCTTTGGGTTAAATAGACCCAAATCTTTTCATCCTTTTTTCAAAACCCCTCATCATCCTTGCAGCTTTTCTCTGTACTCTTTCCAGCTTCTCAGCATCCTTCTTATATTGTGTATAGTTAATGTTTATTTATTAAATTTACGCACCACCCAAACTCACTGTTGTCACATTGGAATTATAGTTTAGAACCTTTCCAGTTGACAGCCCGGAGCTGGGGTGGGAGCGGGGAAAGAGGCAATTTTGTGGGAGGGGCAGGTGCATTTGTATGTGTGTGTGCATGCAAGCACTCACTACTCACAGATAACAGATAAGGTCCCTTCCAACTCTGATTATCTGTTATCAGAGTTGGAAGGGACCTTGTAGGTCATCTAATCCAACCCCCCCGCCCAAGCGGGAGACCCTACACCATTTCTGACAGATGGCAGACCAATCTCTTCTTGAAAGTCTCAAGTGATGGGGCTCCCACAATTTCTGAAGAAGGCCAGCTGTTCCATTGGTTGATTGCTCTCACTGACAGAAAGTTTCTCCTTATTTCCAGGTTAAATCTCTCCTTGATCAGTTTCCATCCATTATTCTGTGTCTGGCCTTTGGGTGCTTTAGTTTAGAAAATAGCTTGATCCCTTCCTCTCTGTGGCAGTCCCTCAAATATTGGAGCACTGCTATCCAATCTCCCCTGGTCCTTCTCTTCACTAGACTAGCCATGTCCAGCTCCTGTAACCGCTCTTTATACGTTTTAGTCTCCAGTCCCCTAATCATCCTGGTTGCTCTTCTCTGTACTTGTTCTAGAGTCTCAACATCTTTTTATAGTGTGGTGACCAAAACTGGAGGCAGTACTCTAGGTGTGGTCTTACTAAGGCTTTATAGAGTGGTATTAGTACCTCACTTGATCTCGATTGTATCCCTCTGTTAATGCAATTTAGGATTGCATTAGCTTTTTGCTGCTGCTGCACACAGGCTGGCATATTTAACTGGTTGTCCACTAAGACTTCAAGATCCTCACAGTTACTGCTATTGAGCTCACATTAGTGGGACCATGAATGCTTGCAGGAGGGGTGCCACAAGTATCTGCAATGCTCGCACAAATGGTGCCACAAATGCCTGTGACGCTCACGCAAGTGGGGCCATGAGCCCCCGCAATGCTTGTGTGAGTGGAGCTGTGCATACACGTACACACAACAGCTGGCTACTCATGCAACCTGGTTGTGAATAGGCCTTCACCTGGTAGTGGGCTGCAGCCCACAGCTTGGGGACCCCTGACTTAGAGGGTTCTGGAGGCCAGATAGTACTTAAAGCCAATTCTGGCCTACAGGTATGTCTGCTCAAGCCTACAGGTTTCTCAACTGGGATAATGGATTAATGGTTCATAGTGGTTCATGGATTTTCTGGTGGGAGTACTATGATAAGAACACTTTAAAAAAAAAGTCCAAAATTTCACAAGATCCCCCAAACTCAAGAGACTTTCTGACTTCATTTAGAAGCTCACAACTTTCTAACTGGAATAATGAAATGACATGCTACCGTGTTTCCCCGAAAATAAGACCTACCCCGAAAATAAGACCTAGCCATTTCCAAAAAAACTCCCTAATATAAGACCTACCCCAAAAATAAGACCATAGTGTAAAATCTCCCAGTTCCAGGAGACTTTTCAGGAGCAACGTTTAGCACTGTACTTGAATAACCATTTCCCCCTATAATAACTCACAACCAATATTTAAATAAATAAATATTAAGACCTACCCGAAAATAAGACCTAGTGTTTTGGGAGCCAAAATATATAAGACAGTGTCTTATTTTCGGGGAAACACGGTATTTAGACTATAAGAGCCATGATGGCCCGGTGGTTAGAATGCAGCATTGCAAGCTAACTCTGTTGGTTGTCAGCAGTTCAATTCTCACCAGCTCAAAGTTGACTCAGCTTTCCATCCTTCCGAGGTTGGTAAAATGAAGACCTAGATTGTTGCAGGCAATAAGCTGACTTGGTAAACCCACTAATGTCCCAGCAGATGGCCTTCAGAGGCAGTCCCACTGCCATCAAGGCTAAAAGCTCTTGGTGGATCTGAAATATATATCAGATTTTTGGGGAAGGTATTGATTGAAATCTCATGTGTAACCTAAACAAAAACTTGAATTTTCTCTGAAGTTAGCTTTGCCACATATATTTGGTGGCCAGAAAAATAAATTGCAAATTAAAGAACTCATCAGGCTGTTACTTCTAGAGGCCAAATTGGTCATTGCCAAACAACAGAAAGGTCTAGCTATTATCTCATGGAATAGATGGGATAAGATTTGGTCTATAGTCCTGGTGCTGCAGTGGTTAGACTGCAGTATTGCAGGCAAACTTTGCCCACAGCCTGGAGTTCGATGCTGATGGGGCTCAAGGTTGACTCAACTTTCCACCTTTCCAAGGTCAATAAAATGAGGAGCCAGATTGTTGAGGGCAATATGCTAACATTGTAAAACTCC
>CM019148.1:362069877-362166684 GCA_009733165.1 Naja naja
TCTCTCTCTATATTTGAGTCCAGTCAGGTGTCTCAAAGTGGGAGGCATTTGTTCCGGAGTGATGTCCACATAAACCGGGATGACCTTCGCCCCTTTCTGGTGTACGGTATGGATCAGGTTCCAGTCCAAAATGCGCTGGCACCAAGGGTCAGTTACCGAATGGGGGGTCAAGAGGACGATGGCAAGTCGGCTGCTTTGGATGATCTCGTTCACAGAGGCCAAGACCGGCTTCCCGGCCACGTGGTCCTGATGTTCGACGTAGCCATGGAAACCACAGGCAACCAGCATCTCATGGATAGCGGTGGCAATGGCATCATCCTCCAGGCAGTACCAGAGAGAGAAATCGTATTGGAACGAAGGAGATGTCATGGCATAAAAATTATGGGGGAGCTGCCCCTGGGGCAAGTGGTGATTTTTTGTCACCCCCACCCCCACCCCACCCCACAAAGAACCACTTGTCCCAGCCTATCTCTGTGTGTGGAAACTCTGTGGAAACTTCCCCTCGGCTTTCCCCAAAGGGACCTGTTTTGTTCTGAACGTCTGTGTGAAGGAAACAAAACGAGAGCCAAATGGAGCTGCGGAGAACTAAGAGCAACAGGGAATCTAGGGCCACAACAATAAAAACAACGCTAACTGCACAACTGGGCATCTCAGCGTGAGCACAGCGAAGAGATCCAGGCCCTCAAGAGGCTTGTAGCAGGCGGCTGGCTTGGGCGCACAATTCACGGAACCTAAAACACAAGACAGTGTTGAAGATGTGTAGCGTAGGCATGCTGAAATCACATCACAATGGCGAGTCTGTAGTTCAAAGCATGGCATGGGATCCTGCAGGGGGGAGAAGGCGGGTCACACACGACTGTGGTCACTTCCCCCCAGAAAAGTATCTCACAAGGCCCTCTGCTTCATCTCTAAAATGCCCTGCTCCAGGGTTGCTCCGGCCAGTTTCAGCTCCTCACACTTCTCCTTGAGCAAACTGCAGGCCTTCTGGAGGCGGTGATTCATCTCCACGTAGGACTGGGTCAGCCGGTACAGGCGTTCCCTCTTGGCCTCTGGATCTTCATTCTTCGTTGGGGTGGGCAAATCTGAAGGCAGGCAAAATGGGAACCGGGTGGGTGGGGGTGGGGTGGGTAGAAAAGAGAAACAGAGATAATGATAGAGAACATTTGGAGCTCAGGGTTGACATGAGGGGTCCTTGGTGCTCTCTGAGCTTGGTTGTTTTCTTGCAGATGTTTCATTACCAAACTAGGCAACATCATCAGGGCTAGTAGGCAGTGGGGGTTTGCTCTCATTTTATATTTTAGTGACTTGCCCTGTCAGTTTTTGGTGACAATGGTTCTGTAGGTTCTTTGGTTGGGCTGTTTACTAGTAGCTTGTTTGGCAGTTCCTTGATTGGGGTACTGTTTACTTCTTGATTGTGGGTCTGATGCAGTGGTGGTATTCAATTTTTTTTACTACCAGTTCTGTGGGCGTGACTTGGTGGGCGTGGCAGCGGAAGGATACTGTAAAATCCCCATGTCCACCCCACTCCAGTGGAAGGATACTGTAAAATCACCATTTCCACCTCCCTCCAGCGGAAGGATACTGTAAAATCCCCATTTCCACCTCACTCCAGCGGAAGGATACTGTAAAATCCCCATTTCCACCTCCCTCCAGCGGAAGGATACTGTAAAATCTCCATTCCCTCCCCACCCCACTAACCTGCTTTCCAGCTCCGTTCTCCTGTGCAGAGCAACAAAAGAAGACCCAGCCAATCAGCTGGGACTCGGGAGGCAGAGAAGAGATGGGGGTGGGGCCAGTCAAGAGGTGGTATTTACCGGTTCTCCAAACTACTCAAAATTTCCGCTATCGGTTCTCCAGAACCTGTCAAAACTGGCTGAATACCACCTCTGAAGTCTTAATATTAATCTCTGCTCTCTACTAGCACTGATGATGTTACCTGGTTTATAATGAGACATTTACAAGAAAACAACCAAGCTCAGAGAGCACCAAGGTCTCCTCAGATAGAAATAAAGTGTGCTACCTTTGTGCAGCACCTACACAGCTTAGCAATAAAGCATTGGCTGGCACCCAGATCATCCTAGTTTCAATATGACACATCTAGGTTCAGCTACAAAGAACCCAGTCAGAAGTTCCGGAGAATAGTTGGGTTCAGGTTCATGTTACAATGAGTCAGTTTCATGTTATAGTGCAGTCGTAACTCATAGAAAATTGAAACCCAAAGTCTTTCTTTTAGGATTACTGGATAAGATTTTCCCTGATAAATCTTCCTAAAAGATTTGGAACGTTATCGTTGTATATGCTGGCCGCGGCGAGAATTTGATATGCACAGAAATGGAAAGATATATCAATCCTTGCCACTAAAAAATGGATGGAAAAGGTGAAGCTAGCAAAAATGGCAAAAGTGACATTTCCTATTAGAAAAAAATAACATATCCAGCTTTGTTCCTCCCTGGAAATCACTTCTGGACTTTGGGCTCGAGACAGAAAAATAAATGAATTCTTGATTTTGCTGATTAATAGAACTGGCTGATATAGAAAATGGCTAATATTTGTCTTGTAAAAGTAAAAAGTGGAGGTTGTAATTCCATTCTCTACTTTAACTATGCTGAAAAAAGTTGGAAGTCAATGGTCTTACACCTTTCTATCCCTTTTCTTCCCTTTTTCTATCATCCTCATTTGTGTTTTGTATTGTGATAATTGTAATAGAACATCTAAAAAGAAGTTCTGGAGAACAGTATTCCCCAAACGAAACTTATTTGATTTCCAGCTGGATTCAATTTAACTTCCTCTATTTCTAATAAAATCTGAGCTTCATCTAAAACCATGAGAATTAAATTTATTCTATAACTATTAAATATTTCACTTTCCAGAAAATTATACTAAGATCAATCCAGCAGCTTCAATAGGACTGGTGTTGTGGTTTGCCAGCAGCCGGTGCAGATGGCTGAGGTATCGGACAGTGAGGATGAAAGGGAACCAGGGAGTCTGGTGAGAACTTGGATGAGGGTCCTGCATCCGAAGCAGGGATGGGGCCAGAACCATCTGAGAGTGTGGTGCTGCCTTCGGAGTCTGGCAGCAGCGAAGCAGAGGACCCAGGGGAGCCTGTTCCCAGTGTGTGTGTGCACAGGGCTGCTAGAAGGAGAGAGCAGCTGAAGCAGAGAGGGCGATTCAGGAGTAAGGCTGGAAGGTGATTGTCCCTCCCATAAGGGATAAAAGTCAGCCCTCGGTGACGGTGCTCTTTGCAGGAAGCAAAGAAGTTCATTGGGTTCTCATACCTCAGTGAAGCCCTGCGAACTCTGGTTTGTTTATACTGGAACTCCTGTCAGTTTATATTCTAAGTAATTGGACTTCTGTTTCTTGGCAGCATCCTGCAACACTGAAAAGCATGCTCTTATCTGGAGGAACTGTGTCTAATGAGTTTTGGCTGGGAATGCAAGTAATTCCCAGCGTTGCATTAAAAAAGGTTTTACTTTTAATTTCAGTTAGTGTTTTATTAAGTTTGACGAAGCCTGGGTTAGAACAACTGGAAATCACAGAATGTTAAGGCCACACTCAATCCACAGTGCATTTACTTAGGCCACAGAGGTGGGGAACTATGGCCCCTTTTTAACATGTGGATTTCAATTCCCAAAATTCCTGAGCAGTCATGGAAGTCCACAAATCATAAAAGGGCCACAGTCTCCCAGGCAATACCTCTCTCCACAGATCCAGTCCCTGGTACCCAAAAGGTTGGGGCCTCTGCCTTAATGGATCTGGGTTATTATTTCTGTCAGCCAGGCATTTAGATTCATAAACCAGGTGTCAAGAGTTCCGATGAATGCCCTAATTCATGAGCCTCGAGCCAAGTTTCAAAAGAAATCCAAGTATTTATTAGGAGCAACATGTTGGCACTTTTTCCAAGTGCAGTCGGCCCTGCCTTATGTAATTTACTGTTCACCTGTGACCCTGTTTCCCCCCTCCTCCCAGGGTGTGTCATAAATCACATTCTCCAATGAAGCACTCGAGGGCTGTGGAAAACACACCTCTCCAGCTGGGCTTAATAACTTGAGACACAATCTGGAGAAAGGTATGCATGGAATGTGCTTCTGATCATAGCAATGAACTGCTCCATCAGATCCCCCACCTTCTTATGGCAACTCAAGAGCAAGCCAGGAATGCTTTATGAGTTGACACCAGGTTTTGTGGCTTAGCATTGTCTGTAAACTCAAAGGATGTTTCTAATATGCCGGCTGGCTGGGCAACCTAGACGCAGTTTCCTAGCACCCACAGACCAGCACAGCCAAATCTTTCATCAACCATTCCATTTGGTGGGGTTTTGGAACCCCACTTCGCCTCCCCAAAATTGGCAGATCTTTTAGGGACGAAGGTGTTGGTAGTAACAGAACCTGAACATACATTGCTCCTCCCTCATCTTGATGGTCCATGAAATTAAGAAAGGATCCCTTCTGAGACATTGGCTATGCCACCATTCCTCCTGCAGGCTAAGCAGTTTCTGATCTATTGCCTAGTTTGCAGCTCTTCCTTCTGTCTCCCAAGGTCATTCGCACAGACCATTAGAATTTACTATTTTTAGAGACAGATGGAAACTCCAGCCTTTTCCTTTGCATTCAGGGCAGAATGGTTATCCTTTATGTGCCTTTTCATCCATGTTAAGCTTTGGTCTGGATTCTCATCTGCCCTGAGATTTTCCCCCCAAGTTATAGTCTGTATGCCATTTCAAATTAAAAAAAAAAACCTGGGGTATCCTGGTCCCTTCCCTGCATTTTCTTTGCAACCTGAAGTGCAGAAGACCATAAGGGCCAGGATCTTCATACCTTCATTGGGCTCCACCAGGAGGACAAAAACGGGGTCGTTGGGCTGGGCACGCTGGACATCTTCAAGAATCTGTTCTGTGTTGGGGGGCTCAGGGCGTGTGGGAAGGACCACCCGCTTCTTGGCCTTTGAGGTCATTGCTTGGAAACAGGTGCCAGAGGGCACTGGAACGACAGAAGAGTTGGAGAGAGAAACAAAAAGGGTTGGGAACTTTGTTCCGATAAAGCTTGGGGTACACATGCACCGGCTCTCCAGGTAGTCTTTGACTTACAACCACTCATTCAGTGACTGAAGTTACAACGGCGCTGGAAAAATTGACTTAAAACTGGTACAGGTAAGTCCTTGACATGCGACCGCAACTGAGCCCAAAATTTATGTTGCTAAGTGAGGCATTTGTGAAGTGAGTTTTGCCCCATTTTATGACTTTTCTTGTCACAGTTGTTAATGTGAATCATTGCAGCTGTCAAGTTAGGAACCCGTTTGTTAAATGCACCTGGTTTCCCCAATTAACTTTGCTCATTAGAAGGTAGCAAAAATTGAACACCTGACCTTGGGACATTGAAATTGTCATAAATATAATGAGTCAGTTGCTAACCGCATGGCCATGGGGATGCTGCAATGGGCATAAGTGTGAAAAACGGTCGTAAGGCACTTTTTCAATACTGTTATAACTTTGAATGATCATTAAATGAATTGTTCTAAGTTGAGGATTACCTGTTCTTCCCAATACAACCACTGCAACATTCCCATGGTCATGTGATCAAAATTTGGACACTTGGCGATTGGCATGTATTCATGACAGTTGCACTGTCCCGAGGTCCCATGATCGCCATTTTCGACCTTCTCAGTTGGTTTCCAACAATGAGGGAAATCAGATTTGCTTAACAGCCGTGTTATTAATAACTGAAAGTGATTCATTGATCTCAATTGGGATTGTAAGTCGAGAACTACCTGTCCATGTGAAAAGGAACTCCAACCTTAAATTACAAGCCGTTGAAGCTGAAGAAACTGTTCAGTCAGGAGTGGCTGGGTTATACCTCTGTATGAACCTGTATTCTCAACATAGTCCTTTCAGCAGTTCCAAAAAGGCTCCACACCCATTTCCACCACTCATATGACCCTGAGAACACAGATAAACCTCCAAATGGCCTCAACATCTCTCTAAAAGAAGGCAAATGACCAGTGGTCTACAAGGAATATAAATCTTTCCATTCCCCACCATCCAGTCAGAGCTGAAGCAGCTTTTTGGATGAGAAGCGAAACGTCTTCAAAGAAAACCAAAGAACAGCCAGTTGTCTCTTGAAAAAACACCCTTGGGACAACGGTGACCTGGATGACTCTAAATCTCCATAGAGTAGTTGTTTGCATTCTCAAGTTTTCATTTAAAACAAAAAACAAAACCTTCCTCTTCAAAAGGCACAGACAGCTTGGCGCAGTGGTTAAAACATCAGACTCAAAATAAGGAGATTGTGAGTTCTAATCCTGCCTCAGGCCTCAAGCCAGCTGGGGGATTTTGCACTGGTCCCTCTCCCTCAGTCTAAAGAGTAAGAGGCAAGGCCAACCTATTTCCAAATACGTTTTCCACATAGTCTCATTTGAAGGTGTGAGCGTGTGCACGCGCACCACACACACAAAAGCAGCATTTTGAGCCTGTGGGAAACACATCTGAGCCATCCACTGATCAAATCACTCCCTGATCAACCCAAATCACCATCATTGGAAAGAACAAATATCCTAAATGAGTCAGACCAGCTCAAAGTATTCTTTGTATAGGTGTAGGCTGAGGAAGGGGTGCCTGCAATTTAAGAACAGAAGCTGAGGGGAGGGAATGGTGCTGTTTCTAAGATGGCACTTGCCATCTGGTTTTTTTAAATAAGTTATATAAGTCACATTGAAGAAGGGTTGGCTGCTGAAATTTACCTTTACAATGTGCCTATTTTGCAGCAGAACGTAGACATCTGAACCAAAAAAATATGAATTCAGCTACTAAATCTGGATATGTTTTACTGTATTCTACATACAAATAAGCTTCATCTTTTTCTCTGGGGGAGAAAAACCCAGGCAGGTAATTCCTTGTGGTTTTCTGTAACTAGAAAGCAACCTAACTATGCGTGCTTAAATAGTAAAATGAACAGACTAAAACAGTTTCAATTTAAACAGAAAGGCAACCTGATTTTTTTCCTTATGTAACTTTTTTTTTAAATAGATGGCAGCTGCCATTTTAGAAACACCGGCATCCTCCCCTCCTGCTTTTCTGCATTAACACAGAACAGAATGTTGCTTTTAAAATAACAATTATTTTAATCCACCAAAAGGTTAAAAAAATGCTTCCAGAAGGGACTGTTATTGCTGCAACTCTGCTCTGCTTCCAAACATGATTTTCACACCAGGAGGCATAACACTATCTTCTATGAAACCCATGTCTTAAACATTGCTTCTTTTTTCCCCT
The DNA here is from genome assembly GCA_009733165.1 of Naja naja. Lineage (NCBI taxonomy): Eukaryota > Metazoa > Chordata > Lepidosauria > Squamata > Elapidae > Naja > Naja naja. The sequence goes on from CM019148.1 coordinate 362,077,139, forward strand.
TTTAAATTAGAAAAGAAGAAATGGAATAACATACACAACCTTTTGACTGACAGCGCGAGAAGCTATTCATTTGAAAGCATTCAAAAAATGGTTTTCCCTTTCCAAAAAAACCCCCAATAGTTTGATCAAATGCAAACTGTGCCTGATTTAATTAATTGTAGGTAAGGAGAGAAACATAATAAAGAATCAAAAAGGTGATTGCTTCATTATCAGCCAGCTTCAGGACACACACAAATCTATAACCCCCAGAATCACACTTTTGAAATACAGTAGCCAGGCACTGAAAATCAAAAGCATTGCGATGCATTTTTTAAAAAGAAATTAAAACAAATAAAGATACAGTATGCCTCCGATAAGCTGAAAATACTTTTTATGTTCCTTTTTATCCTCAAAAAGGGCTCCCCAAAAATCCTGATGTGCCCATGCAGAAAAAGCTATTGCATCAACATCACACCCCTTGCAGTCCTCTGAAGCCAAAAAAAGCCTGTAAAAATAAAAATCCCAGTTCCTGTTTAATGTTTTAAAATCACACTTCTCGTAATGCATAGTATGCATTACGGATATTGCCCCACAGAAGCAGTTAATTAAAATCTGATAGCTTTTTCAAAAAACATAGAAGAGTGTTGTTCAAAGAAACGTCCTATGATTTCTATGGGAATTTTAGGTATCCAGTCATCTGTGCACTCACTCCTTAAAAAAAGCCTATAAAATACACCCCCAGGGCTTTTCAACCAAAAGTCCCAGGGCATCCACACCACAAATTATCTTGGTTAATCCAAGTTCTCCTCCACCTACCAAGAATGGTTTGCTTCCATCTCAGTTTTGTCTCCATTCAGCACCTCCCTCCACTTCCACAAGGCTAGAAACCACAATCAAAACATCCCTTGTTTGTCAACGCAGGAATGGGAACCAGGAGGAGTTAAATTTAATTATCTTGGTCCCTCAGCTTATCCGCTCTCTCTCTCACACCATCCGAACGTTACTGTGAAACTGCAGTCCCATCTGCAGGTGCAAAGATGTCATTGTGTAAGGGGGGGGGGGAAGTGAGATGCATTTAGAGGATGAAAGGTTTTTTGGAAGGGGTGGGGGAGCAGAAGGCTCTGATGCTTGAAATTCTGGGGTTTTTTTTCCTCCCTTAGTTTTGAAAAAGCCCTCATTCCTGTGCTGAGCAGGAAGGACAGCCCATGCATCCCAACCACATTCCAGAATGTTCACTACTGGCTCTGCAGTCCCTTTCGCCAAGGATGGCTATGCAAGATGCATGCAGGGAAAAAAAAGAGGATGGGGGGGTTTGATACAGAATATACCGGTTCTGCAGATACCACACCCACTCTATTGCAAGCACAGATAATACACACACCCTCAGAGCCTCAATTCTACCCTTCAGCAGTCAAGCCATAGACCTCTTTCCCTGACCCACCATCTTCCTGGACCCTTCCGTTTCCTTCCCCAGGCATATTATGGCCCCCTCTCTCTGTCATAACAGCCCGCTTCAATCCCCTTCCTCCATTTCTACCAGCAGCAGAGTTTGCATCAAAACCTTCCTTCTTCTCCTCGATGCCTTGCAGTGTGTGCATTGGAGGAGGGGGGGTGCACATTTCCTCCCCACCTGGCTGAATTTCCCCTTTTTTCTTTCTCATCCTCTCTTCTTTTCCCCTACTTCCCACCCGCCCCCCATGCTAAACTATCTAGGACAGGAACACACCCCACCTGGTTCAGAGCCCCCTCCCTCCTGGAAGGCTCCTTGCACCTGTCCAGCCCCCACCCCAGGTGGCTCTTATCCAGGGTCACCTTCTCCTTCAGACCGGCTCTCTTCTGCTCCTCTGGAAGGATCCTGAACCCCTCCCCATAACCAGATCCTCCCACTCCCCTTCCACCAACAGACTCCAGCTCTTCCTGCTCAGTAAGCAACAACCCACCCACCATATTCTCACCACCCACCTCCCAAGCCAGCTCTACTCCTGGCTGCCTCCCCCTGGGAGACCTTCGCTCTCTTCCCCACCGTTAGTTCCTCCCAAGCTCCAGCTCCCCCAATGCCAAGCCTACCCACGCCCTACCCCAACCCCGTATTCAGCCCCTCTTTAGCAACAGACCACGATCTCTTTCCCGGCGTCACCCTCTTCACACGAGACGGTCCATTTCCTCCAAGTCCCCCCCCTGCCCAATTCTCCAAGAGGACGCCCGCCCCAAGAGGACCCACCACCTTTTCCCACACTCCAGATCAGGCTCCCCTAAACTTTCTCTATATTTACAGACACCCCCCCCAACCTTTACCCCTCCCCAAATAACCCCCCTTCCTCTTCTCACCTGGTCTCTCTCCTCTCCACCACCTGATTCCCTCCCGCCTTCCCTTTCCCAAGCCACGCCCCACACCAGGCCACGCCCACCCCTTCTCCCTTTTTCCGCTTTCGGATCGCCCCCTTCCGGTTTCCGTGCGAACGTGGCACATGTGCGATTGGGGGGGAAGCGCTCAAGATGCTCCCTCCCCCAATGATTGGTCTCTTAGCAAGGTTTCTTGCTGGTTTGCAGGAAAAGGTGAAAGAAATGCAGGAGGAAACAAACGGAGGAAGTCCTGCATTATTTAGTTCCTTCCCCTTACTAAAAGCGGGGTTGCCTGTGAAAGACCGAAATGTGAATTTAATACTTTTTTTCCCCAAATCCAGTTGGGTCGAGTCTAATGAAGAAAACAGGTTCTTTTGATTGGCGCTTTTGCGATGCTTTTGTTTATTATTGTTGTTGTTGTTGTTATTATTATTATTATTATTAAATCTTTAGTGAGATTCACAGCCTTTGTGGCTGGTTGGTAGCTCAACAGCTCGAGTCCTAACCAAGGACCTAGGAACTGTTCAGGTAGCGTCAGAGGATATAAGCTGTTCCAAGTAGGGTGCTTTTTTGTAAAATCGGTATTATTATTAATATTATTATTATTAAACATAGGTCATCTACAGATCCAATCACTTGTTATGCAACACTAATAGAACTCATTGTAGGTACAAACCCAAATATAAATGTAAATAAAAGAATAATATTAACAATTGGAAGGGACCTTGAAGGTCTTGTAGTCCAACCCCTTGCTCAAGCACCATAAAATCGCAACAGGATACATGTTATATAGGTAGTCCTCGACCTACAACATTTTACTTAGTGACATTCAAAGTTACAACAGCACAGAAAAAAGTGAGTTATGACCATTTTTCAGTTACATTCTTTTGTCATCCCCATGATCATGTGATCAAAATTCAGATGCTTGGCAACTGCTTCATACTTATGGCCATTGCTGTGCCCCAAGGTCATGTGATCACCTTTTGCAACCTTTTGACAACCAAAGTCAATGGGGAAGCCAGATTCATTTAACCAAGTTACTAACTTATCAACTTAAGTGATTCACTTAACAGCTGTGGCAAGAAAGGTCGTAAAATGGGAAAACCTGAAGCTGAAGTATTCATTGACAGGTAGGACATTGCAATGTATAATTTTATATACTATGCTTAGATCGGACCGAAGGCGGCATAATTCTAGGTTTTCTAGGTCTAGAATTTCAAGTCTGGTGGCATAAGGTATTCTGCAACGAGTAGAGGAGTGGAGAACTCTTCTTGTGAAATATTTCTGGACTTTCTCAACTGTGTTAATATCAGATACGTGATGTGGGTTCCAGACTGATGAGCTGTATTCGAGTATTGTATTGTATTCGAGTATACGGTTCCTTCCAGGTGTATTCTGATTGACTTAATAGCTTCTTTACCACTTTTATTTGTCTATTACAGAATTCCCTTAGACTGTCTACTACGGCCTTCTCTGTAGCCGTGCCGTCCCTCTGGAATATGCTCCCCGCGGAGATTAGAACCATCCCAAATCTACTTGCCTTCCGCAAAGCCGTTAAGACCTGGCTTTGTCGGAGGGCATGGCATTGAGACCTTGCTCTTCCCCCGTGTATGTTTTGGATTGGTATGAATGAGTTTCTTGTTTTTATATTGTACAGAAATTGTTTTTATCTTTTTGTACACCGCTTCGAGTTCCCCTCTGGGGGAAGTGAGGCGGGATATAAATCTAATCTAAATCTAATCTACTATTGACCTCACCCCTTTCCTAAGAGGTCTGTAGGGGGCGTGCATAAGCGCACCAACGTGCCTACCGTCCCTGTCCTATTGTTTCTTTTTATTTTTCTTATATGTATCCATTTCATGTATTCATAACTATGTTTATACTTATACCTGTTGTCTTGTAATCGCTTGACCAATAAAAATAAATAAAAATAAAACAAACCTTGGAGGTCTTCTAGTCCAACCCTCTGTTCAAGCAGGAGACCCTATACCATTTCAGATAGGTGGCTGTCCAGCTTTTCTTAAAGACCTCCAGTCATGTAGCACCTATAAAAGCTGTTCCACTGGTTGATTGTCCTCACTGTTAGGAAGTTTCTCCTTAATTCCATGTTGCTTCTCTCCTTGATTGGTTTCCATCCGTTGCTTCTTGTCTTGCCGCAACTGAGCCCAGAATTTATGTTGCTAAGCGAGAAATTCCGTAAGTTTTTGCCCCATTTTACGACTTTTCTTGCCACATTTGTTAAGCGAATCACTGCAGTTGTTAAATTAGTAACATGGTTGTTAAGTGAATGTGGCTTCCCCATCGACGTTGCTTGTCAGGATGCCGCAAAAGATGATCACATGATCCCGGGACACTGCAGTCATAAATATGAACCAGCTATCAAGCATCTGAATGTAAATCATGTGACCATGGGGATGCTGTAACAGTCATAAGTATGAAAAATGTCATAAGTCACTTTTTCCAGTGCCATTATAACTTCAACCGGTCACTACATGAACTGTTGTAAGTCAAGGACTACCTGTATATGTTTGCAAGATTAAACAAGAATATACAGTATATCCTAAAATTAAGCTCTCATGGTGCAAATCAAATCGACTCCATCAGGGCTATTTCAAACGTGTTAAAGAGTTCAGATTCTATAACCCTGTGTTTCTCAACCTTCTCAACTTTATCATACATGGATTTCAATTCCCACAATCCCACGTTCGAGTTGACAAGGTCAAAAAATACAGATAGGCCTTGACTTACAACCACATTTACAGTGGTGGGATTATCGGTTCATGGGTGTGGCTTGGTGGGCATGGCAGGGGAAGGATCTCCATTCCCACCCAGGGCTGGGATGCTACTGGTTCTGCCTGGCTCTATAGAACCAGTAGCTCTGAAGAGCACCAGACACCAAACTGGTTCTGTGTTTGCTGCTGTTTGGCCCACCCGCCCACCTGGGCTCTTACCTGTCCTTTATTTCCTGCTTTTTCAACCTCAGCTGCTTTGCGGGGCACAGCTGAGGTTGAAAAACCAGGAAAAAAGCTTTTCAAATGCTGCGCACCTACACGCAGTGCTTTTCAGCTGTCCAGGTGGTTCAGCGTAAGGTTTTTGTACACGCGCGTGCAGCGTAGTAACACCGGTTGAATCCCATCCCTGTTCCCACCCCACTCCAGGGTAAGGATACTGTAAAATCCTCATTCCCTCCCCATCCCACCAATCTGCTTTCCAGCTCTGTTCTCCTGGGCAGGGCAACCAAAGAAGACCCAACCGATCCGCTGGGACTTGGGAGGCAGAGAATAGATGGGGGCAGGGCCAGTCAGAGGTGGTATTTGCTGGTTCTCCAAACTACTCAATATTTCCGCTACCAGTTCTCCAGAACTGGTCAGAACCTGAATGCCACCTCTGGACCACAATTGAACCCAAAACTTCTGTTGCCAAGTGAGACAGTTGGTGAGTTTTGCCCCATTTTACGACCTTTCTTGGCACAGTTCAGTGAATCTCGTCAATTATTTAGTTAACCCAGCTGTTACGTGAATCTGGCTTCCCCATTCACTTTGCTTGTCAGAAGGTGGCAAAAGGGGATCACATGACCCCCAGGATACTGCAAGCATCATAACGATGTCAGTCATCAAATGCCTGAATTTTGATCATGTGACCATGGGTATGCTGTAACGGTCGTAAGTGTGATAAACAGTCACAAGTCTCTTTTTTCAGGGCCATTGTAACTTTGAATGGTTGCTAAACGAACTGTTGTAAATTGAGGATTACCTGTACTCCTATAATCTTTAACCAGTAGGCCTTACAAAAACTTGAGATAATGGAAAATCTAAGAATTATAGAGAGTAGAGCTTTTATTGATCATTAGAGAGTAGAATAAGAATAATTAAAAAAGAGAGAGAGAGAAAGAGAATCCCACTTCCTAATATCCCAAGTCCTTCCTGAGATGACCTCCGTTCCACGTCTTAGTATTAGCATCAAAATGGTTTTGTCTTCCAATACTTTTTCCCTAACTTTGTATTCTCTTTCCGGAGCAGACGCCAGTACTCCAGAGTGTCCGGGTCCAGTTCTTCTAACTTCTTAGGGGGGCCCAAGTCCATATTGAAAAGCCTGGGATGGGAAGACCGGGAGAAGGAGAAAAACAGCCATAATAAAATAGATTGAGTCATGCAGCATCTTGAAAAGCTTATAAAACAACAGGGACTGTGGCTTTCTACCGTGTTTCCCCGAAAATAAGACCTACCCCGAAAATAAGACCTGCCCTGAAAATAAGACCTAGTGTGTTTTTGGGAGCCAAAAAAAAAAAAAGACAGTGTCTTATTTTCGGGGAAACACAGTATGCGATTTGTTCGTGGTTTCGTACATGAATAAATGTACATTGTTCTACATGAATATGGTAAGTGTTTTTTTATTTATACCGTGTTTCCCCGAATATAAGTCCTACCCCGAAAGTAAGACCTAGCACTATTTTCTAAACCTGCCCTAATATAAGACCTACCCCGAAAATAAGACCTAGTGTAAATCTCCAGTTCCAGGAATTTTCAGGGAGCAACTGTGCACCCGCGAAACACCCCCCCCTACACACTCACACCCACTATTTGGCACCATAAATATATAAGACCTACCCCGAAAATAAGACCTAGTGTGTTTTTGGGAGCCAAAAAATATATAAGACAGTGTCTTATTTTCGGGGAAACGGTATGTGTATATATATATCTATATATATATATGTAGGTCTTGGTGTATTCGGGTCTTGTCCGTGTATGATTGAGAATACCTTGCAGCGTTTGGAAATCTCATCCGTCATCTTCAGGCTGGTGTCTTCAGCTTCGTTCTCCTGGGAGAAGCTGAAGACACCAGCCTGAATGACGGATAATTCATCACAAATTCTCAATCATACACGGACAAGACCTATACCGTGAAAATCTCGAAAACAAATATATATATATATATATATATATATATAAATATAAATAAAAGACCTACCCTGAAAATAAGACCTAGTGTGTTTTTGGGAGCCAAAAAAAATATAAGACAGTGTCTTATTTTCGGGGAAACACAGTATGGAGGAAGCTGACTGACTGAAACAGTGTTAGCAATAACACTTAGAGTTATGTTATGCTTGACAGCCTTCTCTAAGTGGTTTACATAGTCAAAATATTGCCCCCAACTGTTCTGACCCAGGCTTTGTCAAACGTAATTAAACACAAACTTGTTTTAAAAGCGAAACCTATTTTATTAAAAACACTGGGAATTACTTTCATTCCCAGCCAGAACTAATTATAAACAGTTCCCCAAGATAAGCACACGCCTTTCAGTGCTGTGGAATGTTGCCAAAAACAGAAGTCTCCAATTATCACAGAAACCAAATGAAATACTCTGAATCTATCGAACTACTTTGCTTCCTGCAAAGCTTTCGTCATTGAGGTCTTATGGGAGGGGCAATCACCTCCCAGCCTTACTCCCTAGTCACCGCTTCTGCAGCTGCTCTTGCCTTCTAGCAGCTCTGCGCACACGCGCACTGGGAACAGGCTCCCCTGGGTCCTTTGCTTCGCTGCTGCCAGACTCCGAAGGCAGCACCCCATTCCCAGATGGCCCTGGCCCCATCCCTGCATCGGACGCAGGACCCTCGTCCAAGTCCTGTCCAGACTTCCTGACTGGTCCCCTTTCTTCCTCACTGTCCAACTCTGCTGCCATCTGCACCGGCTGCTGGCAAACCACAACACCAACAATCTGGCTTCTCATTTTACCGACTTGGGAAAGATGGAAGGCTGAATCAACCTTGAGCTAGTGAGAATCAAACTCCTGGCAATTGTCAGAATTAGCCTGCAATACTGCATTCTAACCACTGCACCACCACAGCTCTGATCAAACCTCTGTACAGGTAGTCCTTGAATTACAACCACAAGTGAGCTCAGAATTTCCATTGCTAAGCAAGACAGTTATTGAGCTTTTGTGCCATTTTATGCCCTTCCTTGCCATGAAGTGAATCAGTGCAGCTGTTAAGTTAGTAACATGGTTGTTAAGTGAATCCAGCTTCCCCATTGACTTTGCTTGTCAAGAGGTCAGAAAAGGGGACCACCTAACCCTGGGACACTGCAACCATCATAAACACAGGCCAATTGCCAAGCATCTGAATTTTGATCAGGTGACCATGGAGATGCTGCAATGGTCATTGGTAACTTTAGTAACATTAGAAGACTGGTCACAAGTAACTTTTTTCAGTACCATTGTAAGTTTGACCGGTCACTAAATGAATGATTGTAAGCAAAGGGCTTATCTGTACCTGCCTTAGTCACTGTTCTTTTATTTTAAATCTGGAAACAACAAACACACATAAATAATTTGATTATTTGGAGACAGTAACTTGGTCCTCAACACCAATAAGACCAAGGAGCTTATAGTGGACTACAGAAGGAACAGATCAGACATCCAGCCCTTGCTTATCAATGGAGACCGAGTGGAGCAAGTGGCTAGTTTTAAGTTTCTGGGTGTTACTGTAAAAGAGGACCTGACCTGGGGTGCTCACATTGCAGCCCTGGTCAAAAGGGCCCAGCAGAGATTATACTACCTGAGACTTCTCAGAAAATAGCAACTGAATGAAAAACTGCTGGTGACCTTCTACCGCTGCATCAGAGAAAGTATCTTAACTTACTGCACCTGTGAAAGGATTGCCAATTGCACAGTGGCAGATAGGACAGCACTCCAGAGGGTTAACGACATTGCCCAGAAGATCCTTGGTTGCCCTCTGCCCTCTTTGGAAGAGCTTTTTGGCTCCCTCTGCCTTAAGAAAGTTCAAAACATTCTCAAAGATCCATCTCATCCTGGGCACCCTTTTTATTTGAACTATTACCATCTTGCAGACGGTACAGATAATAAAAACAAGGACAAATAGGCTGAAAAACAACTTCTATCCCAGGGCAGTAACTCCATTGAATTGTACTGTTTAGTGCAATATTAATGCAATATCAGGGGTTTTCAATTCAATGTACAGAATGTGAAGGATGTGTGTTTGTGTTTATTTTCATAGTCACAATGTACACTGAAGACGGTATTTGATTTCAGTGTACAAGGAGCAATGACAATAAAGTAAACTAAACTAAACTTATTCAGAGATCATCATCATCATTCTAGCCACTGTCTATTCACTGCAGGATGAAGGCCTCTTTCACATTTTTCCAACTGATAGAGATCTGAGCTTTCTTTTTGCCAATTGGGCCCAATTGGACCCAGTACAACTTTTGATGGACAGTTGTCAAAGGGCTTTCAAACTTGAATAAGAAGTGACATTTGGAAGCAATGGAAATTTGATCCAAGTAATCCTTAGCTTATGACCATAATGAGCCTGTGTGGCACAGTGGTTAGAGTGCAGTACTGCAAGCTACTTCCACTGCAGCCAGCTGCCTACAATTTGGCAGTTCAAATCCCATCAGGCTCAAGGTTGACTCAGCCTTCCATCTTTCCAAGGTGGGTAAAATGAGGACCCAAATTGTTGGCGGCAATATGCTGACTCTGTAAACTGCTTAGAGAGGGCTGTAAAAGCACTGTAAAGCAGTATGTAAGCCTAAGTGCTATTGCTATCGCTATAATGGAATCCGGAATTTCCATCATGATGGTCATAAGTCGAGTCCTTCATTTACCCAGAACAACACAATAGCAAAGAGAAGTAAAAGACGTCTGTAGCCCCAATTTCAGAGGTGGGCTTCAAAAATTTTAGCAAAGGGTTCTCTGCCCGGTTGCTGGGTGGGCATGGTCATGGTGGGCGTGGCCTAGTTGGCCTCCTGCACCACAGCAGGGGCGGGGTTGCCCTCCCTGGGCTCTGGGGGCTTTCCTCAAGCTTCCGAGAGGGCAAAAATGGCTTCCACAGGCTCCAGAGACTCTCTGGAAGCAGGCCCATTTCCAGCCTTCCTGAACTTCCGGGAGGCCCATTTTTCGCCCTCCCCGAGCATCCACACACACACACCCTGCACTTACCTGCATCCAAAATGGGCCATGTTGGGACTCCTGGGAGGGGAGGGGCAGGGTGGACAGGGCAAGCCAGGAGAGGGATTTGGGAGTTCTCTGAACTGCACAGAATCTTAGCTAGGGGCTCTCCCGAACCCCTGCGAATCCCCCAGCAGCCCAGCCCTGTCATTCCTCTTTTGCCTACAATCGTAACCGAGAAGGGCCACTGCTCACCATTCAGGATACTCAGAGTCTGGCTTCAGCTTTACGTCCGTCCCTTCCTTGTAGATGTTCACCCCCATAGCATGAGTGGTGAGCTTAACGGGGTCCTTGCATATTTCAGGGCCTTTCAGTTCTTCCTTGGAAAGACCTTTCATTCTGCCTTTCCCTGCTAAAAGGAAAATATATATTTCAGAAACTGCTTTGGCGTATGCATAAAATGTGAGTCCATTATTCAGGAGTAGCGGGGAAAAGGGGATCACTCCGCAAGTCAAATCAGTCTCTGGGGATATGGAAAAAAAAGTTGCTTTTACATTCCTTTTTCACACTCTAGGAAACTCAGGCTAATACCCCCAGCAAAAAATACTTTCAGGTAGCAGCTCAGAGAAAATAGCACTTTTTGCGATAGCAATAGCACTTAAGACTTATATATCTCTTTACAGTGCTTTACAGCCCTCTCTAAGCAGTTCAAACTCTGCAGATATTGCTATCATGAGAACTAGCTACTTTCTGCACATGCAGTCATCTGCTTTACATAACCCTCAAGCTATACTGTATACAGATAGGTCTCGAGTCACAACAGTTCATTTAGTGACTGTTCAAAGTGACAGTGGCATTGAAAAAAGTGACTCATGACCATTTTTCACACTTACGACCATTGCAACATCCCCAAGTCGCGTAATTAAAAGTCAGATGCTTGGCAATTGACTCATAGTTATGACGGTTGCAGTGCCCCAGGGTCATGTGATCACCTTTTTGTGATCTTCTGACAAGCAACGTCAGTGGGGAAGGCAGGTTCACTTAACTGTGTTACTAACTTAACAACTGCTGTGACTCACTTAACATCTGTAGCAAGAAAGTTGTAAAGTGGGGCAAAGTTCACTTAACAACAGTCTCATTTAGCAACAGAAATTTTGGGCCAATTGTGGTCATAAGTCAAGGACTACCAGTATTTTAATTAGTTTGGGCTTAGTGTATTGCCTGAACTTCTACTAATGTCATATATATATCCAGATTCAGCCAGTTTTGTTCCATATAGTGTCAACCTTGCGAACTCTCAAGCGTCCTCTTTCCACCATGTATTCAAGATGGACAGTGATTAATGTTTATATGTATTTATATGTTAGGGTGTAGGTATATACATATGTATGTATATAGCATATCTATATGTATGTTATGTATGTGTATACTTTTGAGAACAGGCAATAGAATTTCATTTTTAATGTGTGCCAGAGTGCCCACAGGAAAAAAAATGTAAATAAAGGTTATCTTTAAGGGCCTTGGTGGTGCAGGCTGTTAAATGCCTAGCGCTTAATACCAGCTGCCTGCAATTATTGCAGGCTCGAATCCCACCAGGCTCAAGGTTGACTCAGCCTTCCATCCTCTCGGGGTAGGTAAATTGAGGACCCAAGATTGTTGGGGGCAATAAGCTGACTTTGTAAAAATGCCGCTTAGTAATAAGCAGGCATATACAATGGAATGAAGGCTATTGCTGAGCCCATTGGGTTGCGCTCCAAAAATTGTAAGCTGCCCTGAGTCTCCGGAGAAGGGCGGCATATAAATATGAATTTTAAAAAAATCTTATCTTATATATAAAATATATAAAGCTTAGAATAACACAACTAAGAGACAGTTTGCTGTAGTGGCTAAAGGCAGACCAGGTAGGCTATAGTTCAGTGTTTTTCAATCTCAGTGACTTTAAGAGATGTGGATTTCAACTTCCAAAATTCCTCAGCCAAAATGCTGGTAGAGGAATTCTGGGAGTTGAAGTCCACACATCTTAAAATTGACAACGTTGAGAAACACCGGCAAGGATAAGTAAAAAAATCTAAAAGCAATAAGGTTTTAAACTAATCCACTGGCTCCTTCCCTCTAAAAGGCTGCCGAGACAGCACAATGGAACTTCCATGCAGAAGAGCAATCTACCAAAAATAAACAAAGGAAGAGGAAGGCTTTAACAGAATAACAAAGTTGGAAGGGACCTTTTGAGGTCTTCTAGTCGAACCCCCTGCTCAGCCAAGAAACCATTTTCAGACAAATGGTTGTCCAGGATGTGCAAGGCTCTCTTAGATGCCCCCCGCCCCGCCATCCGACCACGGAGGACGCCCAAGGCGCTCCCTTCCACTCTGGCTTACCCGATTTTTTGGCAGCATAGTTTCTGACCGCCAGCCGCGACCATGAAAGGCTGGAGTGCGAGGAGCGGACAGCAGCCCGCAGCTGCAGCCCAACCAAAGCCATGCGACCTCGAAACCTACCCGCTGGCTGGGTCTGGAGGCTTCAGACGCACGGAGTCGGCGCAGAAACCATAGAGAGCATTCTGGGAAACGTAGTTCTTCTGCCTCCCCCCTCGTTTCCTTTTGAGGTTGCCGAGCGCTGATTACAAGGACGACTTAACATCTTCTTTCCCCAACCGGGCGCCCCCGCCTCAAACGTGCTGCATCGCAAGAGCCGTCTTCTCCAGTCCGCCTGGACAAATATTTCATAGGCTGAAATAGGTTTCTTCCAGGGAAAAATCTCCATAGAATCCTGCATTTATGAAAGATTATGAAATGTTCATTATAATTGACGTCCAAATGGAAGACCATCTCTAACCCGCTTCCTTAGCTGAAGTCGTTCAATCTTAATGGCATATTGTAGATTTGCTCAAAAAGGTGTCTATATTCTATTGGATTCTGATATTTTTATGACAAGAGAACAAGCTACTGGTGCAGTTCTTTTCCTTCCCTTTCATAGAATATTCTGATTTTTCATGATAGTCCATCTGTACATTCTTTTTAAAAAGTTCACTATATCTTAGATGAGTTTAAAATAGAATCTCTGTGTTCCAAGAGATATTTAGTATACAACTCAATCCTGCACAAAGATGAAAATATGTACAGCTTGAATTAATCCTTCCTCACTACAAAAATAACTATTTTTCTCCACCCCACTTGACCCCTCAGCTATTTTTATTTATGATTATAATTTCATTCTAATGTTCACTGTAGTTTTTGAGCACGCCACATCTGACCGGTCAACTGTAGTGTACTGTACTGTAGTACTTACAATTCAGTCCTAGGGAACTTGGACAACTTTCAAATATGTGGAATTTCCAGTCTCCAGTCAACAAAGAATAATTTGTGGGTTGATGTCTACACACCTGGACATTTTTTTAAGGTTAGAACCCACTCATTTAAGATTGCTGATTTTAAAAATTATGTTCACTGGCAGATGCTGTTGAATTACAATCTACATATCTCTGTAATCAGTAGGACTTTATAGTATATTAAGGGTGAGAATAAGGTTCTAGAAGGCAGTATTTTCAACATTACGCAAAAATGAAGAATACAGGGGCATAATCTCAAAGTGATAAGAGGGAAGTTCAAAAGTAATGTCAGAAAGTATTCCTTCACAGAAAGAGGCATAGGGAACTTTGGAACCAACTCCCAAGGGAGGTTGTGAGTCAGTCAACAGTAACTGAATAACAGAATGACGGAATTAGAAGGGACCTTGGAGGTCTTCTAGTCTGACCCCCGGGTTCAAGCAGGAAACCTTATACCATTTCAGACAGATGGTTGGCCAATCTCTTCTTTAAAATCTCCAGTGTTGAAGAACTTCTGGAGCTAAGTTATTCCACTGATTAATTATTAATTCTGTCAGAAAATTTCTCCTTAGGCTGGATCTCTCCTTGATTAGTTTCCATCCATTGCTTCCTGTCTGACCTTTAGGTGCTTTGGAGTTTAAACATTTGAGTTTTACCGGTAACATGCTTGGGATAAAGACATGTCCATCATCTGACAAAAATATAAAATAAAATAAATATAAACATAAATAAAAACAATTAAAAAGAAAACAAAAAAATTAAAAGGCAGACTTGACAGACTACTGAGTCTTTTTCAACCATCAGTTTTCTATGACTGAAAATTGGTGGAAATTACAATTTAAGAATGAAAGAATGATAGAAGTGTTTCTCAACCTTGGCCACATTAAGATGTGTGGACTTTAACTCCCAGAATTCCCATGGCAAATTTCCACCAAGGATAACTATTCTTTCTACATAAATGCCTATGACTATGGTGCCCACCATTGTCAGACATAAATCTCCATTAAATTGCACAACTGGATGGAAGATTGTATTGTATGTTTTTTATCGTTGTGAGCCGCCCTGAGTCCTTCGGGAGATAAGGCGGCATAGAAATCCCAATATAAAATAAAAAAATAAAATAAAAATAAACAAAGCACCTGAAAAATGATATGGCTAATTATCATGGATGCTCACTGCAAACTAAACAAATACCGGCACCCTTTAGATAACTTCAAGGAGCAACTGGAACAAGCCATGACTACAGAACAGACAAAAATGCTGACAACCATCATCAAGATTATATATATCTCTTAGACAAGCTGGAAAAAGGAAAAGCCAAAACTATTCAAGCTAAAACTCCAGAAGCAAAGTGGTACCTGAACCCTAATGGGTAGTCAATACAGGTAGTCCTTGACTTACAACAGTTCATTTAGTGACCATTCAAAGTTATAATGGCTCTGGAAAAAGTGACTTATCGTTTTTCACACTTATGACTGTTGCAGCCTCCCTATGGTCACATGATCAAAATTCAGATGCTTGGGAATTGTTTCATATTTATGACGACTGCAGTGCCCTGGGGTCGTGTGATCAGCTTTTGGGACCTTCTGACAAGCAAAATGTCAGGATTCTGGCAGTTACTGGAAGAAAGTAAAGAGGGAGAGAGAAACATCTGCCACTAGCTAGGATTGAACTCTCAACCACGCCATTCCTCAATCTTTCACATGCAATGGGGAAATCAGATTCACTTAACAACCATGTTAGTAACTTTACCAATTCAATGATTCACTTAACAACTCTGTCAAGAAAAGTTGTAAAATGGGACAAAACTCACTTTACAAATATTTCATTTGTAACATAAATTTTGGGCTCAATTATGGTCATAATTTGAGAACTCTCTGTATCCGTCCAGAAAAGGGGACAAGGAAGGGGATTATTTTAATTTCCTGTGACTGCAGGGACTTAAAAAAAAAAAAGCTAATAGGTGGTAAAAATGCCAAACCAGTTTGGACATCTGGCTGACTCTACCATGAACTACAATGTGAATAACTATAATATAACAATCCTGTGGGAACATAGAGTTGAAAAACAGTCCAGAATGAACAGGTTAAAATATTGTGGGATTTCCAAATATAAACTGATAGAGTGTTGGCACATAACACACAGGATTTAACGGTGGCTGAAAAGACAAGAGTGTGGAAAATTGATGTGGCAATACAAGGAGATAGTAGAATAAAACACAAAAGAATTGGTGGAGATCACAAATTTTTCATTTCGCAACTTAAATTTTGGGCTCAATTGTGGTTGTAACTCGAGGACTACCTGTATCCCCAGTCACAAATGGTGGTCACATGATCCCAAAATGCTGCAACTGTCATAAATACATGCCAGTTGCCAAGTGTCTGAAGTTTAATCATGTGACCTTGGTGATGCTATGACAGTCATACATGTGAGTACCAATCATAGTCATTTTATTCAGTGCCATTGTGACTTCAAGCAGTTGCTAAGCAAATGGTTGTAAGATGAGGACTATCTGCATCTACCTATAATCTAAAAGCTTGGTGTTTATGTATGGCTTCCCAAATCTTTTTCAATCTGGGAACTGATTCTTAAATAAGATGATATGATTAAATGATTTTTTTAAAAAACCCTCTTGTCCATGCTCAGTTAGTCTTGTTTTGTTTTTAAGATTGGTGTGGCTCAGCAGATTTTTTTCTCTGCTTTGTATTCTAAGCAAGGGTCACAAAAAGGTAGCTTTTTGTGGCTGTAAGAAAACTTTTCAGGCTGTGAGAAAAAATAAATTCCCATAATCCCTGAGCAAAAGGCAAAGCTCTATGACAGAAAATTGGCTATGTTTGAGTGAACTTCTCTTTCTCTCTCCTTCCTTCCTTCCTTCCTTCCTTCCTTCCTTCCTGGCCTGTTGTAACTATCTGAAAAATGGAAGTCTGGACTAAGAAGATGAGAGAAATACTTTGTAGTACATTACATTACATCCCACAGCGAACAACTATATTGTAAGCCACCCAGAGTTACTCTCTAGTAAGATAGGCGGCTAATAAATTTAATAAATAAAATATTGTAGAGTTAGGGTACACCCTGACACAAACAAATTGCCAGAGACCAGCAGCTTACCCGGAATCTAATGTTACTTATTCTGTGACAAAAAGTGGAACAGCATCATAGATTTTTAAAGGCAATTCAATCCTCATCTTCAAAAGGCAACCTGACCAGCAGACACATGCTGTTCCAGGCTCTGCTTCATTTGACAAAGAAAACAGGTGAAACATGAGCAAGGTTTTGCATTACATCAGCAAACAGGACGGCAACGTCTGGTTTGTACTGTAGGCAGCCAATTCTTGAGGTTGAAAAGGAAATAGACTCAATTCTGCAACAACTAAATTCATTTTTTTGGAGGGGGATGCATTTTTTTAAAAAAGCTACCTTTTTGTGACTTGGTGAAGAAACTGCAGATTTCTGAATAACACAGAAATCTGGATCATCCCGTTATGAAAGCTAGACAAACTCTCCTTTTTCAAATTTGTAAGGCGGATATACAGGTACTTTTACTTTGGAAAGCTAAACCTTATTGACACAAAACTACATCTCCCAGAATCCTCTCTGAGCACATGCTCAATCCTAATGGGAACGAGTGAGCGAGCGGGCGAGCGAGAACGAACCCCAGGAAGAAAAATACGTGGTTGAATATTTATATATATATATATATGTTCAGCTTTAATCCGCAATTTGCTGGCCTAATCCTGGCTGGGTATTGGATCCCGGCCCGCAAGGGATTCCGAAGAACTTGCGACTCACAAAGGGTTCGTCTTTCTCTTCAAACTTGAGAGCCAAACTTTTCTTAGAAGTAAGTTTGTCCAAAGGGATGCTTGTGTTTTAAGTCTTGCACTCGCCCACCCACCCAAATAAAGAGGGGACGGGGAAAGGTTTTTTACAGTGTGTAGATTGTTTTATTCTCTGAAAAACGTATATTGTTGGAAACTTCTTTGGGAACTTCTTGAAGTGAAATCTTTTAAAAACGGCCAAATTTTGATTTCCTAAGATTGCTTTTTTTCGATAACTATAAACTTTCCTATATAGAATAGAATAGAATTCTTTATTGGCCAAGTGTGATTGGACACACAAGGAGTTTGTCTTGGTGCAAGTGCTCTCAGTGTACATAAAAGATACATGGAGGGGGAGTGAAAGAGAGATGAAAACAAGTTTAAAAGAGAAGATCATCAGGTAGATAATGACATCAGAGGGATAGTGAAAGCAATCTGGATCAGACTGAAACAAACGTGGAAAATAAATTCAGAATTCAGAATAATTTGTGCAGAAGACTTGAGTATTCAGAGGGCTTTAAACCTAGAAATTTTTCTTTCAAGTGAACATGCTAAGAATTTCTCTGACCTTTAAGATGGAGCAAAAAATGTTCACACTCTTCACGCTGCATATAGCTGTTTTTCTCTTCCCTCTTTTAAATTTAATTTGGGAGACGATCATTGCATTTCAGCAGCTAAGACTTGCTGAATCTTTAGCCGCAGCAATGAATCAGTTATATGGTACTTTTCTTCAGCAACCAAACCACACTGTATATATCTCCTTTGCTTTTTTTAAAAAAAGCAGGCATTGCATAATTTCCTGCCTATTTGGAGGCAAATAATTGTCAGCCAGATTAGTGGGTTAGGCTTTTCAAATCGATCCTGTCAGCAGATGCAGCATCAAACTGCACCATAACAATCCTAACAAACCAAGTTTTGTGAAAGGACCTACAAGGATGATGCTATTATTAATGTCTTCACATAAAAATTCTTACTCCAGCAGCATATGTGCTGCATTTGATATACAGAACAGTGTGGATCTTAAGCCTTGCTCCTTCTACAAACAGGATCAGTGAGAAAGCCCAGGAGAAAAATGCCCCTTGTATTAAAAGCATTAAAATAAAAACTTCTTTAAAGCTAAATACAATAAAACAAAACAGGGCAGGCAACTTTTAAAGCAGAGATGACTGAGCATGCTCAAATGAATGTGGAATGTTGATTGGCAATTTTTAAAAAAATATTGAATGGGTGGAATGAAAGAGAACTCAGCTGGCTGGGACTTTGAACAGACTTGGTGGTGTTGTGTTTTAGCACAATTGCTGTGTAGCTTCAATGCCCTTTGCCTAGCCTGATGGCCTTGGAGATTAGGTCTATGTATGTCTCTTTGGCGAGTAGCCATCTTGCTTTTTCCCTCAGTGAACCATGCACAGAAGGTTGCAACCATATCTTCCTATATCCTGGAAAAAATTCTCACTGCAGTAAAACTTAGCAGTTTTTAAAAAGGTTATATCTTATCTGTGTTTTCCTACAAAAAAGCCTGATTTCATTTAGTGGATCTTGCCCTTAATCAAATGCATTTAAGGTAGGCTGTGATACATATGGTATAGTTTCTAGTGCTGACTTTTGTGTGTGTTTGTTTCAATATCATGTTTTGGGTCTTCCATTACATTATGGTAGTTTCATTTTCCATTTCCTTTTTTCCCCGTTTGCTTGCATTTTAGGAAAATCCAAACTTTTGTCAGGATTAGAAATTGTTTCCTGAGCTGGAAAAAAACAGGTTTAAAAAAAGTTAACAGGATGAAGCTTAAAAAAATCTATTTTTGTAATCAATCTCAAACCCCATGGTCTGCCAACTTTTGTAGTAAAATTATAAAATTTATCCTACCACAATGTTACAAGTTCACCTTTTTTAAAATCGGATTACACTATTGTTAATAGGGGCAAGTACTTAACTTCTGCTGAGTTGGCAGCTTTAAGCTACAGGTTAAGGAGGAATCCGGTTGCTAACTTTGGCTTTAACCCAAATTTGTACATACAAATGGATTGTCTGTTACTAAAAATGGTGGATCGTGTTGTCCTTCCTCAAGCTGAACTAAGTGTTGTTGAAGCCATCCAATGCTTTCAGGAACAAGCTGTATATTAAAAACACACAACTCCTCTGGTTTCTGAAAGACTGGAGAAAGGAGAATGCCGTCTGCCACTTTTAATACAGTTAGTCTTTGACTTACAAACATTTGTTTAGTGACCGTATAAAGTTATAGGGACATGACAGAAAAACAACCTTACTGCCAGTCCTCACTTTATCTCCGTAGCAGCATCCCAGTGGTCACCTAATCAAAAATTCAGTTGCTTGGCAACCGAAATGTGTTTATGATGGTTTCAAAATTCAAAATCAAAAGTCAAATGCTTGGCAACTGATTCATACTTATGACCAGTGGTGGTATTCAAATATTTTTTACTACTGGTTCTGTGGGTGTGGCTTGGTGGGTGTGGTGTGGCTTGGTGGGTGTGGCAGGGGAAGGATACTGCAAAATCCCCATTCCCTCCCCACCCCACTAACCTGCTTTCCAGCTCTGTTCTCCTGTGCAGGGCAACCAGATAAGACCCAGCCGATCAGCTGGGACTCGGGAGGCAGAGTATAGATGGGGGAGGGGCCAGTCAGTCAGACGTGGTATTTGCTGGTTCTGCGAACCACTCAAAATTTCCGCTACCAGTTCTCCAGAACCGGTCAGAACCGGCTGAATACCACCTCTGCTTATGATAGTTACAGCCTCGCTAGCAGTCATGTGATCGCCATTGGCAATCCTCTGACAAGCGAAGTCAGTTGGGGAAGCCACATTCACTTAACAACCGTGTTACTAATTGAACACCTGCAGTGATTCACTTAACAACTGTGGCAAAAAAGGGTCATAAAATGAGGCAAAACTCACTTAACAATTGACTTACTTAGCAACAGAAATGTTGGGCTCAATTGTGGTCATAAGTCAAGGACTCCCTGTACTTAACTACCCTGACAGCTGCCCTACCATGCATTCAGAAGAATGATTTCTTAGTGTTATCCAATCTTTTACCCACATCAAATTTGCCGCCTGGTAATATAATTCCCAATTGGGCAAGGCAAACCCTCCTCTTATTCTTGCATCCTGTAACAACTTAAGTTTTATTCTTGCTTTTTTTGCCTTGCCATATATATTTCAACATCATTTTATTTAAGTCTTCAAAAAAAATGATGCCTTGTGAGAAAAGGAATGAAGCTGAAACTCCTGCCTCTACTTGAGGTCCAAGATTACACACTCCCATTTTGTTTCCAAGTGTAAGGTCATTGCTGTTGCGACCCGGAGGAGCAATCACAATGGACGGTGGCATGGATGTTCGGAAAGATGCAACTGAGGGGTTCGGGATCTCCTCGGAATCTGTAGTGCTTCCCCCCACGGATTTGGAAGATGAGATTGAGGCTCCTGTTGATTCTGGAGAAGATGCTTCCATTATCCAGCAACTGCCCACCTCTCCTGGTGACAACCAGGTTCTCCCAGAGCCAAATGTGGATTCGGGGCCCTGCTACCCCAGAGCAGAAGAGATCAGGATTGGCCTGGATGGGGATGGTGACCCCAAAGGATGCTCGGAACCACAAGATACCATTTCTTTGGATCCTGAGATCTCCAGGTAAAAAGTCTCTCTTCCCTTTCATTATTTATCTTCCTGTAAAATGGGACTGATCAGCAGTCTCCAATCTTTCCAGCTCGATGGACCAGTGGGGTGGGGGGGAAGGAGGTGATTTCGTGGGCACACGCTGCTTGATTTATTTATTTATTTATTTATTTATTTATTTATTTATTTATTTATTTAATTTATTTTTTAATTTAATTTTATTTATTTGTTTATTTATTTAGATTTATTTATTTAGGACTTAGGCTCTAGGGACTCAGGGCTGACTTACCATAAAAAACAAGAATACAAATATTAAAATAGAATTAAACTAAGCCCAATAAAATTTAAAACCCGATTAAAACTAAAATTGATTTAAAAACCCCACCCCACCCCATTCAGTCCAGGCTGGCCTGTTGAAACAACCAAGTCTTTAGGTGCGGTGAAAGGAACAGAGGTCAGGGGCCAACCGGAGCTCCAAGGGGAGCTGATTCCACAGGGTGGGTGCTCTCATAGAGAAGGCCCTACCCCTGGGCACCGCCAACCGACAGTGTCTGGTCGACAGCATCCCCAGGAGGTCCTGCCTGTGGGAGCATACAGGGTGATTGTAGGTCAACGCTGGCAGGAGACGCTCCCGCAAGTACCCTGGACCCAAGCCATGAAGGACTTTATATGTGGTGACTCATACCTTGAATCTCACCCGGAGGGCAACCGGCAGCCAATTCAGGTCGCGCAGGAGGGGTGTAACATGGGAGTATTGGGACATTCCCATCACTACCCGCGCAGCCGCAGCGTCACAAATGCAGCATTGTGTGTGCAAGTGTGCACTTGCCCACCACTTCCACAGCCCGGTTCTGAACGGGCTGTGGACTAGGGGTTGGGGACCCCTGGGTTAGACAGACAGATGGGTGGGTGGGTGGATGGATGAATAGATTAATCCAGTGGTGGCTAACCTTTTTGGGCTCCCATGCTAATAATTGCGTGTGCGCTTGCCTGCTCATGCTTGCGTGTCATCACCCAGAAGGCAATACGCACAGCCCCCCATGCCTCCTGCACATGCGCGCGCAACCCACGTGACTTGTGCTTCTGCGCACGTGTGCGTGACCCACACACCCACACTTCACACTTCTGCGCATGCGCGTGCAACCCCCCCACTCGCCGCATGCTTCTGTGCATGCACGAGTGTCCTGCGCGCTGCTGCACCCCCGCACATGTGCACCAGATACCCGACAATCAGCTGTCGGGTGGTGCGCACGCATGCGCAGTAGACCTTTTCTGGGCGAGTGCTTGCGTGCCAGCAGTAATGGTTCTGTGTGCCACTTTAGGTTCACCACCATGGGATTAATCTATCCATCCACACACGCACACACGCACACCTCTAGTACATGGAGGTTGACAATTGGACAACGTAGATGGATTCACCGTGTGTCTTGTATATTTCTTGCTTCAAAAATGGGAGAAACAATTTCTCTTCATTTCTAGCAAGGAGAAGGAACTCCCCGTGTTAATCTTCAAATTGCTCCCTGGGGCTCAGAGTTTGGCTTTAACAGCCACTGCAGCTCGTCCAATAAAGCATAGTTAAAGCAAATTATGACTCAATGAGATAGAATAGCTGGAAGGGTTCTTGGAGATCTTCTAGTCCAGCCCTCTGCTCTAGCAGGAGACCCTATACTAGGAGTGTCAAACTCATGTCGTCATGTTGGTGTCACATGACGTATCAGGGCTCCCCCCCCCTTTTCTAAACCAGGTGTGGGCATGGCCAGCGCGTGACATATCCGGCCTGCGGCCTGGGAGTTTGACAGCCCTGCCCTATACCATTTCAAACAAGTGGCTGCCCAGTCTCCTCTTAAAAACCTCCAGTGACGAACACCCACAATTTATATATATGAATATATTATGAATATGAATATATTTTGCGTTGACTTCCCTTCTTGGGGCAGGCAGCCTCTCTTGTGACTTGAAGAAATGTTAAAAGTTTGGTTTTCCTCAACAGGAATGGTATGGAGGAAGGAGCCAAAACTTCAGCTCAGGAAGAGAACACATGCTGCACACCCAAACCAGACCAGGTCTCCTCGGAGGTAGAGAGTAACCTCAAGATCCCTATTGACCAGGGTGAAATTCTGAAGGAACTAGAGGAGAAGGATGTGGAAGAGGAGATTCCAGAGGCTGACCAGGCCGAGTTCTTAAAGCTTTTTGCCCGACTGCAGAGACTTAACCCTGGCTTCCATGACAAGTTGCCCACTCCTGAAGATGACCTCTTGGCTGCCTCTGACGGCGAGGAAAGCCACGGGTTAGGAGATGGAGACAGGCGGCCCCTCCTTGAGCATCCCGAGGACCCCCAGGGACCTCCAGACAAATGTGCCCCTTCTCTACTCCATGTGGCCACTGGGCAGGGCCTTCGGGCAGCCGCTCAGCACCTCTTGAGGTCTGTCCAGGGACAGAGAAGTGGAGAATTGCTTTCCTCAGAAGCCCACCAGGAGAACCTGCTCAGTCTCCTGCATTACGAAGGGGGCATTTCCATGGAGGACGAGGATGACCGGATAACCATGGTCCATTCAGATGTGATGATCAGGACTGGCTGTCAGAAAATGGAAGTTGAAGGAAGGGCTGTGGCCCCAGAGAAGGTCCCTCCAGAACCTGCCTGTGATGATCTGGAAGAGAGAAGAAGGAAAGGACGTAGGCCCAGATCGAGGCTCCTAAAAGAATCCACTGGCTTGGAAGCAGCTGCCTGTTCTGACTCCAACTTGGAGGCCCTTAGCTGGGAAGGCTCCCCAGATCCAGTGGGCGGACCTGCCCTGAATCGCAAGGAGGATTCCTCTCCCACCTCTGATCCAGTGGTAAGTATCTTGCAGGACAATGTTCACACATTGCTCTGGAAGTCATCAAGGAGCCTTGATGACCTTTTTGACTTGTGGGTTGTTGCAAGCCATGATTTATGACTTAGCACCATGCGCAAAAGCTGCTGTCACTTGTTTAACCAAGCTTGGTTTGCATTGTAAACCAGAATAGCAATAGCACTTAGACTTATATACCGCTTTACAGTGCTTTAGAGCGCTCTCTAAGCGGTTTACAGAGTCAGCCTCTTGCCCCCAACAATCTGGGTCCTCATTTGACCCACCTGGGAAGGATAGAAGGCTGAGTCAACCTTCCAACAGAGTTGGAAGGGACCTTGTAGGTCATCTAGTCCAACCCCCTGCCCAAGCAGGAGATCCTACACCCTTTCTGACAGATGGCAGCCCAGTCTTTTCCTCAAAGTTTCCAGTAATGAAGCTCCCACAACTTCTGAAGGCAACTTCTGTTCCACTGGTTAATTGTTCTCACTGTCAGAAAATTTCTCCTTATTTCCAGGTTGAATCTCTCCTTGATCAATTACTATCCATTATTCCTTGTCTGGCCTTCAGGTGCCTTGGAAAATAGCTTGACCCCTTCCTCTCTGTGGCGGCCCCTCAAATATTGGAAGATGCTATCCTTGGTCCTTCTCTTCCTAGTCTAGCCATGCCCAGTTCCTGTAACCATTCATCATATGTTTTAGTCTCCAGTCCCCTAATCATCCTGGTTGCTTTTCTCTGCACTTTTTCTAGAATCTCAACATCTTTTTTTTATAATGTGCTGACCAAAATAAGCTGCTTTCTGGTTAGATTGATCACCTTATGACAAAAACTCATGATATCAGGTGTGCATTGTGACATCATGACATAAATTATATAGTTTGCACCAGTTGTGCAAAATCATTACAATGTGCCTGCAATAAAATGATTAGTACATAGCTAACGTTGGCCAATCCTAGATGCTAAGCAGGGTTGGGCCTGATTAATACTTTAATGAGAATCCTCTAAAAAATTCCAGTGCTCTTGGCTAGACTTGGAATTTTTAAAAAAATCAGAAAAGGGCAGGGGGAAATATCAAGAAAACAGCATGGATGCTGACACCCAGAATCAAGGATTATCTAGCTTTACAGTAAAATATTCTTAGATCAAATTTCTAAAACAAAATATTAGGCATCCAGAGTTTGAAGGGGATTAATTGGATTCATTTCTGTAATTCTCAATGTTTAGCCTTTGAGGCTTTGAGGTTAGTAAAGTAATTTTATTCTGATATTATATCCTGTTTTTATTATGTGAAGTTGTGAGCTGCCTAGAGTCTAGTAGGTTTCAGGTGGTCAGATAAATGTCATAAATAATTAAGATCTCCTCCCCGGCTTTACAAAGCCAACTCTTTTTTCCCCTTTCCTCTTTCTTTAACAGAAGAAAGGCAATGTGTCATCTTTCCCACCTTATAAAGATGGTAAGTGAAGAATTTTGATTGATTGATTATTATGTCATGTGAACTTTGGGCCTGCCCCTTCCTCCCACTCTCTTAGCCCAAAGAGCCAATCAGATGTGCTGGAGAACTAGGTGGATTAGAACAGGGGTCTCCAACCTTGGAAACTTTAAGACGTGTGGACTTCAACTTCCAGAATTCCTCAGCCAGAGACCCAGGTTCTAGTTCCTTTTCAGCTACGGAAGTCATTGGTTAACTTTGGGCTAGTCCCTCCCTCTCAGTCCATGAGCCAATCAGATGTAGCAGGGAAGGAGACAGATTAAGTGTGGGGAAACCCAGCTACTAGTCCCTCCTCAGCCACAGAAGCTCATTGGCTGAATTTGGGCCAGTCCTTCCCTCTCAGTCCAAGAGCCAATCAGGTGTAGAAAGTAAGGTGCTGGATTAACAGAAAAGAGACTCAGGTTTTAGTTCCTGCCCAGTCACAGAGGTTCCCTATGGAACTTGGGGGCACTTCTATTAAGGTGACCAACCGTCCTCCTTTAGGGAGGACAGTCCTCCTTTTGTAAGTTCTGTCCTCCCTTGAAAAGTGTCCTCCTACATGTCCTCCTTTTTGATATTTGAAGACTAATCTGTAAATCTCCGTATTTGATCGATGCCGATCCGATCCGTTGTGTGTGATGTGACGTATTTGTATTTGACACGATGATTCGTCAAGGCTCGGTACAGTGCGGCGAGACACGATTATGAGACGCATGCGCTCCACGCAGGAGATTTGTTTTGAGAGAGTGTGCCATGCGCCAGTGGCTTTGTTTTTTTTCTTCAATTTATTTGTGTCCTCCTTTTCATTGTGAAAAAGTTGGTCACCTTACTTCTATTACAATCTAACCTACCTCGCTAGGGATGTTGTTAACATGTGCTACATAGGGTATCTTATGGTGATGCGAATGGTGATGACGATGAGGATAATAATGCTATTAAACAAGCCTTTTCTATATGTCTCAGTCCCAGGTCCCTGTGAGCCCGAAGATCTGTTGGAAGGGGTGATCTTTGGAGCCAAATATCTGGGCTCCACACAGCTGGTTTCCGAGAAAAACCCATCCACAAGCATCCGCATGGCTCAGGCCCAGGAAGCCGTTGATAGGATTAAGGTGGGAACAGCAGGAATGGGACACCAAGAGGGAACCTTGATAGCTACATCCACAGGTAGTCCTCAACTTACAACTACAATTGAGCTCAAAATTTCCATTGCTAAGTGAGACAGGTGTGAGTTTTGCCCCATTTTACGACCTTTCTGGCCACAGTAGTTATGGAATCACTGCAGCTGTTGGGTTAGTCACACGGTTGTTAAGTGAATCTGGCTTCACCACTGACTTTGCTTCTCAGAAGGTCAAAAAAGTGATCACTTGGCCCCAGGACACTGCAACTGTCATAAATATGAGTCAGTTGAAAACCTTCTGAATTTTAATCATGTGACTGCTGCAACGATCGTGTGAGAAACGATCATAAGTCACTTTTTTCAGTGCCAGTGTAACTTCAAACGGTCACTAAACAAACTGTTGTAAGTCGAAGACTACTTATACTCAGTTGCATCGAAGAAAAGGGGGCTCTGTTCCAATTGCAGCAAAATGGAACCTCCATGTTCAAGAGCAGCTTATCTTTTCAGTGCAGTTAGTGGAGCATTAAGTGGCGAACAGGGTGATTGAGTTCCAGCACCTTGATTTGGGCTTTGTGTCTTTGGTCAACCACGTTGGGTTAAATTAGGCCAGATCTATTGGGGTCTTAAGGAAACTCCATGCCATGATCACCTATTTTCTCTCCAATCCTGACCTCTTTCCTTCACATGTTTTCTTTCCAATGCAGGCTCCTGAAGGAGAATCCCAGCCAATGACTGAAGTAGATCTCTTTGTCTCCACTCAACGGATTAAGGTCCTCAGTGCTGATACACAGGTGCATTGACAGCTGCCTGCTCAAGAAGCATTCAGCCTGCTGCCTCCATTTGAGATCATGTCCATTGGGCAAGGCCCAAAATGGCTGCCTTGGGGTTGTGGGAGGGATGGCCACTCACAAAACATCCCTTAGCCGGAAGACCCACAAATGAAACTATGCCACTGCTCTCTCCCTACAGCCAGGGTGTTCCATTTAGCTATATCACTTCTTTTAAGATTAGTGGGGTGGGGGATTGAAATTTTAAGACTGTGTTGTTGTGTGTTCTCAAAATGGCTACTGAGGGGGTTTTCCTCTCAGAAAATGACTGGGACAGGCTGACAGGCAGGAATTACACTTTTCTTTTGGGCATAATAACATTAAAAAAAATAATTGCAATCTTTACAGAACAGATAGTCCTCAACTTACGATCACAGTTGAGCCCAGAATTTTGACTGTAAGTTATTGAGGTTGTCACCATGAGACCAGATTTTATGACATTTTTGATTTTATGACATTTTTAGGACAGTCATTAAGTTGCCATGGTTGTTAAGTGAATTACATGGCTGTTAAGTGAAACATGTGGTTGTAAGTCTGAATCCAGTTTATCCAATAGGCGTTTTTTGCTGGGAAAAAAAAATTCTCAAACATGATCACATGACCTCAGGATACTACAAATGTATAAATGTAAGCCAGTTGCCAAGCACCCAGAGTCAGGCCTCCATGCCTGTTCTAAAATCATATCAATCACAAGCAGTGTCTGGGGATGTATTGACACCATAATTGTCTAACTGTTGTATGCGTATGGATATATATACATACACATACATACATACATACATATATATACCGTGTTTCCCCGAAAATAAGACCTACCCCGAAAATAAGACCTACCCCGAAAATAAGACCTAGTGTGTTTTTGGGAGCCAAAAAAAATATAAGACAGTGTCTTATGTTAGGGGAAACACGGTATGCGATTTGTTCGTGGTTTTGTACATGAATAAATGTACATTGTTCTACATGAATATGGTAAGTGTTTTTTTTTCATTAAAAAAAATATAAGACCTACCCCGAAAATAAGACCTAGTGTGTTTTTGGGAGCCAAAAAATATATAAGACAGTGTCTTATTTTTAGGGAAACACGGTATACACACACACAGATATTTTAACTCAGTTTTACAACAATGTGATTTTTGTATGAGTTCTGGAAAGTGACACATCACTTGAGATTTTTGTGCCAGAACAAACTGGGGGCTCCTGCAACAGGCATGGAGGCCGGCCTGGCAGAGGATGATGTGAGCTGTAGTTCAGCACATCCAGAGGACACAGTTGAGAATATATCACAGACGGTTGGAGAGTGTTCTGTGAAACGACAACCTGTCACTTCAATGCTTCTGGTCTATTTTTGTCTTTCTACTTCTCTGGTCTCCTTGCCACTTTAGGAAACCATGATGGATCACCCACTCCAGACCATCTCCTACATTGCTGACATTGGGAACATCGTGGTGCTCATGGCCCGTCGGAAGCTCCCTCGCCGGGCTGATGCTTCCACTGAAAAACAGCTGTACAAAATGATCTGCCACGTGTTCCACTCATCTGACGTGAGTGTGGGGAGATGTTGGTGAACAACACTGACCAGCAGAGTTCAGATGTGCTCCCGCTCTCTCAATTAGAGTAGATCTTGTCTTGTTAAGAGCAGGGGTGTCGAACCCGATTTCATTGAGGGCCGCATCAGGGTTGACCTCGGGGAACCGGGATGGGTGTGCCCAGGGTGGGTGTGCCCAGCATGATGTCACTTGCGTTGGGGACGCCTGTGGTGACCTTAGTGCTCTTCCAGCAAAAATGGGCTCCTGAGCTCCGTTTTCAGCTGTGGCGGCTTCCTGCCAGTGAAAACGGAGCTCAGGGCAATGGGGGACGCACAGCCCTCGCAATCTCCGTTTTTGGCTGTGATGACCTCCTGCAACCTTCTGCCAGCTAAAATGGAGCTCGAAAAAGCTGCATGTGACCCTCGCCAGCTCCATTTTTGCTGGCAGAGGCACTGCAGGTTGGTCCTTTGCTATTTCCAGGGCGGCCCCATGGGCCAGATCTAAACACCCCGTGGGCCAGATCCGGCCCCCGGACCTTGAGTTTGACACCCCTGTGTTAGAGTAACTGCACACTTGGAAAAAAGCTAGTCCTGTAACTGTGGAAATGCTTGTCAATTGCTGCTTCCTGCCCTACAGGCTCAGCTGATAGCCCAAGCCATTGGGCAGGTCTTTAGTGTGGCTTACCAGCACTTCCTGCGGGCCAGTGGCATTGACCCGAGCCAGCTGAGCTCCATGCAAGACCAGAATGATGATGAGAAGGATCCTGGCCTGATCGAGGGAGAGGAGCTTTATAATGGAGACCTGGCTCACTTCTCCAAGCAAGAGAACTGTAAGGAAGTAAGAATGGAGAGGAGGTGTTTTGCTAGAGGCGGAGAGCATTGGAAATGCATAACCACCACAGGAGGAAATGGCTACCTCCCATTTCAGGTGCTTCCCCTCTGTTGGGCCTTAGAATTGGTTCTAAGTGGTTCGGCAGGCCACTCAATCTCCACTCATCTTGTCTTGGCCTGGTTGGCTCTCTGGATGCATTGGACTACAACTCCATGATATCACACGCACAGCCTGTAGCTGGTTGGAATGATGGAAGCTGTAGCCCGGCACACCCATTGAGCTGGCAGGAAGTTCATTATTTTCACTGTCTTGCTGTTTAGCTGCATTTCAGGCAGATACACAAGAAAAGATCAAGAGTGTAAAATGGTTGTTTTTGAAAGCTGAGGGTTGTAGTGAATGGGAAATGGGAAAATCCCCAGCTCTGTGCCCCAAGAGCAGGGGTGGGCAAGTATGGGCCCTTTATAACCTGTGGACTTCAACTCCCAGAATTCCTGAGCCAGCCATGCTGGCTCAGGAATTCTGGGAGTTGATGTCCACAGGTCATGAAAGGACTATAGTTGCCCAAGAGGGTTTATAAAATGTACTGGATTGATAAACCTTGGGAAAGATCTGTAAATACAACCAGTCATCAGTGGGCACACATACACACCCTGTAGCCATGTGACTATCTGGGGCGCTTGATAACTAACCCACATTTACAGCTATTTGCAGCATCGATCACATGGCCACATTTTATGATGTTTTTTTGCCAAAAGCTGGCATTTACTTCCGGTTTTCAGCAAAAGTGGCCCATAGCAAACAATTGGTTCACTGAAAAACCCTCATTTAAAAAAAGGCCATAAAATCAGGCCAGTCATGTGGGTGATCCCCTTTAAAACCATCATGACCTACAACCATAATTGACAGGCCCCATTACTTTCGTCAGTGGAGGACTTCCTGTATTGTGTCACATTTCATGGTAAGGTATTCCAATTAATATTAATGGATAAAAACATTGGCCAATCCTAGATGCTAAGCAGGGTTGGGCCTGATTAATACTTTAATGAGAATCCTCTAAAAAATTCCAGTGCTCTTGGCTAGACTGGGAGATTTTTTAAAAAATCAGAAAAGGGCAGGGGGAAATAGCAAGAAAACAGCATGGATGCTGACACCCGAAATCAAGGATTATCTAGCTTTACAGTAAAAAAAATGATCCTGATAGCCAGTAGAAGATCTTTTAAGTTGTTCAATTGGCTGCCTCCATTTTGTCCAGCGTGAGAACATGTCAGGATTCTCCAGAACGTTCCATCTTTTTCCCAGACCGTGAAATTTAACCCCGGAGGGAGTGGTTTGACAGTATTCTGGCTATAAATGTTCTTGTTCTGGAAGAGTAATATCCAGAAAACTGCCAATCTCCCTGGAACAGACCAATTAGTCTTGCCCTGGAAAAAAAACCCAGAATATTCTCCTCAGAACAATTAATCTCCTGGTTTTTTTAACTTTACACAGCAAAGCTTTTCCCAGTTTTTTTTTCTTCTCAGCAAGTTATTTTTTTCAAAGAAAAATGCTTTCCTAAAGTGGGTGAAACAAAGATAAGGGGCTAAACAGCAATAGACATATTTTCTTTCAGTGGGTGGTGGGGGAGGACGAAAGGCTCATTGGGACAAAAAAAAATGTGTCCCACCCTGCAGCGGAAATACTCTGTGGTTTGTCAGGCCAAAACATGAGCAGCAAAGTAAAAACGTGGAACCTACCTTCTCTATTGCGGTTGATTGCAATTTCTTGTTCTCTGTCCTCAGGGCTTCTGAAATATATGACAAATTGCTGGTTTCCAGTTGCACAAAGTATTTTCAGTTGCACGATATTTTCCTGTTTTGTTTTTTGTTTTTAAAAAAACGAAGTACATGCTAAAATAGCTGTATTAAGTTTCAGCTGCATTTAAGAGATCTGGTTTCACACACACACTTTAATCTTTAGGAGGTCAGGCAGCATATAAATTGAATACATTATCATTATATACACAGCAAGGTGAAGTCACAGCTGCCAGGCCTTTAGCTGGCATTGATCTTTATTTGCGTTGAGTTCTTCCCAACAACCTGGGAAGTTGTAATGCATTAGCATAGTATATGTGTTTGGATCCGAGCCATCTGGCCTTTTGCTATTGACAATGAAAATATTGTCAATGTGCAGATTTTCTAGGTGCCATCCAATATTTTTTGGTGTGTCTGTGGAGATTTTCAATCATCCTTTTGGTTGTGCCAAAAGTTGTCTTCCAAAAAAGTCCTGTTGCCTTTTGAAAAAGCACCTTTGGGATTTTTTTGGTATGGCACCCAGTATACTGATAACCACTGGGACCACCATATCTGGTTCATGCCATAATCTTTCAATTTTGATTTTCAGGTCTTGCAATGTTCTGATCTCCATCAATTCTTTGTCTTTTAGTCTCCTATTCCCTGATATTGCCACATCAATTTTCCACACTTTTGTCTTTTCAGCCACAGTTAAATCTTGTGTGTTATGTGCCATCACTCTTATCAGTTTATATTTGGAAATCCCACAATATTTTAACCTGTTCATTCTGGACTAATTTTCAACTCTAGAATAGTTATACTATAGTTACTCATATTAAGGTTTGTGGCATAGTCAGCCAGATGTCCAAACTGGATTTGTCATTTTTATCCACCTGTTAGCTACTTTTATTTTTTAAAAGTCCCTGCAACCACAGGAGATTAAAAGAATCCCTTTACTTGTCCCCTTTTCTGGAAAGATGCAGAGAGTCCTTAAATTATTATCATAATTGAGTCCAAAATGTATGTTACAAAGTGAAATATTTGTAAAGTGAGTTTTGTCCCATTTTACAACTTTTCTTGCCAGAAAAGTTCTTGGGGGAAGGTTACTGCAAAATCCCATTCCCTCCCAATCCCACTAACCTGCTTTCCAGCTCCATTCTCCTGTGCAGGACAACCAAAGAAGACCCAGCCAATCAGCTGGGACTCAATGGGAGGCAGAGAATAGATGGGGTGGGGCCAGACAGAGGTGGGATTTGCCGGTTATCTGAACTACTCATAAATTCCGCTATTGGTTCTCCAGAACTGGTCAGAACCTGCTGAATACCACCTCCCTCTCTTCCAGTCCAATAGATCTCTCCTCTGCCGTTTGGTGTCTCCATACAGGTTGTCATCTCCAAGCAGAAGGGTGAGATTCTGGGCGTGGTGATTGTAGAATCTGGTTGGGGATCCATCCTTCCCACTGTGGTCATTGCAAACCTGATGCACAGGGGAGCGGCCGAGCGATCCGGCAAGCTGAACATTGGAGACCGTATCATGTCCATCAATGGAACGAGCCTCGTGGGGCTGCCCCTCGTCTCGTGCCAGAACTTCATACGGGTGAGAAAGCGAGGCTCCAATGATTCTATTTACTACTTTTTTGCTTGAGAATAAAAGAGAAAGCAGCCCTCAGGTCAAGCTAGCGGTCTCCAACTCAAGGCTGGATTCTCAGTAATCAGATGAGCATCTGGCATACAGCAGGCAGGTTGGTTTAGATGACCTCTTAAGTTTTCTTCCAATTGTGTGATTTTAGTATTCTTTCAATCCCTGGGGAATCATGTGAGCATATTCGTTTAGCTTTCCTGGCAAGACTACCCTAGAGCAGGAGTCTGTGATGAACAGTTGCAAGAACTGGGCCTGGCTAGTCTAGTGAAGAGAAGGACCAGGGGAGACAGGATAGCAGTCTTCCAATATTTGAGGGGCTGCCACAGAGAGGAAGGGGACAAGCTGTTTTCCAAAGCACCTGAAGGCCAGACAAGGAATAATGGGTGGAAACTGAACAAGGAGAGCTTCAATCTAGAAATAAGGATAATTTTTCTGACAGAACAGTCAACCAGTGGAACAGAAATTGCCTTCTTCAGAAGTTGTGGGAGCATTGGTGGCTCAGGCTGTTAAATGGCTGCATTTAAGTTCCAGCTGTCTACAATTACTGTAGGCTCGAATCCCACCAGGCTCAAGGTTGACTCAGCCTTCCATCCTCTCGGGGTAGGTAAATTGAGGACCCAAGATTGTTGGGGGCAATAAGCTGACTTTGTAAAAATGCCGCTTAGTAATAAGCAGGCATATACAATGGAATGAAGGCTATTGCTGAGCACACTGGGTTGTATCCCAAAATTGTAAGCACCTGAGTCTTCGGAGAAGGGCGGCATATAAATCTAATTAAAAATTTAAAAAAAAAAAAATCATCACTTGAGACTTTCAAGAAGAGACTGGACTGCCATCTGTCAGAAATGGTGTAGGGACTGCTTGGGCAGTGGGCTGGACTAGATGACCTATAAAGTCCTTTCCAACTCTATTAATCTGTAATCTAAAACCCCCAGAATTCCCCAGACAGCATAGCTCCCAGGGAATTCTGGGAATTGGAGCCCACAAGTGTTAAAGGTGCCAGGTTGGGAGACTTCGGTTCCTAGAAGAAAGGACTGGCAAATCATATCTCTATAGATATGCTCTGCCATTCCACTCTTTTTTCTAGAATATTCTTTTTTCACTTCTGAGTCTAGCCTCCAGCCCTAGGATTTTCTCTTATCTGCCAACTCATGTCTCATTTAGGTCTTTTGGCCGTAATAAATATTACCCACACACATAAATGTTAATTACGCCCAGCCCTGCTTAGGGCTGTTTTGAACTCAAACCAGTTTGTCCAGCACGCAAAAGAGATGATAAAATTGTTGTTGCTCCCAGGCTGAATACATGCTAGAAAAGCAAAGGGTGGAACATAATTTCCAGGAGTTCAAAGATCACAGCTGATGATCTCTTCCAGGCAAGAGGAAGCAAGATAAAGGGTAGTCTTTGACTTATGACTGGCCAGGCTCCATTAGGTTCACAAGTCATGACAATCTAAAGCAGGTCACACATGTAACTGGCCTGATCTTATGATTTTTGTGGCAGTTATTAAGCAAACGCCATGGTCCTTAAGTAAACCAATTGTTCATTATGGGCTGGTTTTGCCAAAAATGGGAAGTGAATGTCAGTTTTCAGGAAAAATGTCATGAAATGCAGTTTCCTTCTTCAGGAGGATCTGCCCCATTTGGTCCTTTAGGTCTTCCAATAGAGGCCCCATCCCCTTTGTAACTTTTTTCTTCTTCTTTAAATACTCCTGTAATCCCTTGCATAGGGATGGAGTCGGGAGCTGAGCATTTACTGGCTAGATGCCCTTTCCGACACCTAAGATGAGTCCACAGCAGCTATTTTCTCGTTGTGCCCAGAGAGAGGAATAGCTGCCGCTACCTGGGATTGAACTCACAGCCTCCTGATTGTGAGGCGAGAGCTCCACCCCCTAGGCCACCACACCGTTCCCCGTCACCACTGTAGATAAATCCATCCATTTATTGCTGGTCAGCCTCTTCTCTTTGCTTCCACCTTTCTTAGCATCAGTGTTTACTCCAGAGTTATGTCTTCAGCCTCAACCTGGGTTTGCCATTTCAGACGATTGATACAGTTCAGGTAGTCCTCAGTTTACAGCCACAATTGAGCCCAACATTTCTATTGCTAGAATATTCTATTGAGTCACCATGGCGAATAGGCAGCAATACGAATCTGATAAATAAAAATAAAATATGCGAGATGGTTAAGCGAGTTTTGACCTATTTTACGATTTTTCTTGCCACAGTTGTTAAGTGAATCATTGCACTCGATAAGTTAGCAACCCGGTTGTTAAGTGAATCTGGATTTCCCCAGTGACTTTCCTTGTCAAGGTTGCAAAGGGTGATCCCATGACCCCGGGACATTGCAGCCGTCATAAATAGGAACCATTTGCCAAGCGTCCTAATTTTGATCATGTGACCGTAGGGAATGCTACCACGGTCGTAAGTGTGAAAAACAGTCATAAGTCACTTTTTTCAGTGCCATTATCAAACGGTCACTAAACGAATTGTTATAAGTTGAGGATTACCTCTACTCTGAGAACTAGTCGGCAGGAGCCATCTTCATTTTCTTTCTCCCACACAAACGACCTGAACTTCGCTGCTTCTTGCTCTTCTGGAAAGCAGTCCTGGGAATCTGGAATACATTCCATCACACCACCTACTTTCTGGCTCTGCCCCATTCATGTTCGGACCTGTTATGGAGGTGTCATCAGTTGCCAATAGAATACACTTGCGGGAGGGAATGGGGTCTCTTGATTTAGAGCAGGGGGGGGGTCTTCAAACATGACACCTTTAAGACTTTGTGGACTTCAACTCCCAGGATTCCTCCTCCAGTCATGTTAGCTCAGGGATTCTGGGAGTTGAAGTCCACAAATCTTAAACTTGCCAAGTTTGAAGGCCCTTGTTCTAAAATATGGTCATGTGGCTGTGGAAGGAGAGAGGCCTAAGTTGGAATTTCAAAACCAGATAAGCAGTTTTTGAGGCGTTTGTCATAACTTCCGACAGTCACCAAACTGGCTGAGGAGTTCTGGGAGCTGAGGTCCACCCGTCTTCAAGAAGCCAAAGTTGAGAAACACTGCTTTGGATGACAATAACAGTTGTAGATTCCCAGGGCACCATAAAGGATGAAACACTTGATCTAGTGGTGGGAATCAAAAAATTGTACTACTGGTTTTGTGGGCATGGCAGGGGAAGGATAATGCAAAATCCCCATTCCCACCCCATTCCTGGGGGAAGGATACTGCAAAATCCCCATTCCCTTCCCACTCTTGGGGGAAGGTTACTGCAAAATCCCATTCCCTCCCGATCCCACTAACCTGCTTTCCAGCTCAGTTCTCCTGTGCAGGGCAACCAAAGAAGACCCAGCCAATCAGCTGGGACTCAATGGGAGGCAGAGAATAGATGGGGGTGGGGCCAGTCAGAGGTGGGATTTGCCAGTTCTCAGGAATTATGGGAGTTGAAGTCCATAAGGCTTAAACTTGCCATGTCTGAAGACCCTTGGACTAGAACCGTGATGGCGAACCTATGGCGTGCATGCCACAGGTGGCACGCAGAGCCATTTGTGCGGGCACGCAAGCCCCAGCCAAACTTACCTGTACTGCGCATGCATGCACCTCTCAGCTGTTTTTCGGCCCGTTTGAAGTCCTTTTCACCCTCCTGAGGGCTCAAGGGAAGCCCCTGCAGCCTTTGGAGGCTGAAAAACGGGCCTTCCAGAAATACCGGAAGTGTTGAAACCGGAAGTGCCGAAATGGGCCCGTTTTTCAGCCTCCAAAGGCTGCAGAGACTTCCTTTGAGCCCCCAGGAGGGCGAAAATGGTCTCAAACGAGCCAAAAATCATCTGGGAGGCATGCGCATGTGCAGTGCAGCTAAGGGGGGTTGTGCGTGCATGCGCAGGGGGGGCGTGGTGCATTGCATTGTGGGTGCTGGCATGCGCGCTCTTTCGGCACACCGCAACAAAAAGGTTCGCCATCACTGGACTAGAACTTGGGTCTCCAACCTCGGCAACTAAGTTTTGCTGGCTGAGGAATTCTGGGGGATTGAAGTCCACAAGTCTTAAACTTGCCAAGTTTGAAGACCCTTCATTTAGAGCAAAATGGTCATTTTTGGGTTTGCTAAACCAGCAGTCCCCACCCTTGGCACCTTGGTGGCCCAGCTTGGCGGGTATAGAGGAGAACCAGGCTGCACAAGCAGTGGGCTGGTGCGCATGCACGTACTCACTGGCTCGCCTCTTGTGCGATTGGAGCTAGGCGTGTGTGTACGCACGCCAGCCAGACGCTCGTGTGGCCCCGATCCAAATAGGCCACAGTAGTGGTCTGCAGCCCAGGGATTAGGGAGCCCTTTGCTAAACGATGTTGTCAACTAAAAAAAAAAAAATACTCCTTTGGTCTTTTAGTTGCCAGCAGAAAGGGAGTGGAGGAGAGCAGTGCATTCCTCAAATAATCGCCTTGGCAGCCCAAAGCTGTTGGCAGGCAAGAATATTACTGGAGAGCATGATTGATGACTCTTGGCTATGGATGTATCCCATTGGAGAATATACATCCAGGGGGTGGGGGGAAGACCAGGGTTAAGGGGGAAATGAATGGTGTATTTTAGTGTTGGCTGCACCCAGCTAACGCCAACATGGCCATTCCTAATAAAACATTTTTTTTTACTCTGAGAGATGCGGCTAGAGACTTATGATTTGAATGGGGGTGGATTTGTTGGATCCCTGACAGATGTGCTGTAAAGACATTCTCCATATTCTGCAGTCAATCTGCATCATTTAGCACAGCGTTTCTCAATTCAAGAAGAGATTGGACTGCCATTTGTCAGAAATGGTGTAGGGTCTCCGCTGGGGGGGTTGGACTAGATGACCTACAAGGTCCCTTCCAACTCTGATTATCTGTTATCTGTTATCTGTTAATGTTGGCCACATTAAGATGTCTGGACTTCAACTCCCAGAATTCCTCAGCCAGCAATAAAACAGCTTACTGCTGTTGGTGGAGGACGTTGATCTTAATTTCAGGTCAACGTAACGGTTTCTTTTTCCCCAGGATCTGAAAAACCAGACTGAAGTAACCCTTAGCATCGTTCATTGCCCTCCTGTCACCACAGCAATTGTTCGAAGGCCTGGCACAAAATATCCTCTGGGATTCTCCGTGGAAAACGGCATCGTGAGTAGCCGGGGGGGTGGGGGCTGAGACAAGTTAAGACAAGCTCCCTGTTTACAGGGAATGCAGATTACAAATTACAATCCATATCGGATTGACGGTGAGGTTTTGGAAATGAGGGATTGTGCCTGAGCAAAAATTTGGCACGTGGGTGGGCACAGGCCAGCCATACCAGTGGACTTTTTCCTGTGCCCAGATCTGTAGCCTCATGCGTGGCGGGATTGCAGAACGTGGTGGCGTCCGCGTGGGACATCGCATCATTGAGATCAATGGGCAGAGCGTGGTGGCCATGCAGCACGAGAAGATCATCCAGATCCTTAGCCAGGCGGTCAGCGAGGTACGTGCACAGCGTGATTCTCTACTTGTGAAAAGCTGATTGTGAAAAAGCCACACCGAACGAACTTCCTCTCTCATCTTTCTTCCTGGGGATTTCTTGGGTGAGAATTAAAAACAATTCAAACCCCAAAAAAACCCGGACGCCACCCGGCTTAGCAAATTTGTGAAAAGGTTTTTGGAACTGGGGTTGATGGCAAACCCAAGTCCTTGACTTACAACCATTTGTTTAGTGACGGAATTTTCAAGGGGACTGAAAAAAGTGACTTATGACCAGTTTTTCATACTTCCGATGGTTGCAGTCATGTGATCAAAATTTGGATGCTTGGCAACTGGTTTATATTTATGGTGGTTGCAGGGTCCCAAGGTCATGTGATCCCCTTTTATGACCTTCTATCTAACAACTGCAGTGTGATTCACTTAACAAGAAAGGTTGTGAAAGGGAGACAAAACTCAATAACTGTCTTGCTTAGCAACATAAATTTGGTTTCAAATCATGGTCATAAGTGGAGGACAAGCTGAGCTGCATTGATTGTCTGAAATGGCAAATGCAGGTTGAGACTGAAGCAATAAAGTACAGTCTCAGTAAAGGCCTTTAGAGCAGATTTGGGGGAATGTTTGGAAAAGCTACAGGTACGCTTTGACCTACAACCACAATTAGGACTGGAAGTCCCAAAGGTGTGGGAGTATGAATGGATTTCCAGAAAAATTGCAGACTGCAAGAACAGTTTGCACTTCAGTTTGAAATGCAGACAAGCCAGATTCATCCCCAACTGCCTGCACCTGAGTTCAACAGGGAAGAGACCCAGGGCAGAAAAAACATCCTTCAGCCAAGAAGGCTCCACACTACATTTGCACCACTCAGGTGACCCTGACGGCACAGATGAACCTCCAAGTGGCCTCAACGACTCTTTAAAAAATGCAAATTTATTTATTTATTTTATTTTTATTCACATTTATATGCCGCCCTTCTCCGGAGACTCAGGGCGGCTTACAATGTTTGGAGCACAACCCAATGTACTCAGCAATAGCCTTCATCCCATTGTATATGCCTGCTTATTACTAAGCGGCATTTTTTTTACAAGGTCAGCTTATTGCCCCCAACAATCTTGGGTCCTCAATTTACCTACCCCGAGAGGATGGAAGGCTGAGTCAACCTTGAGCCTGGTGGGATTCGAGCCTGCACTAATTGCAGGCAGCTGGAACTAAGTGCTAGGCGTTTAATAGCCTGCACCACCAAGGCTCTTATCAAACGACCAGCTGTCTGCAAGGAATATCAATCCTTCCATTCCCCACCATCCAGTTAGAGTTGAAGAAGCTTCTTGGATGAGAAGGGAAATCTCTTCAAGGAAAAACCAAGAAAATCCAATTGTATCTTGAAAAAAAGCACCTTTGGGTCAACCATGACCTGGATGACTGAAAACCTCCATAGACTATTAAGACTGGAACTTCCATTGCTCAGTAATGCAGTCATTAAGTGAGTCAGGTCCGATTTTACATGTTTGCCATGATTGTTAGGCGAGTCCCATGGTCGTTAACCAAAGCAGCTCCTCCATTGATTTTAATTGTTGGAAGCAGGCTGGGAAGGTCGCAAGTGATGATCACATGACCCTAGGACACCACAACCGTCGTAAACACATGCCAGTTGCCAAGTGTCCAGATTTTGATCACATGACCTCAGAGACACTGCAACAGTCGTAAATGTCCGTTTTTCTCAGTGCCATCGTAACTTTGAACAATGACTAAACCAATGGCCGTATGTCAAGAACTACCTATATTAAAGTGTATCTTAGACAAGCCGTCACACAGTCAAGAGACAGAAATCCAAAAACTTCACCTTGATTTTGGGTAGGATAAGTTGGGACAGGTAGAAACTTGGGCCAGGGTTTCAAGATTGAGGTCAGCCTTTGAAGGAGGCCGAGCCAAGGAACCAGAGTTTGCAGGGGTTCTTGGAATGCAGCCTGATTTTTGTTGGATATAATAATCGAATCCCGGAAACCCAAATTGAAATGGGTATGATAAGAAGAGAAGAGAGGAATGAGGAGGGCAGAAGGGAGGATTTTCCCTTACATTTGCAATGAATGTAGGGCAATGTTTTTCAAACTTGGCAACTTGGAAGATAGGCGGACTTCAACTCCCAGAATTCCCCAGCCAGCATTGCTATAGGCCAATGGTGGCTAACCTTTTTTGGCTCCTGTGCCAAAAACTGTGTGCGCGCGCGCTTGCATGCCAACACCCAGAAGGCAATGTGCACCCCCTGCCCCCAGTGCATGAGCATGGAATTTCCCCGGTGTCCCCTCACCTGCACTGCACCTCCCAGCTAATTTTTGGCCCATTTGAGGCCTTTTTCGGTCTCCAGGGGCTTGAGGAAAGCCTCTGCAGCCCGAAAAATAGGCCCGTTTCGTCACTTCCAGTATTTCTGGAAATACAGGAAGTGACAAAATGGGCCTGTTTTTCAGGCTGCAGAGGCTTTCCTCAAGCCTCTAGGAGGCCGAAAAAGGTCTCAAACCAGCCGAAAATCAGCTGTGAGGCGTGCGCATGCGCAGTGAGGTAAGTTTGCCTGCAGCTCACGTGACGGCACAAATGGCTCTGCATACCACCTGTGGCACGCGTACCATAGGTTCATTATCACGGCTATAGGCAGACTTCAACTCCCAGAATTCCCCAGCCAGCATTGCCATAGGCAGACTTTTAACTGCTGGCTGGGGAATTCTGGGAGTTGAAGTCCGCCTATCTTCCAAGTTGCCAAGTTTGAAAACAAAATAGATCAGGGGTCCCCAGCCTGTGGGCCACATGAGTGGCTGGCCAGTGCATGTGTGTGTGCATGCCGGCACCCTTCCCCCACTCGCACTAGTGTGGCATTGCGAAGGCGGCAGCGATACCGTGTCAGGAAGGCGCTGGCATCGCTACCCTTCCCGTGACGCTAGCACGAACAGGAGGGAGTGTGCGCTCACAGCATCGGCCGAGTGTCACCCAGGCGCTCGTGGCCTCATTTGCATTGCGTTCACAATCGCAGCCCTGTTCGTGTGCACGCTCGCGGCCCTGTGCGTGCATGCATAAAGGCGCCTCCATCACTACCCCACCTTGGGCAGCCAAGCAGAAAGATTGGCGACCCCTGATATAGCTCATAACACATATGACAGCCATTTCCTGACCAGGTAACATCCTCCCCCCACAGACCCTCCCCGTGTGAACCCTAGTGTGGCATTACTCAGCTCCAGCCATGCCCCCTGACTTGGTTGCACTTCTCCTTCCTTGCAGGTCCATATCAAAACCATGCCAGCCTCCACCTATCGTCTTTTAACTGGCCAGGAGCAACCCATCTTCCTCTGATGGTTCTGCCTTGGCCAATGGCTTCCGGTGTCTGCTTCCTAAGCTTGCTGCACTCCCAAATCAGAAGCCGGCCTCTGGGCTCAGTGCCCCAGATTCACAAGAGCTTCATGACTGTTTCTGCTGCACAAACCATCCAGCCAAGTTTGTTGTTGGGTTTCCTTAGCTGGGGACATTTATCTGGGGTGTGAACTTGGAAGTTATGCCTATTGCTTGAGGTTGGCTTCTACACTAGAAAGCAAGAGATTGGAGATTGAACTATACACTACTGTGCTGTTCCTGACATAGAATTGATGGATTAGACTCTACCACTTGCAGGGGAGACCTGAACCAAAGTGGGTGGATTAGACTCTACCATTTGCAGGGGAGACCTGAATTAAAGTAGATGGATTACACTTGCAGGGGAGACCTGAACCAAAGTAAGTGGATTAGACTACCATTTGCAGGAGAGATGTGAATCAAAGTGGGTAGATTAGATTCTACCACTTGCAGGGGAGACCTGAACCAAAGTGGGTGGATTAGACTGTACCACTCCCAGGGGAGACCTGAATTAAAGTAGATGGATTAGACTGTACCACTTTCAGGGGAGACCTGAACTAAAGTGGGTGGATTAGACTCTACCACTTCCAGGGGAGAAGAATGGTGTAGGGTGGGAAGAATTCCTTATTATTATTATTTTAAGTTCTAAAGATTTCAAAGCAGGTGGACATAAGCTTTCATATTTCCCAAGGTGTTCTTTTTTACAGAGCCTTTTTTCTTAAGGGAAATATGAAAATATAGCATTTGGTAAATACTCTTTGAAGTGGTTCAGTCCAGAATCAGGTTGCGACGTCATTGTCAAGATCTCCCATCAAAATTACAAGATTCGGCCCAGTAAGATTTGGGGTACAGGAGAAAATCTAGGTATTCTCCCTGGCTGTGTGGGATCCTACTCCCAGAATTCATTTCTGCAGTCATACAAGTCTGGCCTTTGCTGTTAGAAATCGAAGCAAACTCTCCTGGCGTCTGGACTTCAACATATTGCTGACAATTCTATAAGTTGCTTTGGAGCTACTGTATGATTTTTTTTTAAATTTAAACTACTAATACAAACTTGGAGATGACCAAAATACTAAAATTATTATTTCCCAAAACAGATCAGAGGGAGTGAAAGTGAGACTAAGTGCTTTTTTAAAAAATCACTGTATTCTCTGCACACCAAAGATGAGGTAAATGAATATTATTTGCTTTTTAAAGCATCTTCTTGCTCTCACTTGAGAATGGGAAGAGTTGTAAGAGTTGACACCTTTTGGCAAGACAATCCATGTTAAGCAGCCTTAACTGCTCAGGCAGCTGAAGTTTGAACTTGTTTTGTAAATGTTAAAATAGCAGAATTGCAAACTTCTCTCCAAAGCTTTCAGAAATGTCTAGAAAGTCTTAGAAACTGTATTAAGTTCTGGTTTGTTTTACTGTATGTGCTAAGTCTGGGTCAGCAGCATTCATGTCCTGGCTCCCAGTTCCAAAAATAATAATAAAAATAAAATCCACTGTGTTGTTTTTGCATTCTTGTCCATATTTTCTTGTGAAATTTAGGTGATTTTGTAGAATTCTAGTTTTTCTTTTTTTCCCTGGGACTATATCTTGGAGTCTGGTGGTCTGCTGACCTCTTCGTTAAGTAATAATCCATGGTTAAAAATGACAGCGGCTGAATTCACACATTGCACTGCGGTGAACTAAGGCAAAATTAGCCTGTGTTGTTTGAACTTGTATGTTTCAAATTCAAATTCCTGATAATATTCAATTATTTTAAACACATTGGAAGAATTGTTTCCTTTCCCACCTCAAAAGCCTCAGAGCCACTGATGCAATTTGTATAGGTTTTGCATGCGTGCGAACTGTGAGGAGAGTAACTGATGCAACAACACCACTGTTTTCAAATGTTAATTGGCATTGAGTTTTGCAACACACCTCCTTCTTTGCAAGTTTCTGTCAAGAGGAAGCGGTGTGCTTCGCCCCATATTTGGGTAGACCAGGTTGCCCTGAGAGAAAAAAACAGTTCTGTCAAGAGGTTTACCTCACAAGGCTGCTGCCTGAAAAACAACCATCAAAGAGGACCTGACCTGGAGTGCTCACATTGCAGCACTGGTCAAAAGGGCCCAGCAGAGATTATTCTACCTGAGACTTCTCAGGAAACAGCAACTGGATGAAAAACTGCTGGTGATCTTCTACTGCTGCACCATAGAGAGTATCTTAACTTACTGC
Source organism: Naja naja (assembly GCA_009733165.1). Taxonomy (NCBI): domain Eukaryota; kingdom Metazoa; phylum Chordata; class Lepidosauria; order Squamata; family Elapidae; genus Naja; species Naja naja. The sequence continues at coordinate 362,121,172 of CM019148.1, forward strand.
ACTCCTGTATGGTTTGCCAATTGCACAGTGGCAGATAGGACAGCACTGCAGAGGGTTAATGTCATTGCCCAGAGGACCATTGGTTGCCCTCTCCCCTCTTTGGAAGAGCTTTATAGCTCCCGCTGCCTTAAGAAAGTTCAAAACATTCTCAAAGATCCATCTCATCCTGGGCACCTTTTTAAAAACTATTACTACCCAGCAGACAGTACAGGATAATAAAAAAATTTTTTACTACCGGTTCTGTGGGCATGGCTTGGTGGGCATGGCAGGGGAAAGATAAAATCCCCATTCCCCATTCAAAATCCCCATTCCCTCCCCACCCCACTAACCTGCTTTCCAGCTCATTTCTCCTGGGCAGGGCAACCAAAGAAGACCCAGTCAATCAGCTGGGACTTGGGAGGCCGTGAATAGATGGGGGCGGGGCCAGTCAGAGGTGGTATTGGCCTTCAAACTACTCAAAATGTCCGCTATGGTTCGCCAGAACCTGTCAGAATTGGCTAAATACCACCTCTGCTGCCAAGATTGAAAAACACTCCCTTAGACTGCCTGAATGGATTTGAGCATTTTCAAAATCCAAGCATTGTTCATTGCAGGATATTGTTTAAAATTAACAAGGAGACCACAAAATATCTTGCTTTTTTTCTCCTTCCAAACCAGCGAGTCCCACATTTGGTCTTCTTCTCTATGAAGATCCTTGCAAACTTAGCTGAAAAGGAATGCTTTAATGATACAAAAGGCACAAATGATGGACGGGCAAGCCATAGCTCCACCTCCATCTTCACTCATCACATATGAAGAAGATTGTCACGTATATTAAGGCAATACATCAGATTCCCTCATCCCTGGCTGCTCTTTGTCAGCGGGTGCACAAAAATGCAAAAGGGGAGAGAAATCCCGAGAGGAAGTTATACAGATTTTAAAAAGTAATTAAATATGCTTAATACTCTTTCACATTTTTTTTGATTAAAAAGGCAGAATTAAATCATCCTGACTACCACATTGCAAATTATAAAAGGGAGTTACAAAATCCTAGGGAACCAGAACAATAGTGCCCCTAATAAGGTTTATGCCAACTTTTGACCATAATGGGCAAGCTCCATTACGGTCATAACTTGAGGACTGTCTGTACCATAAATGTGTAGCCTCCCAATTGAACTTTTAAAAACAAACAACCCCCCCCCGAATCGTGAAGTTTGAATGAGGCCAGATTGAGATTTTGGAGTTGTATAGTAGTCAAAATTAGCAATCTCGTGAATTTTCGGCCTTAATTTTTGGCCGTGTGAGATTATACAGTTTAGGCTTGAAGTGAAAGGCTGAGGAAGGGGCTCTTGACTACCAAATAGGGAGCCATATTAGCTGGTGATATACGCAGGGGGAAAGATTTAAAAAGATAAAACACGGAGTGTGGTTTGTAAGCAAAAATAGTCCTCTTTGGTGGGGAAAGACAATATGTGAGGTGTAGATTTAAAATTCTTGAGTCAATCCTCAACTTTGTGAATGATGGTTTCTTAAAAGTATTGCATATCAAGTTAAAAACATGAGGTGGAGGTTCTTCGCCTCACTTGAAGTATAGAAGTGGCCTAATGATGCTCTGTACAGTATTCCTCCATCTTGGCAACTTGAAGATATCTGGACTTCAACTCCCAGAATTCCCCAGCCAGCTTTGCTGGCTGGGGAATTCTGGGAGTTGAAGTCCAGACATCTTCAAGTTGTTACAGTTGAGAAACATTGATGTATTTGCAGCTTGAAGCTTCTTATTCCAGTTAAATGGATCCAGAATGACATTAAAATGGTTGTCCCAGGCCATATTATGAGGCCATATTATGAGCTTGTTGAGATGACCGGTGGAAATCCTTGATCTTGATCAAAGGGCAGAAGTAACTTGAACACACCAGATATCCATCCAGCTTGAGATGAAACTGCCAAAGAAAGGATGGTGGAGAGGTTCAACTGAAGACCAAACTTCCATCCAAGGTGGCATGTTCCTCCTGGCTGCTCTGGGATGTCCCCAACTTAAGGCAAGACACTGAAAGAGGAAAAACCACATTCCTGGAACAAGCACACGAGGCAAAGCTGGTCATGAGGGCTTCCAGCGGTTGAAAATCTTGCCATATCCCCCATGTTTTTAGCGCTCTATAGGAGGCCTCGGAAAGGTGCCAGCAAAATTGGAATGACGAGGACAGCTTTGCACGGCCACCCAAGAAAGTTGCAGGCAGCCAACGTGGCTGCTGGCGTGGTCACAGGTCTGTGGCAGGTCCCCAGTCGTAACCATAGTCCTGGTCTGACTCAGAGTCATAAGTCTTCGCATGGGTAAACTTCTTCCGCAGCGCTTCATGTTCGTATTCCCTGACAAAGAGATGGCAAAGTTGTAAATCAATGCACTGCATAGATTTTACATAGGCACATTAAATTGGTTGCATTAATAGAGGGATAGACCTGCATATTGCAGAGTCAAAAAGAGGGCTGTGAAAATATTTACAGACCTCTCACATCCCGGACATAAACTGTTTCAACTTCTACCCTCAGAACGACGCTATAGAGCACTGCACTCCAGAACAACTAGACACAAGGACAGTTTTCCTCTGAACGCCATCACTCTGCTAAACAAATAATTCCCTCAACACTGTTCAACTATTTACTAATTCTGCATTACTATTACTATTAATCCTCCCATCCTTCCTTTCACCCATCTCCTCCCACTTGTGACTGTATGACTGTAACTTTGCCGCTTATATGCTTACGATTTATATTGACTGTTTCCTAGTATGATTTGATTGCTTATTGTACCCTATGACTATCATTAAGTGTTGTACCTAATGATTCTTGACTCTTGATGAATGTATCTTTTCTTTTTATGTACACAGAGCATTTGCACCAAGACAAATTCCTTGTGTGTCCAATCACACACTTGGCCAATAAAGAAGTCAGTCAGTCAGTCAGTCAGTCAGTCAGTCTGTCTGTCTGTCTGTCTGTCTGTCTGTCTCTGTCTGTCTGTCTGTCTGTCTATCTATCTATCTATCTATCTATCTATCTATCTATCTATCTATCTATCTATATCTCGTGAAGTATTACTACCACCCTACAAAGCCTTAGTACAAGAAATTTCTTGAGAGTCAGAACAATTAATCAATGGAATGACTTGCCTCCAGAATGCCCATGGAGATTCTCAGTGATCCAGGTCATGGCTGACACAAAGGTGCTTTTTCAAAAGGCAACTGGACTTTTGGCAACTGGTCCTCAAGGACAAACAAAATCCAGTTGCCGTATGAAATTGCCTCCAGAATTTGTGGGTACTGGAGGTTTTTAAGAAGAGATTGGACAACCATTTGTCTGAAGTGGTATAGGGTTTCCTGCTTGACCAGCAAGTTGGACTAGAAGACTTCCAAGGTCCCCCCCAACTCTGTTATTCTGCTTTCTGCCCTCCTAAAGGCCTTGAGATATTTGAGCAGAATTTGTCTCCGAGAGAATGCATGCTACTTTTTCGAACACCAGATGCAAACTTAGAATGCACTGGATGGGCTCACACAAAATAATAATAATAATAATAATAATAATAATAATAATAATAATAATAATTTATGAGACTTGTATGCCGCCCTTCTCCCTAAGGACTCAGGGCAGCGAACAATAAAAAACTGAACAATTACAATAAAAATAGATTAAACAAATACAAGTCTAACGAACAGTTAAAAATTAAAACAATTAAAATAACCCCCCCCCAGTTAAACCCAGTTCGCCATCAACCCAGATCAGCAATCTTTGTAACTCATTCTCACTTGCTGATTCAAAAGTCACTACCCTTGCCTCATGAAGTGATAGGGACATCTAGATTTTCCAGATAAAGCGTCTCATGCAGGAGTTGCATTAGTTTTGGATATAATTCAAATTCTACCACATATATGGACAGGCTGATTGCGTTTTGACTCCAACTGCAGGGTTAAGAAAATTCTTCCCAACCCATCACCAAGCATCAAATGAGTAGTTTATACCTGATGTCATAATTGCTGTGCCACTGTCCTTGGGGTTGGTGATCACTATCATGCTATAAGAAAGAGAGAAATATCCATTACAACTCACATTATGGCACGGATTTCAAATGGTGGCTTGTGATGCAGTCCTAGAATGGCGGAGGAGGAGGAGGAAGAAGAAGAAGAAGAAGAAGAAGAAGAAGAAGAAGAAGAAGAAGAAGAAGAAGAAGAAGAAGAAGAAGAAGAAGAAGAAGAAGAAGAAGAAGAAGAAGAAGAATTACACTTGTGTGCCATCCAACTTTGAGTGACTCACAACAATCAAGCAAAGATTTATTTATTTAGCTTATGGCACTTGTTAGCCAGGGATCACCGAGGTGACTGGCTACCTCTGTGAAAGGAATTTTTACAGGTGGTGTTATCTTTGACGCCTGAATGCCAGTAGGCAATTGGGGGAGGCTCCTTTCTTGTCTCTCCATGGTTTATTCGCTCACGGGGAATCGAGCCGCCGAGCTACCAGTCTCGGCGGTGAGCAAGCCCAGCGTCTTACACGTGAGCCACTGCGGGCCCTCCTCAAGCTAAGAAATTAGAACGAATTCAAAACTATTAAAGTGACAAACCATTTCTGAAAAGGTTGCCAATAAAACAGCAGGGATTGGTCTAGGTAGCTGCCAGGTCAGTGCCTCAAAGGCAGAAAAATAAATAAAGAGGGCGAAGCTTTGCTGGCTGGGGAATTCTGGGAGTTGAAGTCTGCCAGGCTTAAAGTTGCCAAGGTTGGGGACCACTGGCCTAGACTACATCACTTTTAGGATCCCTTGCACAGCCAGGAGGCTGACTCTCCTTACCACATCAATGGGGTAGGCCAAAGCAGCTGCCACACGCTCATTCAGCTCCCGATCCAGGTTTTGTTCCGCTGGCTCCGAAGAACGGCTCAGAGCTGCCTCTTGATAGGGCTCATCTAGGTCCTGGTCCATGTAAGGTTCTCCTTCTGCGTCCGTTTCCTCATAATCACTGTTGGCCCGACTGTCACAAGTCAGGTCACCCATACTGATGGCCGAGGTCTGGTTTAATATGTCCAGGCTCTCCTCAGCTGAAGCATCCACCTGAAGGGGAAAAAAAAGGAGTGGAAAATTCCAGAGTAGAAAGCAGATGGATATTTGGGTAAGGAAGGAAGTTTATACTAAACCAAATCTTGTGGAAGAAAGGATCCCCAACCCCTGGGCCAGCCAGGAACCAGGCGGTGGAAGCGAGTGAAGCCCCATCCGTGCAGGGGGTGGGGTCCAGACAGTGCATGAAACTACCACCATCCAGTCCGCAGAAAAAAGCGCCCTCCACAGTACCGGTCCCTGGGACCCAAGGGCTGGCGGTTGCTGTTGGAGAACTGTCAACTCTGAAGCAAACCTGGCTGAAGCCATCTTGTGCGGCCTCAAAGTTGCCATAAAGCTGGAGAGGGGAAAGAGGAAGAGGGAAGTAGATAGCCAGGATCCAGTCAAAACAAAAAGTTTTCCTGTGGGAACCAAGGTCATTGAAATGCGTGGTTGTTGAAAGAGGAGGGAGCCTGCTTTCCATCTTCATTGGACAATGTGACCAGTGACACCTGGGAGGGGGGAATTTGATTCATTTAATTAGGTGAAAACCATGGGAACTGTCAGAGTTGGTTTTCACTGCTATGCCGATATGATATATCCAATAAACGAATCCTTTAAGGAATCTACCTGCCTCGGAGTTATGCTTTCACTGGGTGCATTACTTGAAAGTCTGTGTTGTGGTTTGACGGCAACCTGTGCAGACGACAGTGGAATCGGACAGTGGGGAAGAACGGGGACCAGTCAGGGACTCTGGAGAGGACTCGGACGAGGATCCTGCATCCGATGCAGAGATGGGGCCAGGACCATCCTGGAATGGGGTGCTGACTCCGGAGCCTTTGGAGTCTGGCAGCAGCGAGGCAGAGGACCCAGGGGAGCCTGTTCCCAGTGTGCACATGCGCAGAGCTGCTAGAAGGCAAGAGCAGCTGAAACAAAAGGGGCGACTCGGGAGTAAGGCTGGGAGGTGATTGCCCCTCCCATTAGGTATAAAGGTCAGGCAAAAATGATGAAACCTTTGCAGGAAGCAAAGTCGTTCATTCGGTTCAGATTCATTCTTGAAGCCCTTTGTACTTCGGTTGGTTTTTTTTCTAGTTCATTTGATACTTCTATTATTGGCAGCACTTCACAGAAAAGTCCCTATCTCTAGGGACTGTTTGAGATTAATTCCAGCTGGGAATGAAAACAATTCCAGCATTGCAATAAAATAAGTCTTGTTTTTAAAATAAGCATGTGCGTAGTTACAGTCTAGGAAGCCTTGGTCAGAACAGGCTGACATTAAACCAACTCTGATAGTTTTTATAGTTTTCAACTATTTAAAGGAATCAAACTCCCCCCTCTCAGGTGTCACCAGTCACATTATCCAATGAAGATGGAAAGCAGCCTCCTCTCCTTTTTCAAAGACCACCTCTTTCAGTGACCTTGGTTCCCACAGGAAAACTTTTTGTTTTGACTGGATCCTGGCTATCTACTTCCCTCTTCCTCTTTCCCCTCTCCAGCTTTATGGCAACTTTGAGGCCGCACAAGATGGCTTCAGCCAGGTTTGCTTCAGAGTTGACATTGGTTTCAATAGACTTTGGAAGATGACCTTTGAGCAGCTTAAGAAGTTTCGGACAAGCTACTCAAAGAAGCTTAATAAAATAAATGATTCATGTCTAATATAAAAACAAAAACAAAAATGAAAAGCAAAGACTAAATAGAAAACTTTCCTTACCAGACAATAAATAACCTAGATGTTTTAAAAACAACAACAACTTCCTTTGGACTAAAAAGCTAACACGTTGCAGAGCCACCAAATCTGGACTGCAATCTGGATTTTAAAGTTATATTACTGCAGCATTCCACATGCTGGAACCCTGGAAGCAGTTCTCATGAATCCAAAGAGCATCAGGATGGGAAACTTGCCTTGCTGCCTACAAGCTCAGTTAAAACCTGACTCTGCTATGATTGTGCCCACCTACCTGTTCTTCCGTCATCCAGACAGGGCGGGCCTGCTGAATTTGGATAATCTCCTTCAGGGTCTGGTACCAGTTATTGGACCCTCCAGCGAGGCTGATGGTGGCCGTGAAGAGGTGGCTGCAATACTTCTGCATCTTGGTGGCCTGCGCATAGAGGCGCCGCGAACTCTTCTTGGAATCTGGCACCAGCCACTGCCTCATGGCCTTGATTCCTTGCCGGCTGTCTGGCTCACAGAAGACCACAATGGGGAAATACTGCACATAATTGAGACGTTCTACAGCAGCTGGTGTGATATCTAGCAATGCATGTTTATCCTGTTAAAAGGAGAAGTGAAATGTTAGTAACGCTTTACAATAATGCCTTGATAAGACCACGCTTGGAATACTGAATCCAGTTTTGGTCGCCATGATGTAAAAATGGAAAATAACTTCATGTCAACGTAGTATGATAGGCTTGTGGGGCTGGTGTGTTGTGCAATAAGTTCACATGGTGCAATAAGATTGTGTGTGTGTGTTAGTAGGACCCACTGGATTGGGGAATTTCTTTTTTTGTCTTCACTGTGAGTAATATTGGAGGGGTGCACGAAGGGAGGCTCAGCCAATCTCATTGTACACAACGTCAGTGTTCCAGCAACACTCCATTCCAACCAATAACTCCAAGACAGGTTCCTTTTTATTTGGATAGTAACTGGCACAACTGTGGAATCCCAAATCTGAAAGTTCCAGGCTTCCTTACAATAAGTAAAAACTACAAAATCCATCCCCTGCACCCACTATCCATCACATGGCCCAATCAATCACCATCCGTCCCCGTTAAGACTTCCTCTCAGTTATGTCCAACACAACTTGACCTTGAATCAGAAAAAGAATGTTATTAGGTATAACTAGATATACTCCAATATATTCCCCCCTCTCTCTTTCTCAGGCAGATGTGGCAGCGTGGGAGCAGCTGATCTCAATATGGCTTCCAAAGCTGACACACATGCTGTACTCTGATAATGAAGGTTGATTTGATTTGATTTTGTTTTGAAAAAAGACGTTGAGATTCTAGAAAGAGCACAGAGAAGAGCAACTAAGATGATTAGGTGGCTGAAGGCTGAAACGTATGAAGAATGGTTGCAGGAATTGGGTACGTCTAGTTTAATGAAGATTAAGGGTGACATAATATGGTAGCAGTGTTCCAATATCTCAAGGATTGCCACAAAGTAGAGGGAGTCAAGCTATTCTCCAAAGCACCTGAAGGCAGGACAAGAAGCAATGGATGGATACTAATCAAGGAGAGAAGCAACCTAGAACTAAGGAGAAATTTCCTGACAGTGAAAACAATCAGTGGAATGACTTGCCTCCACAAGTTCTAGGTACTCCAACACTAGAGGTTTTTAAGAAGACAATGGACAGCCGTTTATCTGCAATGGTACAAGGTTTCCTGCTTGAACAGGAGGTTAGACTAGAACAGCGGTTGCCAACCAGTGGGCCGCGGCCACTGGGCCACTGGTGGTCCACAGAGGAATCTCACCCCCAGAGCAACCCCCAAAGCAATTAATCCAGGCTCAGCAGAAACACAAGGCTGCACCGCCCACATGGCCCACGGGAACCCTCCCCGCCCACTCACTCCTTACTCAGCAAACTTGCCTGCTAAATTGCTATTTTTCCTTTTTCCGACCATCAGCTGTTCTGGGAGATTTAGATTAGCTAGGAAGCAGGAAATGGTTGGATTTCTTGCTTTCTAGCTAGTCTTTAGAACTTCGGCTCTGCTTTTAAGCACAGCCGAACCTCCCTTAGAACTGAAGGTTCTATTATTCAGTGCAGACTCACAACCAGCAAATTTTATGTGACAGACTGAGCTAGTTGATGGTAGATAGATAGATCACTGAATGAATCTGTGATTCTGTGAGCAACTCAATCTGCCTGCCTGCTTTGCCTGGTTTGGGGTAAAAGTTGCTCTTTTTTTTAAAATAAAAAATTCAATATTTACATGCATGGTGTGTTGTGAGTTAATTTTGTGAGTTTACTTGCAAGCAAATTTTATGTGGCAGACTGAGCTAGTCGATGGCAGATAGATAGATCTCTGAATGAATCTGTGATTCTGTGAGCAACTCTATCTGCCTGCCTCTTTGCCTGATTTTGGGTAAAAGATGCTCTTTTTGTATAAAAAATTCAATATTTATATAAATATTTATAATATTTACATACAAGCCATGCCCAGCCAGTCACATGACCAAGCCACACCCACAAATTAGGCCACACCCACAGAACCAGTTAGTGGTCTCTGGGATTTAAAATTATGAGTTTGGTGGTCCCTGAGGTTCAAAAGGTTGGCGACCCCTGGACTAGAAGACCTCCAAGGTCCCTTCCAACTCTTCTGTTATTCTCATAGAATGTCTGCACAGGACTATGATTTTAAACATCAACATTAAAAGTTTCATTATGTTATTTCCATCACCACTTCATTTCCTCACCTGCTTCGCAACTTGCCACACGGTGTCCAGTTTGATCACTTTGGATGTTCCTCCTTCTCTGATAATACTCTCTAAAAAACAGAGGGAGGGAGAAAGAGAAGAGATTTGAGAATACAGCTACTCCTTGAGTTACAATTATTCATTTATGACCAAAGTTACAACAGTGCCCAAATAGAGACTTGCAACCAGTCCTTGCAACTTACAACCATTAGGGCTGAGGAATTCTGGGAGTTGAAGTCTTAATGTGAGAGAAGAATTACAGCCATCTTAAAGTGGCCAGAGTGGAAAAAGCGGTGAACTCTGGTGGATTTCAAGGCACTGCTGGAGCAGTAGAGAGTCCCAACGGGGCCCGAGATCCACCAGGTAGGAAATGCTACTCCTCGTCCTTGAAACTCAAGCGCACTCACCTGCAATCTGAAATTGATCTGGCATCTCTGTGCTCAGTTTCTGCATGGCGATGTCAGCAATTGGGCCCAGGATCACCACAGGACGCTTAAAAGTGGCTGCATGAGAAAAAGCACCTTGTAAATCAAGTTTCTAGTCCACAAGAGATTAGGAGAAAGACATCAAAGGAAGTATTGCCTTCTTTTTTCTTTAGGGTTTGGCATCCTTTGAAAAATGATTTAGCAGTGCATAAGCAACCCAATATTTTCAGGGTTATGTGCAAAACTGAAAAAGGTAGCCAGGTAGACCTTGACTTGCTAGCATTTGTTTAGTGACCATTCGAAGGTACAACAGCACTGGGGAAAAAATGGCTTATGACTGTTTTTCACACTTATGAATCTTTACAGCATCCCCATGGTTACATGATAGAAATAGGGCCGTTTGGCAACTGAGATATTTTAATGATGGTGGAATCACCCAAGGGTCATGTGATCACCTTCCAAGCTGGCTTCCAACAGGCAAAGTCACTGGGAGAAGCTGGATACACTTAACGGACGTGTGACTCACTTAGCAACTGTAGAGATTAACTCTGACCAAAAAAGTTCACAAAACAGGGTGTGACTCTCTTCACAACTGCCTTGCTTAGCAATGGAAATTCTGGTCCCAATTGACAAGACAAGGACAAGACAAAACAGGACCAGGACAGGATCAGGGCAGGATGGGACGAGACAGAAAAAGCTTTATTGTCACTTTTTTTCTGTGAACACACTGGAAACATTAAACCATGCAATTCTAATGCCTGCTCCCAAAAGAAAAAAATATATACACCCATGCACACACACACACACACACACACACACACACACACACACACGGTATCATTTATTCAAATATTTCTATCATCTATCTATATCTATCTATCTCTATCCATCCATCCATCAATCTATCAATCTCTATCCATCCATCTATCTATCTATCTATCTATCTATCTATCTATCTATCTATCTATCTGTTGGACAGGATCATGCGGAGGCTGAGTACCACCACGTGTTTATTGGACCTGTGTCCCTCCTGCCTGGTTTATGCCGCCCAGGAGGTTACATGAGGCTGGCTCCAGGCAGTGGTCAACGCTTCGTTAAGTGAGGGATCCTTCCCCACTGCCTTGAAGGAGGCGGTGGTGAGGCCCCTCCTTAAGAAGCCTGCCTTGGACCCAGCCATTTTGAACAACTTTCGTCCTGTCCCCAACCTTCGCTTTGTTGCGAAGGTTGTTGAGAGCGTGGTGGCCCGACAGCTTCGGGGTTTCTGGAGGAAGCTGATTATCTAGATCCGTATCAATCGGGTTTCAGGCCTGGGTACAGCACTGAGACCACATTGGTTGCGCTGGTGGATGATCTCTGGAGGGCTTGGGACAAGGGTTATTCCTCTGTCCTAGTCCTATCAGATCTCTCAGCGGCTTTTGATACCATCGACCATGGTATCTTACTGCGACGCCTCGGAGGGCTGGGGGTGGGAGGCACCGTTCTGCGGTGGTTCTCCTCCTACCTCTCAGGTTGCTTGCAGTCGGTGTTGGCAGGAGGACAGAGGTCGACCGACCCCGAGGCGCCTCGCTTGTGGGGTGCCCCAGGGGTCGGTCCTCTCTCCCCTCCTGTTCAACATCTATATGAAGCCGCTGGGTGAGATCATCCATGGTTTTGGGGTGAGGTATTATCAGGATGCTGATGATACCTAGCTTTTTATCTCCACCCCAAACCAACTCAGTGATGCCCTCGATGTGATGACCCACTGCCTGGAGCCGGTGCGGATCTGGATGGGAAGGAACAGGCTCCAACTCAACCCAGCCAAGACCGAGTGGCTGTACATACCGGCATCTCGGATGATCCAGGATGTTCCATCATTAGTCATGGGGGGAGAGGGGTTGCCCCCCCATTAATATGGTGTGCAACTTGGGTGTCCTCCTGGATGCATGGCTCAGTTTGGAAGATCAGGTGGGAGCCGTGACCAGGGGGGCATTTGCCCAGGTTTGCCTGGTGTGCCAGCTGCACCCCTATCTGGACTGAGATGCCTTGTGTACAGTTACTCATGCACTCGTTACCTCCCGTGTCAACTACTGCAATGGTCTCTACATGGGGCTGCCCTTGCGGACCACTCGGAGGCTTCAACTGGTGCAGAATGCGTGCAGATTGTGATGGGAGTATCCCGATACTCCCATATCACACCCCTCCTGCGTGAACTGCATTGGTTGCTGGTTGCCCTCCGGATGAGATTCAAGGTGCTGGTAATTACCTATAAAGCCCTACATGGCTTAGGGCCAGGGTATTTGCGGGAACATCTCTTGCCAGCAATGACTGCCCATCGCCCTGTGCGCTCTCACAGACAGGGCCTCCTTGGGGTGCCGTCAGCTAGACAGTGTCGGCTGGCAACCCCCAGGGGTAGGGCCTTCTCAGTGGGAGCGCCCACCCTGTGGAACCATCTACCTTTGGAGCTGCGGTTGCCCCTGACCTCGTTCTTCCGTCACGATCTGAAGACGTGGTTTTTCCAACAGGCCAGCCTGGACTGAGGGGGGTGGGTTTTTATGGGTTTTATGTTTATTCTTGTTATGGGTTTTAGATATTGTTTGGCTTTGTCGTTTAATAATTTTTAATTTAATTTTAAATTTTGTATTGTGTGTTTTTATTGATGTGAGCTGCCCTGAGTCCTTTGGGAGATAGGGCGGCATATAAGTCCAAACAATACCTATCTATCTATCTATCTATCTATCTATCTATCTATCTATCTATCTATCTATCTATCTGAGCCTCAGTGGCACAGTGGTTAGAGTGTAGTACTGCAGGCTACTTCTGTTGACTGCTGGCTGCCTGCAATTTGGAAGATCGAATCCCACCAGGCTCAAAGTTGACTCAGCCTTCCATCCTTCCGAGGTGGGTAAAAGGAAGACCCAGATTGTTGGGGGCAACAGCCCGCCTCTGTAAACTGCTTAAAGAGGCTGTAAAGCACTATAAAGTAATATATATGTCTAAGTGCTATTGCTATTGCTATCTATCATCTATCAATCTATTATCTATCTATCATCTATCTTCTATCTGTCTATCATCTAGATAGATATAGATGTAGATAGATAGATAGATAGATAGATAGATAGATAGATAGATAGATAGATACAGAGAGAGAGAGAGAGATGCATATTAATCACAAACCATCTAGAATGCTTAGAACAATTCTGGTTGTAAGTCAAGGCCTACATATCTGCAATGAAAAGCCTTCCTCCTTCACTACTATAAGCACCTACCTTCCTTGAGTACAACCTTCTCGTAAGGAGGATAGTGGCCCTGCTTGGTAAGGGTTGAAAGATCTTCCCGGCTTTTGCGCAGCATCCGTTTGGCTCCCCGCAAACCTCGGAGTTTCCAGAACTCTGCTCGAGCCCCTAAAGCATTGGAGGTCTTTGACGTTGTTTTGAGAACCGATTCCAGACTGGCGAACTGTTCTGCCCTGGGGTCAAAAACGGCTGAGATCAGGGGGACGAAAGCTGGAAGAAGCCACCTTGTTCTCCCAATTAAAGCAGCTGGTTAAAACCAACCCCGATTACAGGGTCAAGCCATGGCTGGAGAAGAGAATTGCAATAGAGTTGGGATAAGTTACAACAGCACTGAAAAAAGTGACTTATGACTTACAAATGTTGGGCTCCATTGTGGTCATAAGTTAGAGTGGTGCAGTGGTGCAGTGGCCTAGAGGTGGAGGTCTCATCTCACAATCAGGAGGCTGTGAGTTTGATCCTAGGTAGAGGCAGATATTTCTGTCTCTGGGCACACTGAGAATATATCTGCTGAACAAAACTCCGCGCTGGCAATAGGAACAGCATCCGGCCATTAAAACAGTCTGCTAGCTCCATTCACTTGCCCAAACTCCACCCCACAAGGGATTATGGGGTTGTTAAATGATGATGATGATGATGATGATTGTGGTCATAAGTTGAGGACTTATCTCTACACAGTGACATAACTACTTGGTGGGATTTGCTATGATTTAGGGTTTCTTAAAAGGTGGCCTAAGGTTCACTGGGGGTCCATCCCCCAAATTCTCTTAGCGGTTTGCATAATCAAAATTATTTACTCAATATTGAAGATATTTGAATAGATAATATTGAACATATTAAACAATGTCACTCTTCTCATTATTTTTTATTCACTAAAAATATGGATTTTTTCATGGAAATATTGTATGTTACGGTCTAATGGGTTTGATAGTGTTATTTTACATTTACATACAATAAATACTTACAAATGTGTTCATTTAATTTTTAATCTGGCAAATGTTGATAAATATAACCCACACAGACAGAACGTTTTGGGGGAGCTCCATAATTTTTTAAAAGCGTGAAGGATTCCTGAGAACAGAAAATCTGAAAAAACACTGTCACATAGGTAGTCCTCCACTCACGACCACAATTGAAATAAGAAATTCTGTTGTTAAGCAAAGCAGTTGCTAAGTGAGTCTCACCCAATTTTAAAACATTTACAACACCCAAATTTTGATCACGTGACCGTTGGGGATGCTATGTTAGTTGTGAGAACCGGTTGTAAGTCACTTTTTTTCAGTACTGTTGTAACTTTGAACGGTCACTAAGTGATTCATTGTAAGTCAAGGACTACCTGTAATTGCTTCCTTCAAATGCCTGCACTTTGTGCGGGCACACGAGCCCCAGGCAAAGTTACCTCACTGCGCATGCACGCCTCCCAGCTGATTTTCAGCCTGTTAAGCCTTTTGCATCTAGGCTATTTCCGGAAATACTGGAAGTGACCAAACGGGACCATTTTTCGGCCTGCAAAGGCAGCAGAGGCTTTCCTCAAGCCTCTGGGAGGCCAAAAATCAGCTGGGAGGCACAGTGCAGGTAAGGAGGTGGCAGGGGGGATTTTGTGTGTGCATGCACAGGGGCGTGGGGGGGAGGGACGCATGCATTGCCTTCTGGGTGCTGGCACGTAAGCGTGCGCGCACACACAATTTTTGGCACAGGAGCCCAAAAAGGTTAGCCACCACTGACTTAAGGGGTAGAGCTTGCATTACATGTGCTCAGTTTATTTACACTTTCTGTTTATTTATTCAATTTATTCAGCACGCAGCCCATCTGACCGATAAAGGCGACTTTGGGGCTTACAAAATGGCAAAAAGATAAATATAAAATTAATAAGACTTTACAAAGTCTGCTTCCATGCTTGCCAATGAAAACCAAGCCAGACAGCCCAGCTTTTACAGACCAAGAACCGAGGGACAGCATCCAGCTATTTCTTGGCTGTTATTATTTTTTAAACTAACAATTAATAATGAAAGTGACATTTTTATTTTTACTTATGCCACCCCTGCTTGGAATTAATTTTTTGCACTGATTATGGAGCAAATACCCCAATAGGGACGGTTAAAATATTAATAACAGAGTTGGAAGGGACGTTGGAGGCCAGGGTGGGCTTGATAAACTTTAGCAAAGAGTTTTCTGCCTGGTTGCTGGGTGGGCGTGGCTATGGTGGGCATGGCCTAGTCAGCCTCCTACACCATGGCAGGGGGGCAGGCGATTTTGTCCTCCCCGCACTCCGAAGGCTTCCATGGAGCCTCCAGGAGGGTAAACGGCCTCCTTGGGCTCTGAAGGCTCTCTGGAAGCTGGAAACAGGCCCATTTCCAGCCTTCACGAACTTGTGGGAGGCCTGTTTTTTGCCCTCCCCAAGCCTCCGTGCGTGCCCTGCGCTTACCTGCATCCAAAACGGGCCGCATGGGGAGTCCTGGGAGGGGTGGAGTGGGGTGGGCGGGGCCAGCCAGGAGTGGGATTTGGGGGTTCTCCGAATTGCACAGAATCTTAGCTAGGGGCTCTCCCGAACCCCTGTGAACTCCGCAGTTCAAGCAGTAGACCCTATGCCATTCCAGACAAATGACTGTCCGGTCCCTTTTAAAAAAAATCTTTAAAAAATCAACAATCTTCCCCGGCGGAAAACAAATGCTTCTACCTGCTCTGGTTTGGGATAATGCCCTTGTCGAGCTCTTGAAGTTCCTTTCCCATCCGCAGAGCCAGCCAGCTTCCTAATTTGCCCCGGTACATCGTGTCCACCACATGGAAGACTTCTCCCCGTGTAAAGCTCAGGGCGGAAGGCGTATCTTTCTCAAAATCAAAGTGGGTGCGGATGTAGAACGAATCCCCCAGGTTGGATTTGACCATCTTCTTGTAAACTAAGGAAAAGAGACCAGTGGGAAGCACTCATTCATGTTTAGCCCAGCCTACCTTACGGGGATAGGATTACACAGATTTTTTTTTTTTAAAAAGGGAAGAATTCTCCACCCGTGACTGTTTGGAGTTGATGGCATTTTGGAATACTGATAAAACACAGGTGGGCAATTTTTTTTTTTAAAGGCACGTATCCGTATATCTACCTTTTCATCCATCCCTCTTTTTAGCCATTCATCTGATTTTCAGGAGCCTCAGGTGCTTGTCTGGCTGGGTTGAATTTGTAGGGCTGTTTCTTTTTGATAGAAGGCTTAACAGAATATCAGAGTTGGAAGGGACCTTAGAGGTCATCTAGTCCAACCCCCTGCTCAGGCAGGAAACCTTACACCATTTCAGACCAATGGTTGTCCAATCTCTTCTTAAAAACTTCCAGTGATGGAGCACCCACAACTTCTGGAGGCAAATTGTTCCACTGATTAATTGCTCTAACTGTCAGGAAATTTCTCCTTAGTTCTAGGTTGCTTCTCTCCTTGATTAGTTTCCACCCATTGCTTCTTGTCCTGCCTTCAGATGCTTTGGAGAATAACTTGACTTCCCTCTTCTTTGTGGTAACCACTGAGATATTGGACTATGTTACTCATAGTCCTTCTGTTCATTAAACTAGATATCCAATTCCAGCAACCATTCTTATATGTTTTAGCTTCCAGTTCCCTAATGGTTTTTGTTGCTCTTCTCTGCTAATAATCTTGGTTGCTCTTTATTAGACTCTTGACATCATTTTTACATCGTGGCGACCAAAACTGGATGCAGGATTCCAAATTGAAGGGTGTTAACTTCCCCATAACCACATCCCCTGACAGGAAGCACACACATAGGAGAGAAAGGAGGGACCAAAAAAAAATCTACAAATGAGGAATAAATCACTTACTGTCCTGTTTGTTCTGAACATGGAATGTTACTTCTTCCCCTGGGAGCAATTCCATCAAGTACTGCACAGCATCCTCACGAGTCAAGTTCTGGAAGGGCTTCTCATTCACCTGCCGAAAGAATGGGGCAAAAGGGGTTTTGCCCAGCTCTGACCACTTTGTTTGCCCATCTGTATTGATCTTAAAATTATTATTGAGGTACATTGCCTTGCATTCAGGAACTCAAGGTGAAATGCAGAGTTGAGGTCAACAAATCTTAAAAGTGATGGCCAAGGTTGAGAAACACTGGTTTCGTCTGTAACTACATTTGATTGATTGATTGATTTGTATCCCACCTTTATTATTTTTATTAGGGCAGCACTGTGGCTCAGTGGTTAAGATGTCTGGCTTGTCGGCTGGAAAAGCCAGCAGCCCAGGTTCGAGGCCTGTGCGCCACAAGACAGGGTGAGTTCCCGTCCTCACCTCAGCTCCTGCCAACCTAGCAGTTCCAAAGCATGCAAGTGCGAATAGATTAATAGGTACCACTTCAGTGTGAAGGTCACAGCACTCTGTGACCTCATGCTGGCCATATGACTGTAGAAATTCTTCAGACAGCACTGGAGTTAACTACTCCTTTGGTCTTTTTAGTTGCCAGCAGAAAGAGAATGGGGGAAAGCAGTGCATTCCTCAAATGCCTCAGATAATCACCTTGGCAGCCCAAAGCTGTGGGCACGCAAGAATATTACTGGAGAACATGATTGATGACTCTTGGCTATGGATGTGTCCCATTGGAGAATATATATCCAGGGGGTGGGGAGAAGACCAGGGTCAAGGGGGAAATGAATGATGTATCTTAGTGTCAACTGCACCCAGCTAACGCTGACATGGCCACTCCTAATAAATCAATTATTTTTACTCTGAGAGATGTGGCTAGAGACTTATGATTTGAATGGGGTGGATTTGTTGGAGCCCTGACAGCTGGCTCAATGGCCTTGCAACCGGAATTAGCACTGCCCCCTACAGTTGGCAACACTATTGGAGTAAAATGTGCAGAGACTCCTTTATCTTTCATAATTCTTACAAATAACTCAAGGTGGGCGAACATATCCAACACACCTTCCTCCTCCCTATTTTCCCCACAACAACAACCCTATGAAGTGGCTTGTGCTGAGAGAGGACTGGCCCAAAGTCACCCAGTTGACTTTCATGCCTAAGGTGGGACTAGAACTCTCAGTCGCCTGATGATTGGCCCAAAGTCACCCAGCTGGCTTTCATGCCATCAGAAGTTGTGGGAGCTTCATCACTGGTGGCTTTCAAGAAGAGACCGGACTGCCATTCGTCAGAAATGGTGTAGGGTCTCCTGCTTGGGCGGGGCTTGGACTAGAAGGTCCAACTCTGTTAATCTGCTATCAGCCTAAGGTGGGACTAGAATTCGCAGTCTCCTGATGATTGGCCCAAAGTCTCCCAGCCGTCTTTCATGCCTAAGGTGGGACTAGAACTCAGAGTTTCCCCGCTTTCTAGCCTGATGCATTAAGCATAAGACCAAACTGGCTCTCTACACCAGGGGTCTCCAACCTTAGCAACTTTAAGACCTGTGGACTTCAACTCCCAGAATTCTGGGAATTGAAGTCCACAAGTCTTAAAGTTGCCAAGGTTGGAGACCCCTGCTTTACACTTTCCTTCCATTACTTCTAGTCTCCTCCTTTGGAGCCCGTAATCACTCCATACATAACCAAGATTCCACATCCACTAAGATCAGAGGTGGCTCATTAGTCGTTCCCACCCATAAGATACCTGAAGGATCTGGTCGCCTTCTTGGATGCCTTGCATCTCAGCCGGGCTGCCCTCCTGCACACCAGACACAAATATCCCAACGTCGTTCCCACCGGTAAGACGTAGCCCGATGCTCTTGGCTTTGACAAAACGCACCACCTTCAAATCGGGGCTGTACCTGCAAAAACAGAATCGGTTCAAATCCACTCTCTTGTGTCCAGATGCTGCCATGCCAGAAAGAGTTGCCGCTGTGGAGCTTACCCTGAAATCCCATCATTTTGCATCATGGAATTATTCCCTCGGAAATTGTACTCATCGGTGGGGGATTCCTCAGGATCTAGAAGCGGGTAGAAAGAACCCATGGAATTATTTATTTATCATATGGCACATTCACCTCACATTTTGATAAAAACACAAGAGATAAAAATATGCAGTAAAAAATAAAGGTGTTCCTTGCACATACATGCGAGTTATTTCCGGCTCTAGGGGGCAGTGCTCACCTCCATTACAAAGACGAAGAGCCAGCGCTGTCCAAAGACGTCTCCGTGGTCATGTGGCTGGCATGATTAAACGTCGAAGGCACATGGAACGCTGTTGTCTTCCCACCAAAGGAGTCCCTATTTTTCTACTTGCATTTTTTACATGCTTTCAAACTGCTAGGTTGGCAGAAGCTGGGACAAGTAACAGGAACTCACTCCGTTACACGGTGCTAGGGATTCGAACCGCCAAACTGCCAACCTTTCTGATCGACAAGCTCAGTATCTTAGCCACTGAGCCACCGTCCCTTTTAAACATGCAGTATGAAACCTAAAATACAGGTAGTGATCAACTTACAACAGTTCATTTAGTGATCCTTCAAAGTTACTACGGCATTGAAAAAAGTGACATATGACCATTTTTCACACTTACGACCATTGCAGCATCCCCACGGTCTCATGCAATTCGGACAGTTTGCAACTGACTCATATTTATGATGGTTGCAGAGTCCTGGGGTCATGTGATCCCCTTTCGCGACCTTCTGACAAGCAGAGTCAATGGGGAAGCCAGATTCATTTTATGACTGTGGTACTGTTAACGACTGCAAGTGAGTCACTTAATAACTGTGGCAAGAAAGGTCGTAAAATGGGGCAAAGCTCACTTTTTTTCAGTGCCACTGAACGGTCACTAAAGGAACTGTTGTAAGTCGAGGACTGCCTGTATAATACAGCAGAATAAGACAGCAGAGTGGAAGAGGAAGAACAGGAGAAAATCACAAGATACAAAGACCTGCAATTAGAAGTAGAACAACAGTGGCAAAAGAAAGCAAAGACAGTATGAATAGTGATAGGGGCTTTGAGTGCAATTCCAAAATGCCTGGAGCACCACTTGAACACCATCAACATTGACAAAATCCCCATCGGTCAATTGCAAAAGGCAGCTTGACTCAGAACAGCTTACATCCTGCAACTATACCTTCAACACCATCAAACATCAGCATCTGCCTATCCCAGGTTTTTTGGGAAAGACTCGATGGGTGGACAAAAATGCCAAATCTAATCTAAACATCTGGCTGACGGTGCAATCAACCATAATAGTAATAATAATAGTGAGAATGATGGTATCTGTGTTTGCCAAATGATCCCAGATTTTTCTCCCTCAAGAAACATTGCTCATTATCATCGACCTTAGAAGAGAAGCTAAGTTCAAGGCACTTACTAAGAACTGGTGGTGAAGGCAATTCTTCCGTTGCTGTCTCTTGTCTGCTGTAACTCCTGTTTGATCTGGCCAGGTGGGTGAGGTGACAGAAGAAGACAAAACCCAGAATGATAATTTGAGGGGAAGAACAATATCTCAAAGCTCTCTCCAATCTTGGCAACTTTTAAGACTTCTGAACTTCAACTCCCAGAATTCCCCAACCAGCCATGCTGGCTGGGCAATTCTGGGAGTTGAAGTCCAGAAGTCTTAAAAGTTAACTATAAGACTTTGGGAGAGATTCTTACCGGAGAGAATCCCTTGCTGGAGATTGAGGAGAATGTGGTATACTTCCCACAGGAGGGGGAGGCGAGATGTCTGAACCAAGATCAGATATATCTAAAAAAAACCAGAAAAGTAACTAGAATTATACAAGACAGATACTTTGTTCTGATTAATATTCCTCTACTTAGAAGCAAATGGATCTGATAAATTTGTACAAAGTACAAAGTCATCGTGTGATTTGTCTGGTTGTTTTTACAAACCATGATTTATGCTTAACATTGTTTGTAAACCACCATGGCTATTCCTGGAGAGGAAAATATTTGCTCTTTTAATTAGGGGGAAAACCGGGGGAACTTTTAGAACTGCATTGGTTGCCGGTTGCCCTCCGGGTGCGATTCAAGGTGTTGGTATTAACATGTCCTTCACAGCATGGGTCTTACTTGCAGGAGCCTCCTGCCAATATCAAATACCGATCGCCCTGTGCGAGCACACAGGCTGGGACTCCTCGGGGTGCTGTCCACACGACAATGTCGGTTGTCGGTGCCCCGGGGAACAGCCTATTCTGTAGCGGCTCCACCTTGTGGAATCAACTACCCGTGGAGCTCCGGTTGGCCCCCGATCCCTCCTCTTTCTGTGCGATCTAAAAACCTGGTTGTTTGTACAGGCTGGGCTGGACTGACCTCCTGGGGGGTGGGATTTTAAATTGGTTTTAATGAGTTTATTTGGCTTGGCTTGTTGGTTTAATCTCTTTTTAAATTATTTATTGTTCTATGTTTTTTATGTGTGAGCCACCCGAGTCCTTTTGGAGAGGGGCGGCATACAAGTCCAAGTAAAGTAAAATAAAATAAAATAAAATAAATAGCTGCGCCAATCTGATGTATTCAATAAACAGATTCTTTGAGGAATCTACTTGCCTCTGAGTTCTGCTTTTGGCAGATATGTTACTTGGAATGCTAATATTGACTTTGTAAACCACTTAGAGAGGGCTGTAAAGCACTATGGAGCGTTATATAAGTCTAAACCAACTTCCCCTGGTGCTCCGCCTGGCCCCTGACCTCCGCACCTTCCGCCATGACTTAAAGACCTGGTTGTTCGACCAATTCGGGCTGTGACCCTTGTGGGAGGGTGGTTTTATATTTTTTAAGTTTTTGGGCTTGTAATTTGTTTAATCTCTTTAATTATTTATTGTTACTGTTTTAGCTGTGAGCCGCCCCGAGTCTTCGGAGATGGGGCGGCATACAAGTCTCAAAAATAAATAAATAAATAAATAAATAAATAAATAAATAAATGCTACTGCTATTTCTATCTCAGCAACCTCAGGAATCCACTTCCATTTCCTCCACATCCTCTTTCCCACCCCAATTTTTCTCCAGAGTCCCCCCTCACCGTCCAGGTGGGAACTTTCAGTATCGCTGTCTCTCACTTGAGGGATGTTGACCAAGAACTGGCTGTTATCACGTAAAACAAGTAAGGTAAGTTTCCTTCAGACTGTTCAATCAGCTGCCGCGTCTCTTCCAAAGACATGTTCTCGCTGACGACGCCGTTGATCTAGAAGAGATGAAGAAAGGAGTCAGGCCAATTAATATTTTCTTTGCTCAAAAACTTATCCCCACCTAATGTCAGGAGCAAGGTGAGCCATAGTGGCACAGTGGTTAGAATGCGGTATTGCAGACTAACTCTGCCCATTGCCAGCAGTTCGATCCTGAACGGCTCAAGGTTGATTTAGTCTTCCATCCTTCCAAGGTTGGTAAAATGAGGACCCAGGATTGTTGAGGGCAATAGGCTGACTCTAAACCACTTAAGGCTGTAAAGTACCATGAAGCAGTATATAGCAATACCAATGGCAATAGCACTTAGACTTAAATACTGCTTCACAGTGTTTTACAGCCCTCTCTGAAGCAGTTTACAGAGTCAACATATTGCCCCCAACAATCAGGATCCTCATTTTACCCACCTCGGAAGGATAGCAGAAGACTTCATAACATTTCAAACAAAATTCAGTCTTCTTAAAAACTTCCAGTGTTGGAGCACTCATAACTTCTGGACGCAAGTTGTTCCACTGGTTAATTGTTCTAATTGTCAGGAAATTTCTCCTTAGTTCTAGGTTGTTTGTCTCCTTGATTAGTTTCCATTCATTGCTTCTTGTCCTACCTTCAGGTGTTTTGGAGACTAGTTTAAGCCTTTCTTCTTTGTGGCAGCCCCTGAGATATTGGAAGACTGCTATCATGTCACCCTTAGCCCTTCTTTTCATCAAACTAGACAGATCCCTGCAACCGTTCTTTATATATTTCAACCTTCAGTCCTCTAACCATCTTAGTTGCTCTTCTCTGCACTCTGTCTCAGTATCTTTTTTTAATATTATGATAACCATATAACTTCTAAGGGACATATTTGCGTTCTATTATTAAATGTTGTAGCTTATGATTCTTGACTCTTGACAAATGTATCTTTTCTTTTATGTACACTGAGAGCAGGGGTGGCGAACACGCGGCTCTCGAGCCGCATGCGGCTTCCGGCCAAAATGAATGCGGCTCTTTGCCTCTTATATTATTATTATATTATTATTATATTATATTATTTTGTATACTGTGGCTCTTTGCCACGTTTGAATTTTGTTATGCTGCTTCTGAGGAGGGATCTCTGAGAGATTTTCCGTAGCGTAGTCCCGCCCGGCTGCGTCATCCCGCTCCCATCCCTCGGAAACAACTGCACGCCAGCGGCGTGTGTGGCTCTCTGACTCGCACAGTTTAAAATTGCGGCTCTTTGAGTCAAACTTGTTCGCCACCCCTGACTGAGAGCATTTGCACCAAGACAAATTCCTTGTGTGTCCAATCACACTTGGCCAATAAAGAATTCTATTCTGTTCTACTCTACTCTACTCTACTCTACTCTACTCTACTCTACTCTACTCCACTCCACTTCACTCCAGTCCATTCCATTTCATTAACTATTCTATTCTACTCTACTCTACTCTACTCTACTCCACTCCACTCCACTTCACTCCAGTCCATTCCATTTCATTAACTATTCTATTCTACTCTACTCTACTCTACTCTGCTCTACTCTACTCTACTCTACCCTACTACACTACACTACACTACACTACACTACATTAACTATTCTATTCTATTCTATTCTATTCTATTCTATTCTCAGTGACATGACAGGAATCTTTCCTCAAAAATAGAGAGGGTCACAGCAACATAAGCAGGCATAACCAGACCATGAACTATTGTGATAATAGCAACCTTTTCCAACTCACCTTGAGGATAAGGTCCCCTTCCTGTAGGGAGTTATTCTTGGCTGCCAATCCTGTCTCGGTGATGTGTTTGATGAAAATCTGGCTGCCCAGCTTCAGTCCGTATTCTTGGGTTTTCAGGAAGGAAATTTTGTAAGAGGGTAGTTAGCAAAATGAACATGGTCCTCATTCATAAAGTCCTCTTTTAGCAGAGGGAGGGTATGGTTGTTACAGACTCTTTATGACCATTGGTTGTTAAGATTGTTAAGTTATGCCCGGTTTTACGACCTCTTTTGATATGGTTGTTAAGTGAATCATGCAACTGTTAAGTGAATTCAACTTCCTCCATTGATTTTGCTTGTTGGAAGCCAGTTTGCAAATGGTAATCATAAGATCCCGGGATAGCAGCAACCATTGCAAATATATGCCACTTGCCAAATGCCAAAATTTTGATCTCATGACTGTGGGGCAGAGGTGGTATTCAGCAGGTTCTGACCAGTTCTGGAGAACCGGTAGCAGAAATTTTGAATAGTTTGGAGAACTGGCAAATACCACCTCTGACTGGCCCTGCCCCCATGTATTCTCTGCCTCCCATTGAGTCCCAGCTGATCGGCTGGGTCTTCTTTGGTTGCCCTGCACAGGAGAACAGAGTTGGAAAGCAGGTTAGTGGGGTGGGGAGGGAATGGGGATTTGGCAGTATCCTTTCCCTACCACGCCCACCAAGCCACGCCCACAGAACCAGTAGTAACAAATTTTGAATCCCACCACTGCTATGGGGATGCTGCAACAGTTGTTAAGGACCAATCGTGAATCACTGCTGTGACTTTGAATGGATGCTAAAAGAATGGTTGTAAGTCGAGGACTACATGCATAAGGCACAGCCTTTTATTTCAGACAGTTACCCCTTAGAATTATTTATTTTTTTTAAACACTCATGCTTGGCCTTTATCTTGATCATTTGACTTTTACTTTAGCAATAGCATTAGCAATAGCACTTAGACTTATATACCGCTTCATAGTGCTTTACAGCTGTCTCAAAGCAGTTTTACAGAGTCAGCGTATTGCCCCCAACAGTCTGGGTCCTCTTTTCAACCTGCAGCCTGGTTGGATTTGAACTGCCAAATTGCAGGTAGCCGGCAGTCAGCAGAAGCAGCCTGTAGTACTGCACTCTAACCATTGCACCACCGCGGCTCACACTACTTTACAAAGGTTTCCACTGAATGCACAAGTCTGTCACATTCAGGTGAAAAATTAGAATTTTGGCAGATCAGACAGATCGGTGCTTCTTAAAACTAGGCAACTCTAAAATGGGTGTCTATGGAGATTCTCAGTCATCCAAGTCAAGGTTGTCCCAAAGGTGCCTTTTTTCAAGAGGCGACTGGACTTTCTGGATTTACTTTGAAGACATTTCATCCTAGAACCTTCCTGAGCTCTGACTGGATGGTGGGAAATGGGGATGGCTGGACTTCCGCTCCCAGAATTCGGCTATGCTGGCTGGGGATTTCTGGGAATTGAAGTCCTCCCATGTTAAACTTGCTAAATTTGAAAAACAACTGAGGTAGATTAGGCAGAGAAAGTGGCAGAGAAAAAAAATAGAGAAGTCTACAGGTGGTCCTCCACCTACAACCAAAATTTCCATTGCTAAGCAAGACAATCGTTAAGTGAGTTTTGCCCCGTATTATGACCTTTCCTGCCACAGTTGTTAAGTGAATCACTGCAATTGTTAAGTTAGTAACATGGCTGTTAATTGGTTTCCTCCACTGATTGATTGTCAGGTTACAAAAATTGATCACATGACCCTGCAACAGTCATTAGTACATGCCAGTTGCCAAGTGTCTGAATTCTGATCAGGTGACCACGGGATGCTACCACGGTCGTAAGGGTGAAAAGCGGTCATCAGTCACTTCTTTCAGTGCCCTTGCAACTTCAAACGGTCGCTAAATGAGCAGGGGTGGGCTGCTGGGGGTTTCCAGGGGTTCGGGAGAGCCCCTAGCTAAGATTCTGTGCAGTTTGGAGAACTCCCCAAATCCCACTCGTGGCTGGCCCCACCCACCCCACCCCACCCCACCCCTCCCAGGACTCCCCGCGCGGCCTGTTTTGGATGCAGGTAAGTGCAGGGCATGCATGGAGGCCGGGGAGGGCAAAAAACAGGCCTCCCACAAGTTCGTAAAGGCCGGAAATGGGCCTGTTTCCAGCTTCCAGAGAGCCTCCAGAGCCCAAGGAGGCCGTTTTGCCCTCCTGGAGGCTCCATGGAAGCCTCCGGAGTGCGGGGAGGGCAAAATCGCCTGCCCCCCCCTGCCGTGGTGCAGGAGGCTGACTAGGCCACGCCCACCATGGCCATGGCCATGCCCACTCAGCAGCTGGGCAGAGAACCCTTTGCTAAATTTTTGAAGCCCATCTCTGAAGTTGAGGACTACCTGTATCTTAATTTGGAAAAGTTAGCTGTTCACCTTCACTCTCCTTCCGTTTCACCAAAACCGAGCGGACGGGTTTCATCGGCCCGTCCTGCCTTGGCAGTCTCTTAAACCCAGACATGAGGACAAGCCCGCTGGTGCTTCCTTTGTAATGGTGCCCATTGGCCAGAGGGGGCCTATCAGACCCGCTGTCTTGGCTCCGCCTCTGGTAGCCGCCCTCTTGGCTCCGCCTCCGGCTCCTGAGGGGTTGCCTGTGGGTGCTGTCGTTGTCATCCTCACGATAATGTCCCGAACTTCTCTCGCTGGACGAGTCTCCATCGTAACCGCGGTTATGTTCTGCTTCTGTCCGCTGCCGGCTCTTCCCGGGAGATCTGCCCGAGGGGGCTGACTCACCACCCTGGTACCCATAATCCTCATCCGAGTCATCATTTCTCCCATCTGTCACGTGTTTAGAAGGGGTCAAGGAAGGCTGGCTTCTCGGCTGGCTGGATTTAGTAACTGGGAGATGGATTTTTCTGGGTCTTTTTACCGTCTGCAATAAGAGAAAGGGAATTTGCATCTGGGCTAACGTTTCTCAACCATGGTAGCTTGAAGATATGTGGACTTCAATTCCCAGAATTCCCCAGCCAGCATGGCTGGCTGGGGAATTCTGGGAGTTGAAGTCCAAACATGTTAAAACTTACTAAGGTTAACAAACACAGCTCTGGGCTGCCCACTTTATTAACTAAATTTAAAAAAAAGACACCAAAATCCGTGCAAAAAAAAAGATTCAAACCCATCAGATGAATTAAAACAGAAGTATGAAAAGTTGCCAGTTTTTTTAGGCAACTTGTCTACATTTCCTGTTGTGGGGTGGAGAATATTCAAGTCCTACCCAGCAACAACTTTGGCACTATTCTTTTCCTCAGCAATTTTTTTTTCAAGATTTTTGACAGAGATTTTTGTCTCAACATTAAAAAAATAAGGGCTATAAAATTACTGAAACTGAAATTAGATGCAGTTCCCTAGCATACAAACCGTAATCAACTTTAACAGCAAAGCCTGCTTAATCGAATGGTTAAGGCACCAGGCTAGAAATTGGTAGGTGGTGAGTTCAAATCCCGCCTTAGGCATGATAGCTGTTCTTGGTGACTTTGGGCCAGTCATTCTCTCTCAGCCCAACCCACCTCACAGGGTTGTTGTTGTGAGGGAAATAGGAGGAGAAAGGAGTATTAGGTATGTTTGCTGCCTTGAGTGATTTGTAGAAATAATAAAGGTGGAATAGCAATAAATAAATATAAGTATGATCCATGTAGATCTGTCACTCCTATTTTACAGGATGACCAAGGAAACAAGAATAGCGGAATAACGAAGTTGGAAGGGACCTTGAAGGTCTTCTAGTCCAACCCCTGCTCAAGCAGGAACCCCTATACCAATGGTGGCTAACCTTTTTGGCCTCCTGTGCCAAAAATTGTGTGTGCGCGCTTGCGTGCCAACACCCAGAAGTCAATGCATGTGCCCCCCCATGCCCCCTGCGCATGCATGCGCAATCCCCACCACCACCTCCTTACCTGCACTGCGCCTCCCAGCTGATCTTTGGCCTCCCAGAGGCTTGAGGAAAGCCTCTGCAGCCTTTGCAGGCCGAAAAATGGGCCTGTTTCATCACTTCCAGTATTTCCGGAAATACAGGAAGTGATGAAATGGGCCTATTTTTTGGCCTGCAAAGGCTGCAGAGGCTTCCCTCAAGCCTCTGGGAGGCCAAAAAAGGCCTCAAACGGGCTGAAAATCAGTTGTGTGGCACGTGCATGTGCCGTGAGGTAATTTTGCCTGGAGTTCATGTGCCCACACAAATGGCTCTGCGTGCCACAGGTTCACCATCATGGCCCTATACCATTCTAGACAAATGGTTGTCCAATCTCTTCCACTGATTAATTGTTCTAAATGTCAGGAAATTTCTCCTTAATTCTAGGTTGATTCTCTCCTTGATTAGTTTCCATCCGTTGCTTTTTGTTCTGCCTTTAGGTGCAGAAACCAGAACATCTTTACTTAATCTCAACTTCCATTTTTCTGAACTGAAAAGCTATCATTATCTGAACAAGCCAGGAAAGTAAACCAATATCAAACTTGACTTCATCTTCTTGGCTCATTCTGAGACTCGGTTAACCTTGCAAAGAAAGAAAGAAAGAAAGAAAGAAAGAAAGAAAGAAGGAAGAAGAAGAAGGAAGGAAGGAAGAAGGAAGGAAGAAGAAAGAAAGAAAGAAAGAACAAAAAGATTTGGAAGTCCTGCTTCTTCTCCAACCGATCTGCTTCCGTTGCACTCACAATATTAGCCAACTTGCCACAGGTTTTCAAAGTGGAGATGGCAAAAGACGAAGACACGTTCTCCATGGAGAGGCCATTGACCATGGCAATCTTGTCCCGGGTCCTGCCAAATGTAAACAGGGAGTTACGTAAAGGCCTAATACAGAGATGTCAGACTCACGTCAACCAGTGTAACAACCGGTTTGGTGAGCATGCGCTTCCAAACGGGCCATAGGTTTGACACTCCTGGTCTAACAAGTGAGAAAGAAGCCACAACATTTCCCCTCTCCTCTTTCTTTTCCCCAAAAAATTAAGAGTATTAAAAAAACCTCTTCAACTTGCTTTTATCACATGGGACCAGTGGTGGGATTCAAAAACTTTTACTACTGGTTCTGTGGGCGTGGCGTGGTGGGTGTGGTTTGGTGGGCGTGGCAGGGGAAGGATACTGTAAAATATCCATTCCCTCCCCACTCCTGGGGGAAGGTTACTGCAAAATCCTCATTCCCTCCCCACCCCACTAACCTGCTTTCCAGCTCCGTTCTCCTGTGCAAGGCAACAAAAGAAGACCCAGCCAATCAGCTGGGATTTGGGAGGCAGAGAATAGTTGGGGGTGGCGCCAACCATAGGTGGTATTTGCCAGTTCTCCGAACTACTCAAAATTTCTGCTACCGGTTCTCCAGGATTGGTCAGAACCTGCTGAATACCAACTCTGCATGGGACATGCTACTCGCCCGACCCCCATGGTCTGCAAATCAAAGAACTTTTACTGTGCTCCTTCAGGATATCATAAGGTTCTAGTCCTCACTGTTCTAAACAAACAAACTGAATACAATAGGAAGCTGGCTTACACAGCTCATATTTTTTAACCTATTGTTTTATGATCTTTCCTGTCCTGGCTTCTCCAGAAATCACAACTGGGGTCTAATGCTCATCTATTTAGAGATATCAGAATTGGATCTATGGTATATAAGCCAAGGACACAGCCTATTTCCCACCTTCAGATCTTCTTCATGTAAAAGTCCATTAAACTATTTTAAAAAGCAGCATGCACACAATACAGTTGTTTGAGATAGCAAAGAAATTTCATCGCACTATGTGGCACAATGGAATTAAAGTGCCAAGATCACCCTCCTGAAGCTGAGAGTTTGACCATTTAATAATTACATGTAGTGCTGAACTGATAACCACAATGGAGCCTGGAATTTCCACCATAATGGAATAATGGAAATAATACTGAGGCACTCAAATGACCGACCCAATTTTGCGACTTTTTCTTGCAGGGGTCGTTAAGTGAATACTGCAGGCGTTAAGCAAATTAGTTCATTCCTATTGGTGTTGTTTGCTGGAAACTGGCTCAAAGGGTAGGTTTTCTAGCCTAAAAGAATATCAGAAATTGCAGCAAGTGACTGCAGAATGCTACAACCAGTCATAAAGATGAACCAGTTGCCAAGTAACCAAAATGCAGTCACGTCTCTGCTCAGTGTGTGTTGTGTGTATGTGTTTGTATGTGTGTGCCACCTTCAGCACTCCAGAATCGGATCATAAGTCCCAGGGATGGGATCCGACCGGTATAACTACTGATTCTGTCACTCTGTGTTGTGTGTGCATGCGCGCGCGCGAGTCGCTTGAGTGCAATTTACAACCTGCTGAGCTGCCTGGACAGCTGAGCAGCACTGTATGCAAGTGTGCAGCAGTTGAAAAAGCACTTTTTTCCTGCTTTTTCAACCGCAGCTGTATCGCTCAAAGCAGCTGCGGTTGAAAAAGCAGGAAATAAAGGTCAGGTAAGAGCCCAGGCGGGCAGGTGTGCCAAAACAGCAGCAGACATAGAACCAGTTCTATGTATGCTCTCTGTTTGCTGCTTTTCAGAGCAACCGGTTCTACAGAAGTGGACAGAACCGGTAGAATCCCATCCCTGATAGGTCCCTTCTGGGAGGTGGGGTTCTGTTGTAACTTTGAATGCTTGCTAAGCGAGCAGTCAAGTTGAAGGCTATTTCTAAGTGCTATAACTAAGAAATATTATCCTGTTTTTCCACCAGAAACATCTCAGCTAAGGTGGGCCACAGTATAGGCACTGAGTGAGCAAGCAAGTTGGTGCCCAAAGAGATAATTTACACAATTGCTGTCCCCACAAAGCAGCAAGCATGGCCCATTGGCCCAGCCACTGGTTAAATTGCTGTGACATCACAGAACGCAAACAGCAACTGGATCTTGGCAGTCCCAGAGAAAAACTTTTGTTTTTCCCTGATTCGTGAGTTTGCTTGTTTAAAGTACTCACTGGAGTCGTCCAACAGCTGGGCCTCCAGGCACCACATCTGATATGACAATAGAGGTGTCACCATCTGAACTGTTTGGACGATCACGGCCACCCGAAATGGCAATGCCAAAACCCTTCCGGGGATCCTGCATGAAAGGAGAAAAGGTTAAGATCTTTTCCTGCACTTCTTATCGCAAGAAAATAGAACATAACCCAAGGACATATGAAGAACGGCTGCAGGAATGTCTAGTCTAATGAAAAGGACTAGGGGAGACATTTATTTATTTAATTTATCACAAGTCTAATTTAAGTTAAAGACCCCAGTATACCATTTAAAATTTAACCCTCCCCCCAGGAGATCAGCCCAGCCCGGCCCGGCCTGTTCGAATAGCCAGGTTTTCAGGTCGTGGCAGAAGGTGCGAAGGTCAGGGGCCAGGCGGAGCCCCAGGGGTAGTTGATTCCATAGGGCGGGAACCGCCACAGAATAGGCCCGTCCCTGGGGCACCGCCAGCCGGCATTGACTTGCTGACGGCACCCAGAGAAGCCCCTGTCTGTGTGCTCGAACAGGGCGGTTGGTACTCGTTATTGGCAGGAGACACTCCCTCAAATATCCCGGACCCATGCCGTGTAGGACTTTGAATGTTAACACTGAAACCTTGAATCTCACCCGGAGGGCAACCGGCAACCAATGCAAGTCACGCAGGAGGGGTGTAACATGGGAGTATCGGGAAACCCCCATCACCACCCGCGCAGCTGCATTCTGCACCAGCCCTAAATAGAGAGCATTGCAGTAGTTGAGTTGGGAGGTCACAAGAGCATGATAGCAGTGTTCCAATATCTCAGGGGCTCTCACAAAGAAGAGCGAGTCAAGCTATTCTCCAAAGCACCTGAAGGCAGAACAAGAAGCAATGGGTGGAAACTAATCAAGGAGAAAAACAACCTAGAACTAAGGAGACATTTCCTGACAGTGAGAACAATTAATCAGTGGAACAACTTGCCTCCAGAAATTGTAAATGCTCCAACACTGGAAGTTTTTAAAAAGATGTTGGATAACCATTTGTCTGAAGTGGTGTAGGGTTTCCTGCCTAGGCAGGGGGTTGGACTAGAAGACCTCCAAGGCCCCTTCCAACTCTGTTATTCTATTCTATTCTATTCTATTCTATTCTATTCTATTCTATTCTATTCTAAGGATGAAGGAAGAAGATATAAGGCTATAGCAATTGATATGACAAATAAATGCAAAATTTCTTTTGTGGGATCCTTGGTGCTCTCTGAGCTTGGTGGTTTTCTTGCAGATGTTTCATTACCAAACTAGGTAACATGATCAGTGCTAATAGGAAGTGGGGTTTGCTCAGAGCACTTCCTATTAGCACAGATGATGTTACCTAATTTGGTAATGAAATGTCAAGCTCAGAGACACCAGCCGCATGAAGTTTAACCCTGAGCCACCAACCGCACAGTTTAACCCTTGCACCAAATTTTATTTATTTATTTATTTTATTGGATTTATATGCGCCCCCCATCTCCAAAGACTCTGGCGCTCACAATTAAAACATACAATACAAAATTAATTTAAAAAAGAATTAAACAATTAAGCCCAATAAAACCAAATTAAAATACTTAAAATTATCCCATGGCCCAGGTGAGGTAATCACAGCCCGATTTGGTCAAACAACCAGGTCTTTAAGTCGCGGTGGAAGGTGCGGAGGTCAGGGCCAGACGGAGGTCCAGAGGCAGTTCATTCCATAAGTCGGGGCCGCTACAGAATAGGCTCGCCGCCGGGGACCGCCAGCCGACATTGACTTGCCGACGGGACCCCGAGGAGTCCTTGCCTATGTGCCCGCACGGGACGGTGGCTGCTCGATATCGGCAGGAGCCGCTCCCTTAAATATTGTGGACCCATGTCGTGTAGGACTTTGAATGTTAAAGTCAGAACCTTGAATCTCACCCGAGCGCAACCGTAACCAATGCAGACCGCGCAGGAGGGGGTAATATGAAGAATCGGGTAACTCCCATCACCACCCGCGCGGCGCATTCTGCACCAGCTGCAACCTCCGGATGGTATGCAACGGCAGTCCTAAATAGAGCGTTGCAGTAGTCGATTCGCGAGGTGACAAGGGCATGATGACCGTACGCAGGGCATCTCGGTCCAGAACGGCGAAGCTGGCGGAACAGCCGACCTGGGCAAAGGCCCCCTGGCGACGGCCCCCACCTGATCCTCCAATTGGAGCCGTGCATCCAGGAGGACCCCCAGGTTCCCGCCCTATCCACAGGGGGCAACACCACTCCCCTATGGTCAACGATGGACACTCCTGACTGGACCGAGATGCCGGTATGTACAGCCACTCAGTCTTGGCTGGGTTGAGCCGAAGCATGTTTCCGTCCATCCGGTCCGTACCGCATCCAGACAGCGAGTCATCACGGAGAGGGCATCACTGATCTGGCCTGGGGTGGAGATGTATAGCTGAGTATCATCAGCATACTGATGGTATCTCACCCCAAAACCACGGATGATCTCACCCAGCGGTTTCATGTAGATAGAATAAAAGGGGAGAGGACCGACCCCTGAGGGACCCCACAAGTGAGTACCCTCGGGGCCGACCTCTGCCCCCGTCAACACTGATGCGAGACCGCCGAGAGGTAAGAGGAGAACCACCGAAGTACAGTGCCCCCTACTCCCAGCCCCCCGAGGCGTCGCAAAAGGATACCATGGTCGATGGTATCGAAAGCCGCTGAGAGGTCTAATAGGACCAGGACAGAGGAAAATCCCCTGTCCCGGGCCCTCCAGAGATCATCCATCAGTGCGACCAATGCCATCTCCATGCTGAAACCAGGCCGGAAGCCCGATTGGTACGGATCTAGGTAGTCCGCTTCATCCAGGAAAAGTGGAAATGCTGAGCCACCACATCTCCACAACCTTCGCTAAAAAACGAAGGTTGGAGACTGACGAAGTTGTCAACACGGTCGGGTCCAGGGCAGGCTTCTTCAGGAGGGCCCTCACCACCGCCTCTTTCAGGGCGGAGGGAAAGACACCCTCCCTTAATGAAGCGTTGACCACTGCCCGGAGCCAACCGCAGGTGACCTCCCTGGCGGTATAAGCCAACCAAGAAGGGCACGGGTCCAACAAACATGTGGTGGAACTCAGACGCCGCATAATCCTGTCCACTTCATCCTCGGAAACAGGATCGAACTCAGTCCAGATCACATCGGCCAGACTGCTTGCACCACTATCCTCAGACCACTGCAAATATTCTCTTCTATTTCTTTTGTTCTATTATTTATTTCCTGAAATTCAAGGATTGAGCAAACACTAGCGAGTCCACAAATTCTAATGATTACTTTGCCTCAAAGGCACTTTTTCAAAAGGCAGCTGGACTTTGTGTTTCCTTGAAGAAGTTTTGCTCCTCATCCAGCAAGCTTCTTCAGTTCTGACAGTCAGTATTGAAGAAACTTCTTGGATGAGAAGCAAAACCTCTTCAAGGAAAAACAAAGTCTGGCTGCCTTTTGAAAAAACACCCTTGGGACAAACATGATCTGGATGACTGAGAATTTCCATAGATAATGAATGCTTTCTAAATAAAATCAATATATAGCAAAATAATATTAATTTAATGGGTCCATTTATTCTGCATTAAAATAAAAAAATTAAATCTACTCTATGAATATCGCAGATACAAAAACAAAAAAACTATTAATATGGAAACTAACACTTCAGACAAGGAAATATGGAAGTCTAAAACACATGTAGCATGAAATTATTACTATTTATTTGATTCTTATGGTGGCTGTTACAATGCCTCTACTTACCCGATTCAATGTAATGGTATATTGCTCCCAGATGGTCATTTCCTCCATCTCTGCAACCTAGAGGAACACCAAAAGGGGAAAAAATATTGAAAAATCCCAGAATTTTGGAAGTGGAAGACATCCCAGAATAATCTTTCTACCAATTTTCAAACATTTAGGTTTCTCAACCCTTTTACATGTTTAAGAATGACTGAGGATCTCAAAGAGCTTTGCTTTATGTGGGTGATATCTCTTGATATTGACTGAAAAAAATTAAAACTGAGAAATGTAAGATTATTAAAAGTAAGGTTCTACATTCAGGCAAAAAAACCCAAATGCACAGGGGTAATATAGGTGGTACTTGGCTCAATAGTAGCAACTGTGACAGGGATCTTGGAGTCTTAGTGGACAAACAGCTAAATATGAGCCAGCAGTGTGCAGCAGCAGCCAAAAAGGCCAAAGCAATCCTAAGTTGCATTAACAGAGATCACGTGAAGTGTTAATATCAGGGCTGGTCTGCTACTGGTTCACACTGGTTCAGGTGAACCGGTTGTTAATTTTATGGCCAGTTCGGCGAACTGACAAATCCCACCCCTGGCTGGCCCTGCCCACCCTGCCCCTCCCAGGAGTCCCTGCACAACCCATTTTGGATCTCAGGTAAGTGCAAGGCTGTGAGGAGGTTCAGGGAGGGTGAAAAACAGGTGTCCCAGAAGTTCCAGAAGGCTGGAAAAGGGCCAGTTTCTGGCCTTCAGAGGGCCTCCAAAGCCCAGGGAGGCTGTTTTCACCCTCCCGGAGGCTCGAAGAAAGAAAACTGGTTGCTAAATTTTTTGAAGTCCACCCCTGGTTAATACCACTTTATACTGCCTTGGTAAGACCACACTTGGAATACTGCATCCAGTTTTGGTCTCTACAATTAAAAAAAAGATGTTGAGACTCTAGAAAAAGTGCAGAGAAGAGCAACCAGGATGATGAGGGGAGTGGAGTAAGGCATATGAAGAACGGTTACAGGAACTGGGCCTGGCTAGTCTAGTGAAGAGAAGGACATGGGGAGACAGGATAGCAGTCTTCCAATATTTGAGGGGCTGCCACAGAGAGGAAGGGGTCAAGCCATTTTCTAAAGCACCCGAAGGCCAGACAAGGAATAATGGATAGAAACTGAACAAGGAGAGATTCAACCTGGAAATAAGGAGAAATTTCCTGACCGCTTTTTGATGCTTTTTATAACTACACAGCACTTTATTCAACTGTGTAGTTGTGTAACTACACAAATGTTGCAGCTTTGGGAAAAAAAGCAAAAAGGCGATTTTTAGAGTTGACTTTGAATACAATTTTCCTGTCCTCCTTGTAAGTTGAAGGACTGGATGGTATTTAGCAGCAGAAACGTAACACTGAAATATTTTAAGGAAAGAAAAAGTAGGTCATCTTTCCCTCAGAAGCAAATCTTACCACCCGTTTCTTGCCAAGGAGCCGGAAGATGAAAGATACTTCCCTGCAAACTCTTTGGGGGATTCTGCACAGCCTTTTGTGGTATATTTATGGAAACAATTCTCAAGGCATTTGCAAGTAAGTGCCCCAGACAAATCTGCCAGTGTAATTAAATGCAAAGGGAGACGTGCCCTTCTGTTGTGCTTTTAAATTCAAAAGTGGGATTTCAAAAACCAGAAGCTCAGGCTCCTTGGGTTATTTTCACCAAAGATCAGCTGCAAAATGCCAAGAAAACACTCATTTCAGATATTCCCCTGGTCCCATCGTGCAAACCAATTAGCACCACGAGATCTAAGTGTAGACAAATTCCCTCAAGTCATGTGCAACTTCTACTAATTTTTTTTCTTGGCACTGATTTTTATTTATTTACACATTTATTTTTAATCCCACCTTTATTGTTGTTTATAAATAATTCAGTAAAATAATATGAACATGATTTTGCTGCTGTTTTCTTCTAGGTAAGATATTAGTGTCAGGTGTGAAAGACCATGCCTACATGTGAAGATTCAATTACATTGATTTATTGCTAAAAACCAGAGGTGGGTATTCAGCAGGTTCTGACCAGTGCTGGAGAACCGACAGTGGAAATTTTGAGTAGTTCGGAGAACCGGCAAATACCACCTCTGACTGGCCCCGCCCCTATCTATTCTCTGCCACCCGAGTCCCAGCTGATTGGCTGGGTCTTCTTTGGTTGCCCTGCACAGGAGAACGGAGCTGGAAAGCAGGTTAGTGGGATGGGGAGGGAATGGGGATTTTGCAGTATCCTTCCTCTTCCACGCCCACAAAGCCACGCCCACAAATTTGAATCCCTCGACTGCTAAAAACCTATGCACAGGGATCTTCTCAACCCAAGGTTAGCACCGGGTTCGAGTTAGGTAAGATTCAATGACACTCAAGGGGAATTTTGGACTCATTTGTGGCTACGTAGGAATTCTAGGCTGATCCCTCTTATGACTCCACCCCCAGGTTCTGCTACTACTTCTACAATTTTCTTCATTACCAATCTAGATTTACTGGTGGTCTCCCATTCCCATTCTAATTGCTTTGGTCTTTGAAGAATTGTCTCTATTTATTTATATAATTTATATGAACCCTTCTCCCCCATCTTAGCTTTGTGACACCAACTGACGTAAAAAATAATACAAAATATTAAAAAAAATATTATTGGCTTTGATCCTTTTGGTGTTGCCTCTTTTTGTGACTGTGTGTTCAGAATCCTTTTAAAAACAAAAATTCCTTGTTTCTTGAACCTTTTTCTCTCAGGACCACTTTCTACTTTTAAAAATTATGCACTCTAAAAGAGCTTTTGTTTGTATGGGTGACATTTATTGAAATTTCCCATATTAAAAATTAAGATTGATGTGTTTGCTGCCACTATAGTTTCTCATAATGGTGTGATGGGATTCTAATATGGTATTATTTTTCAGCATAGGCTGGCAAATAATTTTGATTTTTGCAGATCCCTGACAGGATCTTCGGAGACAATTCAGCCCACATTTTGAGAAACACTGAACTAATGCATAAAAAAGGGAGACAACTAGACTTCAATATTTTTTTTCTTCCTACTGTTTTTTCTGCAGAGCTTTTTTTCAGATTAACTGAGAATTGATTCAGTGGCTGTGACAGGAATTGACCAACTGGTTTATCACCCAAGCCTGACAATGTCACCCAGCTGGCTTTCATGCCTAAGGCAGGACTAGAACTTACCATCTCCTGGTGATTGGCCCAAAGTCACTCAGTCAGCTTTCGTGCCTATGTGGGGACCAGTGTAAGGCATCCAGAAAGTAGCCATGATATCAATCACTCTGAGACATATTCTCTCCAACTGATTTATTGGGAACAGATCTGGTACGTCTAAGGCATTTCCCAAAGTGAAAGTATTTTCGCCCGCTACACAGAATCCACCTTTTAATCCTCCCACTTCTACACTTCATAAATCACGAGAACCAATTAACTGCAACTGGAATTTCGTAGTATGCATACAGAATGACCTTGAACTTGTCAACTCCTCCACCCCCCTTCCCATTATGTTGGCAGCTAAATTTCAAAGCTGACAACCAGAACTAATCTACAGAATAGAACAGAATAACAGAGTTGGAAGGGACCTTGGAGGTCTTCTAGTCCAACCCCTTATTCAAGCAGGAAACCCTACACCACTTCAGACAAATGGTTGTCCAGTCTCTTCTTAAAAACTTCCAGTGTTGGAGCATTCACAACTTCCGGAGGCAAGTTGTTCCACTGACTGATTGTTCTGTCAGCAAATTTCTCCTTAGTTCTAGATTGCTTCTCTCCTTGATTAGTTTCCATCCGTTGCTTCTTGTCCTGCCTTGAGGTCCTTTGGAGAATAGCTTGACTCCCTCTTCTTTGTGGCAGCCCCTGAGATATCGGGACACTGCTGTCATGTCACCCCCAGTCCTTCTTTTCATCAAACTAGACATACCCAATTCCAGCAACCGTTACATGTTTTAGCCCAGTGGTCGCCAACCAGTGGGCCAGGGATCACTGGTGGTCCGCGAGAAAATTTTGGTGGTCTGCAGAGAAATGTCCCCCCCAAAGCAATTAATCCAGACGGTGCGGGAACACAAGGCTGTGCCGCCCACATGGCCCGCCCACCCACAGCCCCCCATCCTTCGGCTGAGTGCAAACCTTACCTTGAGTACAGCCACGTGAGCTGGAACTGGAAGGTAAGACCAACGGCAGGGGACGGAAATCCACCCCGGGGTGATTTGTTGATGATGGGAAAGTTGGTCCCATATTCCAGAGCTGCAATAGCCACAGGACTGGCCCTTTGGTCATCCCAGAGCAGCTCCTCCAGTCCATGGCAGGGTAGAGGAGCAGCTGCTCCGGGATGACCAAAGGGCCAGTCTTGTGACTACTGCAGCTCTGGAATATGGGACCTACTTTCCCACCAACGTCAGCAAGCCACCATCAGTCAAAATTCATATTAGTGGTCTATGGGGTTTAAAGTTATAAGTTTGGTGGTCCCTGAGGTCCAAAAGGTTGGTGACCCCTGTTTTAGCCCACAGTCTCGTAATCCTCTGTTGCTCTTCTCTGCACTCTTTCTAGAGTCTCAACATCTTTTGCACATTGTGGTGACCAAAACTGGATGCAGTATTCCAAGTGTGGCCTTACCAAGGCATTAAAAAGCGGTATTAACACTTTCTGTGATCTTGATTCTGTCCCTCTGTTAATGCAGGCTAGGTGTTGGCTTTTTTGGCAGCTGCACCACTCTGCTGGCTCATATTTAAATGATTGTCCATATTTAAGTGATTGTCCAAGTCACCGTCTCTTAATGATTGGCCCAAAGTCACCCAACAGCTTTCATGCCTAAGTCAGGATTAGAACTCAGAGTCTCCTGCTTTCTAGCCGGTGCCTTCATCACTAGACCAAACTGGCTTTCTGAACAAGACTTTAATTGCATTCTTGCAATCATCACCACTTTGATTTTTTAGGTCGGCTCCCTCCACCAAGTCCCTTGTCTGAGCCCATTTCAGCTGGGGAAGGAAAAAGTAATAATACTCATTGAGATCTAGCAACTTGTAAGATTTATCATGTCATTTGGAATATTAATGGAAAATCCTCTCACAAAACAAAAAGGGGAAAGTACAAAGTAAACTGCAAAGCATTTTGTGCTGAACTGCTCCACTGCAACAATTCATAGTGCAAAACCGCATTTCAAAAGAATTTCGGAATACTGTGTTTTGACTGCTGTGTCCTGGAAATAATCCAAGTTCAGAATATACAATTCTGGGGTCAAAATGATCCTCAACTGTTCAAAATGTTTGCACTCCAGATAGGACATCTACCAATATTTCATGCACAGCCGCGCGGGGTGGGGGGGGGAGGAATCAACCTGTTTTGGTGCACATGATGTTATGGACCAAAAGTACTTCATATAAGGAAGTCTCCGTGTTTGCAAAGTCCAGAAATATGCAATTAAAGAACAAACACTTTACTAGATAAATTCATCTAGTAAAATCATTTAATATGTTTGTATATAGTTTTATATAACTGTATTGACCTTCTGGACACTGTCTAAAAACAAATAGCCTGGTTATTTTTTTCCTTCTTTTCCTGTAACACTAGGATTCTAGTAACACGGTGATTTTTCAAAGGTATGGCAGACTTGCAAAATTGCGGCCACAATATGCATGACTCCCACAATTGGGACCCAAATTTCCATTGCTAAGCAAGCTGGTTGTTAAGTGAATTGCACCCAATGTTACGAACTTTACTGCCACAGTTGTTAAGCAAATTGCTGCTCTTGTTAAGCAAATCCTCTGGCCATTAAACGAATCAGGCTTTCCCCACTGACTTTGCTTGTGGGAAGCCAGCTGGGGAATTTGCAAAGAGCAATATTTTGTAAACATATGCCCGTTGCCAAGCATCAAATTTCTGATCATGTGACCGGGGGGGAGGGGGGGAGGATGCTGCAACGGTCCTAAATGCGAGGACTTGTTATAAGTCACTCTTTTGGTGCAGTTGTTAGCTTCAAATGGTCGCTAAAAATTGCTGTAAGGCGAGGACTATCTGTATTGTGAATACCAAAAAGAACTTCTCGTTTCAGAGGCAGTCTATCTCAAGAGAAAACCAACAGAAAGAGAGTGCTGGTCTTCATAAACCCAACAGAGATGAGGATAAAGTGGGGAAAATAGAACCTTCAGCTACAAAAGCAGTCTACCTGAGATTTGGAATTCAGAATAGAATAGAGCTGGAAGGGACCTTCAAGGTCTTCTAGTCCAATCCCCGGCTCAAATAAAAGACCTGTATACCATTTCAGACAAGTGGCTGTCCAGTCTCTTCTTAAAAATTAGATTATTTATTAATTAAAAAGTTAGTTTATCTTCTTAAAAAAGATTATTTGGAACCGAACGTAAAATGAATGCTACTTCAGGCTCAACTCACAGGAAACAAGATTAGCATGGCCTTCAATTTTACCCAAGAATGTACATACTTTATATTCCTAAACAATGAATGCCTAAAAGCCAAACTAGTGCTAAAAATGCCACTTAGCTACGATAGGTAAAATAAATACAAAATGTTGACATAAACAAAACGAACAAACAATTCACTACAGATAACATCAGCGATGACTCCAAAGCAATTTATTAGGTATTTCAAAATTATACCAAAGGCTGAGTAACTTAGAATTTGGCAATAGGTTAAATGAGTATCAAAGTAATGAGAACATTGTGAGCTTGTCTGTTTATGTGCCACGTCAATATTGCCTCAGA
Source organism: Naja naja (assembly GCA_009733165.1). Lineage (NCBI taxonomy): Eukaryota > Metazoa > Chordata > Lepidosauria > Squamata > Elapidae > Naja > Naja naja. Next base: position 362,162,547 of record CM019148.1, read on the forward strand.
ATCACCACATAGATAGGTTTTCTCCAGACTGGTCAGTCCCTAGTCTGTCTTTTAGGTCTTCCAACAGCATACAAATAGTCCTTGACTTACCACCAATCACTTAGTGACCATTTGAAGTTACAACAGAGCTCCCCAGGGCTATTTACAAAATTCCCCATTATCCACCCCACCTCTATGGTCACATTTTGGATGCTGGTTTCCATTTGCAGGATCCTATGGTCACATAACCGTGAATTATGACATTTTCTGCTGAAAACCAGCCTTTACTTCCAATTTCCTCCACAAAACGCCCATTGCAGACAATGGATTTGCTTAATGACCATGGCATTCGCTTTATGACTGCTGCAGGAAAGGTCACAAAACTGGGTGCAGTCAGGCGGTGACCTGTTTAACAACCCACACACTACTTAACAACCACAATTCAGGGGTCCATTGCGGTCACAAGCCGTAATGAGCCCAAAATTTCCATTGCTAAGCGAGATGGGGGTTAAGTGAGTTTTGTCCCATTTTACGACCTTCCTTGCCCTGGCTGTTAAGTGAATTGCTGCAGCTGTTCAGTTAGTAACACAAGTGTTGAGTGAACCTGGCTTTCTCATCGACTTTGCTTGTCCGAAGATCGCAAAAGGGGATCACGTGACCCCAGGGACACTGAATACATAAATACATGCCAGTTGCCAAGCGTCTGAATTTTGATCACATGACCATGGGGATGCTGCAAATTATTGTAAATGTGAATTTACAATTTTTCAGGGGGCTGGAAAGGTAGGAAATTAAAGAAAGGAAAATTAGGCTGAAACTTTAGACAAATTTCTGGATTATTTATTTATTTATGTCCTATTTTTATAAATAACTCAAGGTGTCAAACATTCTTAATACTCCTTCTTCCTGCTATTTTTCCCGCAACAACAACCCTGTGAGGTGGGTTGGGATAAGAGGCAAAACTTTGCTGTTTTCTTTTTGAATGGATTTCATCACTTGGAAACCTGACAGACTGCCCCAAAGTTACCCAGCCAGCTTTCATGCTTAAGGCAGGACTAGAACTCCCAGTCTCCTGGTGATTGGCCCAAAGTCACCCAGCCGGCTTTCATGCTAAAGGCAGGACTAGAAATCCCAGTCTCCTGGTGATTGGCCCAAAGTCATCCAGCTGGCTTTCATGCTTAAGGCAGGACTAGAACTCCCAGTCTCCTGGTGATTGGCCCAAAGTCACCCAGCCGGCTTTCATGCTAAAGGCAGGACTAGAAATCCCAGTTTCCTGGTGATTGGCCCAAAGTCACCCAGCCTGCTTTCATTCTTAAGGCAGGACTAGAACTCCCAGTCTCCTGGTGATTGGCCCAAAGTCACTTAACCAGCTTTCAGGCCTAAGGCAGGACTACATTCAGGAGTAAATTTTGCCTAAAACAGAGGACTCCTCCTCCACTGAGCGATTCGAACTGAAACTCCTCTGTCTGAAACACTAAGAAGATTTTTTTTAAAATTACATTTATATCCCGCCCTTCTGCGAAGACTCAGGGCGGCTTACAATTTTTGGGATACAACCCAATGCGCTCAGCAATAGCCTTCATTCCATTGTATATGCCTGCTTATTACTAAGCGGCATTTTTACAAAGTCAGCTTATTGCCCCCAACAATCTTGGGTCCTCAATTTACCTACCCTGAGAGGATGGAAGGCTGAGTCAACCTTGAGCCCGGTGGGATTCGAGCCTGCACTAATTGCAGGCAGCTGGAACTTAAGTGCTAGGCATTTAACAGCCTGCACCACCAAGATGTTCCTTACATGAAGCAGGGAATTGGACTACTAGATGACTTCTGAGAACTCATTCATTTTATAATGGCTTGTCTGAACCGGCAAAGGCTCTCCAAAAGACGAACGTTTCTTCTCCATGCCTGGTTCTTGTCTCTTTTTCATCTGTGGGATTCGAACCCCCAACCTTGTGTGTGTCATGGACTCACAAACCAGGACCCCACAAATCCCACCAGCTCAGTGAGGAGCCTGACTCATTAAGGCCACGAGGGAAAATGGCAGGCTTCTGCCCATAACCCAACTCTCTGGAAAGGCAAACAGTTCCCTCAGATATGATGGGAGCTGTCACAGCCGGTGACAAACCTACTTTCCTGGGCTGGTGACGTTATAGCTATCTGGAAAGCCTTTAGTTTATCTCAGTAACCCTAATCTGAATATGACCGCCACCCTCGCCTTCCCAGTGCCCACAATTCAACAGTTTTACAAGCAGGAAGGTATCTCCCTCCTTCCCCCACAACTCCTTTCCACGGGGCATTCTGTCCATTCCAGGGAAAAAGCTACATCCGTTGAATGACTGCCTGATCTTGCTTGTTCACTGTCCGGGATACTGAGATCTGGAGAAATCAGCAGCAGGTTTCCATTTCAAAAAGGCCCTGGGGCTCAGCATGGGTGGAAGAACAGAATTTTTGAGTCCTCGGTAGTTAGCCTATTTCTTTCTTAGGAACGTGATACTTGGACTTCAGCCACGTCTGTAGAAACCACATTCCACCCCAAAACACAAAACAATCACACACACACATACACACCACGCATGCCAAGACGTTGACTGTGAACAATTCAATGACCTGCATGCTTCCGGGTGTCCCAAACACACTCACCCCTTTATTGTTTCCTGGGGCGGGGGGAGGTTTACAAGGAAAATTGCAGAAACATTTTTTTCAAACTGAATTAAAAACTAATGTTGCCATCTTGGAAACACCAAACGTGCGTCTTGGAACTGCCCAGTCGGAACTGCCTATATTAATCGCCTTTGTGCCCCAGACCAGCTCTCATTGCACACCCAGCTTTGCAATGAAAATGCTGGGCCCAAACCCAGCCCACCTGGCTGGCGGGATCAAATCATCAAGATTTTAATTGGGGGAGTGCAAACTTTTTCTCACCAGCAATTTTTCCTCTCTTTTTTTTGGCAGCAAGGAAAGCAGTGGACAAACATACACAAACACACTTTTTTTTTTTTTGCATTTGGATTTGCACTTGCCTCAAACCGCACAGCCATGTTGCTCAGTTGTCCCCTGACCTGGTCACCATCTTCCTCAAAACAGGCTGGTTCCAAGGAGTTTTAAAAGTGGGGGCTCACGGAGTTCCGGAACCCCATCCAAATCCGGGGAAGACTTTGTTCTACGTGCTCCAGATGAGCCTTTCCCCAGAAAAACAGGCTGGCAAAGCAGCAGGGCCGGCCCCTTGCATTCCCCTCCTCCCCTTTCCTTGAGTTTCCCAAGCTCCGCCCCCAGGCACCTGGGTCAGGTGAAGCCTCACCAACTCATGCATGGATTCCAGGTGGAGCCAGGCAGAGCACGCCAGTTCTCTGCCAAGCTATGTAAGTCCAGAGGTTTCTGTGGATATTAAGAAAACCTCGGACAGTCTTGAGACACAGATTTGGCTGCAGCTGACCCAGAAGCCAGAGTGATCTGCAAGAGAGGAAGGGCTTTTGATTCCCACCTCTGTTTGTTTTCCTTCCTGGTGTTTTTTTTCCTTCAAGAGCAGATTCTGGTTCTCCCCCACCCCCCAGATCAATTGACTGTTGATCCATTGATTGCAACAGGAATTGATCGACCGGCTTTAAGAATTAGCCTGGTGTCTGAACCACTACTAAACCATATCTTTAACCACAGAAACTTTTAAAAGTTTCCAGCCTTGGTCTGCCTGCTTAACCATAGTGGTGGCTTCCTATGCAGTGAACTTGGATAGTTACAAGGAACATGGTTAGGGGCCTGGGTACGTTCTGGAGGTTATCCCAATAATATATCCCTAATGCCAGCTTTAGCAATGCTGTCATGCTTCGTTATTTATGCTGGTGTGTTTCGAGCAATGAATTAACTTAAAGCACCAATATTCCCACGGTTCATTTTCGGATGCTGTACTGATTTATTTACTTAGCAGAGTACAAGGTCCTTTTTATATTTTTTTTCCTTCTTCAGATCAACTCAGTGTTGATCCATTGGTTGTGACAGGAATTGACTCAACAGCCTGTCAGCTGAGCCTGAGGTCATGAGCTGAGGGGAGAGAGACCGGCACACAGTCACCCAGCTGGCTTTCATGCCTGATGTGGGACTAGAATTCACAATCAAGATTGCCGCTCTTTCTCCTCTTTAACAGAGTAACAGAGTTGGAAGAGAC